>QAOA01000366.1:0-36928 GCA_003255065.1 Cercis canadensis
TATTGCGCCACTCTGCCGCCATTTACAGTATCCGAACTTAAGTTCCCGTAATCTTCTTTCATCGGAGTATCCGCAGTTTCTCCGGCTGCCATCGGATCCGCAAGATGGACTCTCTCTTCGATGCTATCAACGTCCGAGATCTACTCTCCACTCAAGACCTCTCCGATCCTACATCCCCTCTGTCCACACCTGATCTCCGCCTCCTCATCCAGCGGCTCGAGTCCCATTCCCTCCAAATCAAATCAAAGGTCCAATCTTATGTCGTCTCTCACCAAGAAGATTTTGCTAATCTGTTTTCGCTCTGCAATGACGCCGTTTCTAAGTCCTATAAGATATCCGATGATGTATCCGGCATTTTGCGGTTGATTTCTGACCGTCCGATTGACGCCGAGATACACGAGGTGGTGGAGGAGATGAAGGGGAAGAGGGAGGAGTTGAAGGTGAAGAGGGAGCTATTGGGATTGGTGAGAACAATTGTGGAAATGGGTGAGAGGTTGAAGGGTGCAAGGGAAGGGTTGAGTGAAGGAAGGGTGAAATTTGCTGCTGAGGAAGTGAGAGAATTGAAGATGGCGTTGAGGGTTATTGATAATGATGATAAGGTTGATGACAGAGAGCCAGTGGTTTATGGATTGCTGAGGAAGGAGTGGGCTCAGTGCTTTGAAGAGGTACTCTAGAATGAATTGTTGTTAAATGCAATTTCTTTTTGGTTTGATGCATTATAGCTTAATAATTTCAAACATGAGTAGATGAATTCTTAAAAATTATAAATTTGAAGTAATTATAGGAAGGTTTTCACTTGAAATGCACTCTTGGAGGTATTTGAGTGGATGAGTTTTTTAAGTTTTCTATTAACTTGTCATCTCTTGGATTCAACAAGCCAGGATAGAAATGCTAAAATTTGATCAAAAAGTTCAAATTTTTAAGTACCTTCAATCAAATTCGTAATCCATATGAATTCTTAGGTTGCCTAAAGGAGAGACTTCTTAAAAAATATGTATTACTATAAAAGAAATACTCAATTGCTAGAATTTGCAAATGCGGTATAGCAAATGAAAATGTTCAATGTACAAAGGAGAGATTCATGCCTCTATAAATTGCTTCCCATTTCACTCCCATTTCCTAAACAAACGCTAAACACTGAGCTATCTTGGGGAAAAAGAAAGGCTTCCAACCCCTATGCTTATCTATTGTTTCTTCTCCTTTATTTTTTTTATTTTTATTTTTTTTGGTTGTATGCCTGAGCTCTGTTTTATCTCAGACTGAGGTTCGTTTGAAATCTGTATGAGGCTTGATAATTCTCAGTATGATAATAACATAACAATTTGAGCAAGAAAGTTTCATTATATATGTTTATTCACATAATCAATTCATATTTATCTTTGTGACTTGGGTTCAATAATATTTGTGTATTTGTTTATGTAATGGATGCATATGATCTTTGCAATAGTAATTATGATTGGACAATTTGTGATTTTTATTGAGTTTGTGATTTTTTTAGAGGAATTCGATTTGGGTTTGTAGATTCAAGAGGTCCTAGTGAAGTTTATGGAAAATGCAGTGCGATTTGATGGGAAATCTAATCAAGTTGAGGTCAAGTATCAATTAAGAGCTGGTGATGTTGATGAAATGCAGCTCCAGACAGTTCTGGAAGCAATGGGTGTAAGTTGAATAATTTCGTTGTTATACCTATGTGTTGATTTATTGAACTCAGTTCCTATGGTGCCCTCTTGAACTTAGATTTCTCAGATTGGTTCCATGAATTTGTGCCTATCTGATTAAAGCCATGTTTTAGGTGGTTGGTATCCTAGAATATGGGCTTGCTAAAGTTGCTGATTTGGTGATCAAGTAAGTTATAACTCCATTGGTAAATGGTGGACACTCCCTTTCATTTCTGGAGCAACTGAATGAAGGCTCAGCTATATTTAAGATAATCCCATCAACAGATAGCAAGGTGAGGATTTTCTGTCAAATTCTCGGAATTCATAGTGCTCCACATTCAACAATTCCTCATTCATAACAGAGAGAGAGTATTGGTTATGTGCTTGGCATGAAAAGGAAGGGAATTTTTTGGGGGGGGGGATGTTGCAGGGGTTTCTTGCTTGTGTGTCTTATTGGTTTTATTTTGGTACAATACCATTCAAACATATTTCTTTATTATGTTTTCCATGAATGAACTGCCAAGCGTTGTCATTAATCAACATTTGAAAGGATTGATGCACTTGTGAGGTTGGCACTTGGAAGTTGTGTGACGCATCTTCTGGTTTCTGAATATTATTTCCTTGTCCACACTTGTTGACTGGGTGGAAATTATTTCCATTGGATTTGAAGTTAGCAAGTGTCTTGTCATTTTTCCACTTGAATCTTCCTAATAGTGCTTTGATTTTCTGCTTCTCAATTTTCTTGTTGAATATTTGGATGGGGAGTTTCTCTATAACAGGATTGTTGAGGTTATTAAATTTATTTACAGAAGCATTTGCTTCCAGAATGCTTCTTGGATAAGATGTTTTGGACAGTTGACATGGCCAAGGATATCAGAGCTGATAATATCTAGTTTTCTTTCAAGCTATGTTCTGGTGTTACACTACACTCCATCTTTTTGTATAATAGTTTTTCCATCTGCATTCAGAAAAATATGCCTATTGATCTGATGCTGCTGTTGCCTCTTATTATGAAAGTCCATGTGTTGTCTACGTGTCTGCCATCCCAACCAACACATAAGGTCTTGATGGATTAGTTGAAACCAATAAATATATGAAATGGTTTTTTCTCTAGGACAATTATGTAGTGGTTCATTTAGTTATGGTGTCAAAATTCAGTGAGTGACTATCAAAGCTTGCAGAAAGTTGTATGATATTTCTGGTTTCAGGTTGTTCCCACAGATGCTTCAAAACTTCCCGACTTTCAGAAGATTATCAAGCGTACATCTGAATTTGAGTCAGCTTTAAAAGAGCTCATGTTTATTTCATCATATGATGACAAGGAAAACAGACTTAGCAATTTTGCTGAAAATGTTGAGGTTCACTTTACTTCTAAGAAAAAGACCGAGATCTTGGCAAAGGCTAGAAATCTGCTACTACAATGTGACTTTGCCATTCCTCAAGTGAGCTTTCCACTTTCCTGATTGGGCAAATCCTTCTGTTGTTATTAATCATGATCTCATGGTTATTGACAATAAATATTCCTCCAGGAGTATACCAGGGATGGTCCTATTAGGAAGAATGAAAAAACTGCAGTGCAGTCATCCAGTCATATTGTTGATTTGCTTTTCTTATCAGAGAGATGTTTGGTATCCAAAGCTGCCAAGCAATTAATGGAGCTAGTTCATCAGACGCTGGAGGTATACAAACTGGAATAGTGAACATTTTATAGTTATATCACGTCAATGACTGTGAACAATAGATCTATGAGTTCTTTATTGGTTTTAGTATCTATTTTAACCGGTGATTGCATGTTGATCATGTTATTGAATACAAGCTCTAGTGTATCACTATAGAGAAGGAACTAGCTCTGAAACTCAATATGTTCATGTAACCAGTACTGTAATGCAATGTTTATTTGATTCTTGGACCATAGGTTTATTTGGTCCAAGAGATCTATGAGTTCTTTATTGGTTTTAGTATCTATTTTAACCGGTGATTGCATGCTTATCATGTTATTTGACTACAAGCTCAAGTGTATCACTATAGAGAAGGAAGTAGCTCTGAAACTCATTCATGTAACCAGTACTGTAATGCAATGTTTATTTTGTTCTTGGACCATAGGTTTACATACTTTCCTATTAAATTAAAAATACTTCAAAAATTTACAGTTAAGTGGCTTATTATCATTTAATATATAAGGAAATTGATCTTAATACAAGGAAATTTTTGCAGGATGTTTGCCTGTCATCTACAAGAGTTGCTTTGGAATTTTATCGTGCTGCTAGAGATGCTATACTTCTTTATGAAGTTGTTGTTCCAGTCAAGGTTAGTCCACATAAGGCAGTGGCATAGAGAAAAGCTTTAATGCTACTTTTAGTATTTCTTTCATCAGGGATTGATTTCGAGTGGTACTTAAATATTTTAAATTTAATAATATTAAGGTACACTCTAATATATAAGTTTAATAAGAGTAGCTGAAATATCTGAGTTCATGTCAAAGTGATTTATATAGACTTCAGAATCAACAACAGAGAGCACACTTGTTTCATACTCAATCATAATTATATACATGATTTTGTCTCGGGATCATTCTGCTTCTACGCATTGTGATGTAACTGTAGTTTGCGTAAGATTGTCAAGACTATAGGAAACTCAATTCAAACGTTCCAAGTTCTCAACCCTGTTTAATGCCTCATGATTGTGTTAATAACTCGTGTTTTTGACTTGTGAAGCTAGAGAGGTAGCTTGATGGCATCAACCAAGTAGCTGTGTTAATGCATAATGACTGTTTTTATCTCTCTCAAGAGATACTCGGGCTTGCATTTGAGGTATGCTTGAATAACTATGAAAGAAGTGAGTTGACAATATTCACCAAATAATTTACAGATTTTGTTACCAACAAGATTCAACAATTTTATATTTGTATCATCTTCATTCCAGATTAGTATGATGTAAGATATGTAGCATTTGCTGAAGTTATTACTGGGCACAATTTGTTCATTCTGTTTTAATCAGATGAAAATGTTAACCTGAAAGTGTATGCAAAACTTTGTTCTATAATATGTTTTTGTATCTTAATTTGGCTCATTCATTTGGACTCTGGTGTCTCAGTATCGAATTGATTTTCCAAGTTCCATTAAAGAGCATGCTCTGTTTGTTGATCTGGCTCCGAGATTTCAGCTTATGGCAGAAGAAATACTGCAGAGACAAGTTCACCTTGTTATTTATAACTTGAAGGAGGTACTTCTTTAAAATGAATGCATCAGTAGACTAGACATCACGTTACAAAGAAGTTTTGGGTTTAACTCAGGCTTACTGACCTTGCATTCTGATATATTCTCTTTTAACTTTCCTTTATTTTGTTAATTGTTAATGCTAGGCTATAGATGCTGCTGATGGATTTCAAAATACACATCAGATGCAACAATTTGAATCAGCACAGTTTAGCATAGACCAGGTAGCCTCTTGTTAGTATCATATGTGTACTTATTCTGTTTTACCTGTAGTATTTGATTACTTCTTCCGCTCGTTGGGACTGGATGTTACTGTAGGTTGCTTATACTAGTTGATGTATTCCTTGTTTCTTGGATGACATAGAGCTGAATATACTTGATCAGGTAGTCTTCATTCTGGAGAAGGTACATATCATATGGGAGCCACTTCTGCTACCTTCAACTTACAGGAGAAGCATGTGTACAGTGTTAGAGTCAGTTTTCTCGAGAATTACAAAGGATCTACTGCTCTTAGATGACATAGCAGCAGAGGAGACATTACAGGTAAGGTTTATACCATGATTTAACCTTAGAATTGCTTTTGGATGTGCAATGCTTATATTTAAGAAGTTTCTCTAACACATTCCATTCATCTTTCCAGCTACAAAGACTTAGATGCCGGAAAACCTGTCATCTTTATTTGGGTCTGTGGCTGCTGTGGATCAGAAGTCTCATGAGTTCTCTGCACAGTCTCTTGATGAACTCATCCCATCTTTACGCAAAATCCGCAAACTATCAGGCCTGTTGGTTCATATACTTATTTTTGTTTACAAAGTGGTATCGATGGATGACTAGTCATTTACTGACCTCTTCATCTTTAATGCACCCCAGATTTATTAGATATGCCCCTAAAATCCATTACAGCAGCTTGGGAGAATAAAGACTTGCTTTCTTGTGGCTTTACAGTAACAGAGGTACTATATTGACTCTTTTGAATCCATTTCTTGGGACATATATTTCTATTCCTACATTTCCATTTATGTCTTGGACCATTTCCCATATATTCCATAGCTTTTAATGTTATTTCCAGACTGTGCTTTAATCACTGAATGACTTTAATTACCTATTAATATATTTCAACCATTAAATAGGATCCCTGAGGAAGTCTTCAATCTGCCTCTTTCAAAATGTTCATCGAATATTATAGTCCTTCTGAACTAAATATCGAATCTTCTAATATTTTATTAAAGTATTCTAATCTTCGAAGGCTAAGTGAATTTTAATTTTGAAATAAAATTATGAATTTCCATTTTAGTAAGTCAGTAACTTTTATTTTGTTTTCCTCTACTATACATGCAATGGTACCCCTCATCCTCCCACTACAGTTTTGGATTCTCTGTTAGATTAGTTAAAATTTTAAGTTAAATTAAATACTTTTTCTTCCTTAGTGTTAT
Source organism: Cercis canadensis (assembly GCA_003255065.1). Classification (NCBI taxonomy): domain Eukaryota; kingdom Viridiplantae; phylum Streptophyta; class Magnoliopsida; order Fabales; family Fabaceae; genus Cercis; species Cercis canadensis. Next base: position 6,307 of record QAOA01000366.1, read on the forward strand.
GATCTTACGTGTACCAAGGCCTGCATAAAAAAAAAATCAAACCAATATTTTCTGTTCTAATAAAAATTTAGTCAGATGTTCAGAGCCTTGGCTCCTTTACTCTTGATTCATATTTGGATAAGATTAAAATAATGGAACCTTGTTTGATGAACTTGTTCTTCAAATACATTTTCACCGCTTGCTATTTTGCATACTTACCCATTGGTGACGTTATTGTAGGTGGAAGATTTCATCAAAGCTATATTGACCGACTCACCTTTAAGAAGAGATTGCTTATGGAGGATAGAAAATGGTGGCTTCTAGAATTTCATCTAACTTCCTAGGAGATTCAGAAAGGAGTGTAGAATGTAAAAGAATATACACAGCTAAAAGATAGAAATTGCGGTGATGCCTTCTAGTTATAGGAAGTGGGACTGAGTTGAGTTTGATTGTTACAGTGAGTGGAAAGCAAGTGCAGCTTTGAAGCAGCTTTTGATGCGTAGATATGTTTAATTTTCTGGTGGGGAGTAGGCTTCCCATGAAGATTTTGTTCCTGTAAAAACCTTTGCCGGGTAGATATCTAATTTTTTTTTTTTTTTTTTTTGTTGCCAAATTTTTTCCTGTTGATTTTTTGCTTTCATTGCCCGACATTGCTCAAGCATAAATCTTCTGCAGGCAAGATGACGACCCTGAAACTATATATGTTAATTCCTATGTCAATTTTAGGGTTGTTAAAGGTTATTTTTCAGGGTTTGTTAATGTGCGGGAAAAGTCCTAGAGAACAGACTCACCGTAGGGTTTGGGCACACTAGTCACTCTCACTTGTGGAGTCTTGAGTGCACCTTCTCACCTTTTTCTTTTTGTTGAAAATGCTGTATTGTTTAGGGGGTGTTTGTTTTGGGAAATATTTTTATATTTTCATTTTTTGAAATGTATTTCTATTTTTTTATTTTCAGTTTTAGAAAATATGTTTGGTTTGTAAAATTGAAAATTGTTTTATATTCTATTTCCAACCGACTTTGTCAACCACTTTCTCTCTTCCCCTATCTTCTTTCTCTACAATTTTCTGCATCATCTTTCCTCCTCAACCCCAACCACTGCAGTTTCAAAAGCCAATTCACAGCAACCAATGGAGTAGTTATGCCCTGTGAATCTCTGCCCAATCCCATGCCTTCAACAAAACTCAATTTTGCCATCNCATCTTTGATCCAAAACCTTTGGTATGCTTTTCAAAAGCACCAATTATTGGGGTCTTGTTCCTTCTTGTTGCTGGGTCAGAAATGTTGCCAGAGAATTCCACACCCAAACCAAGTGATTTAGGCCGCTGGATAGCGTCAATAGGCTCTGCAATACCTTGACCATTTCTCCCCAATCCTCCTCCGTCAATGTATCCCATTTTAGCCATTATTTTTTATCCAAAACCTTTCGTGTGTACCTCAAACGAACCTATATTAGCGGAGTTGGGGACACTTTTCTTATGAGTGCCATCAGTCTCTTCAGCATAGCATGTAAGATGAAAGCTGGATGGAGGTTGTAGATGGCGGCAGCTGAGAAATGCATGCGTATAGAAGAAATAGAAATTTAGGGGAGAAAAAAAAAATAACATGAATTACAAGTATGCCATCAACCATTGATAGAAAATAGTGAAAATGTCTAAAAGACGTTTTCAATTTTTCATCAAATTTTGGAAATGTTTTCAGTGTTTTCAATGAAAACATTTTCATATATACTCAACCAAACATATTTTTAAGTTTATTTCCATTTTTAATAAAAATGAAAACATAAACAATCAAACCAAATAGGCCTTAGGGTTTGGGCACACGAGTCTCTCCCTTGTGTGTAAGGTAAAACAAGGTAGCATTGGCTAGCTAATAGTCAATAAGTAAAGCCATTCTGATGACAAACAAAGTCATCAGTAAGGAACAAAGTCATCAGCTTTGTACCTCTTCTTTCAATAATTAAACTACATCTTTTTAACTATTACCATCATGTCAAGCTTTCAATCTATTTCTCTTCTTTACATAGCCTTCTTTAACTATTCCAACTAATCCAAGCAATTATCTTTCNGTTTGGGGTGAAAACCGGACCGAACCGGACCGATTACACCCCTAATCTCATCTTTTAAACTAACAGTGATATCAGAGTGGGTTTTTCACATGTAGAGGGGTTTTCTCAGATAAATAGGTTTTACCTTTACATGGAAAGGGTCTCTCTCAAATGTATCAATGCACTTATAAACTATGTAATTATAATATATTTATGTTGCCTTTATCATTTCTAAAATTTCAACAAATAGTAGGTCCTTGCACTTATAAGTGTAAGAATGGGTGGATGTTTGTCATTTGCAGCTATGATCCACCAGGCAAAATTGATGGCCAACGACCTTACTGATTTAAGTAGAAATTCATGTGTAGAAGATATATTATTATATACACTTAAAAAAAAGAGTATTTTTTTTGTGAGTAAGGTCATTTATAGTCATTGTATTTGTTCTTTTATTTTTGTTATTTTTTCTATTTTTTTCTCTCTTTTCACGAATTTGATTTATTTGTTTAATTAATTACCCATGCATGGTACAAACATATTATTATATACACTTAAAAAAAAAGAGTATTTTTTTTGTGAGTAAGGTCATTTATAGTCATTGTATTTGTTCTTTTATTTTTGTTATTTTTTCTATTTTTTTCTCTCTNTTTCACGAATTTGATTTATCTGTTTAATTAATTACCCGTGCATAGTACAAACTTGCAACTAGTGATATATTATGCTTATTTAATAATATGAAATGGATAATTAGAATTATTATGATCATAGTATTGAAACTGTGCTTCTGTGCATTCATCTTGCACTCTGAATTTTCTATTTCATTAAATCTCTACCACGTGAGAGAGAGAGAGAGAGAGAGAGAGTATTAGTAGTATATATAATTAATTTACAAATATTTACCCGTATATGATTATTTATATTACATATTGTTAGTCATTCAAGTGTATAAGTAGTATATATAATTAATTTACAAATATTTACCTGTATATGATTATTTATATTACATATTGTTAGTCATTCAAGTGTATAATAATGGTTGACAAAGCTGCTAAAAGAGAATGGGTGAAAACATCAAACAATGAGAATCAAGAGATAAACTAGTCGTCACTATGGGGTACCTTAACGGTAGAATACTCCATCACCGAGATCTCCACTTCAAATATCATTGGATAAGGTGAGATAGGATTATGAGAGATGATACTATCTTTTATTGGTGGAGCTTGAAGAAAAATCTTGTGGAGGCTAAACTGATATAAAAAAAATTTTGGGGAGTACATAATTTTTTAAAGGAAATTACATTAAAAATATTGGGGGTGTAGCCGCTACCTATCCTTACCTTTGTTGTGTTGTGTAGCCACCAATAAACTAAAAGAAAAAAATTAAGATATTAGTCAGTTAATGAAAATTATTGAGGGCAAAAAGTTGAGAGTTATGATAAAGTTAAAAATAAATAAAATAAAAAGATCTGAGCTCATCCAATTAATAAAATAGAGATACTATATTTCCTAGATTATTTTTCGAGAAAAATATAGACATTCAATCATGATTGTTAGATTAATTTGCTTTGTGGTTCCCAATCATTTACTCAACAGTTTCAACACATTCCACCTTACTCCGATAAGAAAAATCGATAAATAGTTCATGGCAACCTAGAATTTTTCTTATAAAATCTATCATTTTCAAAGATTTAAGCGTAGTTTAAAACTTTTTAGGTATAAACTGAGTCTGTTCCCAATTAGAATCAGATTTTCATCTTTATTAAAGATAAGAGGATTTGGAGATCAAGAGATATTATATATCGTTACTCTTAATTCAATTTTTCTACTTCATTATATATATCGATCTTCATGCTTTGATATTTCCACTAATTCTTCATTTTCTTATATGTAACACATCCATGACCAAAGGTTGTGAAGAGGAAGATGCATGTATTTGGACAAGAAGAATGGGTGCAAGCTCGTGCTAAACATTTGATGTTAGCCATAATTTTCAATGTGATGTGAATAGTCTCTGTTTGCACCTAAACAGCAAAGTCTTCTGTTCTTGCTAAACCTTTCACTACACGGCAGTGTGTGAGGTCTATGGCAGCATGTTACTTGATAAAGAGATGAAAGGGATTTTTTTTTTCTTTTGAAATTTCATATTAAATATTCATACTGCATTTATACATCTTCTAAACCACAAATAAGTAAGATAGAATGGAAAAATACTTAGATTGAAAACTACTTCTAGATTTAAGAAATTACAAAAATCACTTCTAGAGATCATTATTTCGAAATAAAATACCCTAATATAGAATCTATTCTAAGAGCTTCAAATTCATAGTTTAGGATGTCGACAAACTTTAAAAATGAATTTAGGGATAGAAAAGTCACTTCTATATTGGTCGTTGATTTATTCATAAAATTCATGTTACTACTCCATAGGAAATGAAGTAAAACTAAGAGAAGGTATCAATGAAGAAGTGGACTTTTGTGTTTCAATTGTAGCTATACCGTTTCCAACACGGCACTATGCATCACTCTGTGTTACTAGTTTGTGACGACATTATATAATCAAATTAGTGTTATTTGTATGCTATAAATATTAATGAATAATAATAGAAAAAAAATTGTTTAGAGAAATTTGGGAATTTTATAAAAAAAAAAAAATCATTCTAGGTTATTTTATTTATATTTAAACATAATAATAACATACTAAATTAAAAAAAAAAATTACATAATTTATAAGTAATAAACATAATTTACTTAAAAGTTATATGTATGTATCAAGATCTAATATCAAATAAAGAAACTTTTTTTAATTCCTAGTCCTGTGAAAGCCACACATATTTCACCTGTCAACAACACCTAAAAATATAAGCACCTTCATCACTAAGGACTAAAACAAATTAACTTGGCCCATTTCCAAACACTAGCTAGACCATGAAGATCTTTCTCGCTAAAGAGCTTCTCAATCCGTTAACATTGCTTCTCTTCCTTGTTTACCCTTCTTGCAACTCCCTTAACACCATAACTCCCAACCATCCTATAAAAGATGGTGACGTTTTGGTCTCAAACAAAGCCACCTTCGCCCTTGGTTTCTTCAGCCCCGGCGGCAATTCTAGAAACCGCTATGTTGGAATTTGGTACAACAAGGTTTCAGAACAAACCATTGTCTGGGTTGCTAATAGAGACACTCCTCTCACTGACACCTCTGGTGTCCTGTCCATCAACAGCCAAGGAAACCTTATCATCCTCAACAATCAAACCCAAAACGCTAAACCCATTTGGTCTGCTAATGTTTCGGTTCCAGTCTTGTCTCCTAATACCTCAGCTAAGCTTCTTGATACTGGGAACTTCATTTTGGTTCAGAATGAAAGCCAAAACGTTTTATGGCAGAGTTTTGATTACCCTAGTAATACTTTACTTCCATTCATGAAACTCGGGTTGGACCGGAAAACCGGGTTGAACCGATTTCTAACATCCTGGAAATCTCCCAATGACCCGGGAACTGGGAACTTGACCTACAGGATTGACCCCACCGGCTTTCCTCAATTGTTCTTGAACAAGAATGGGGCTCCACTTTGGCGTGTCGGATCTTGGACGGGTCAAAGATGGAGCGGTGTGCCCGAGATGACTCACACCTTCATATTCAATATTAGTTATGTTGAGAATGCCAATGAGATTGCTTATATGTATGGAATCATAGACCCTACGGTTTTCTCAAAATCGATGCTCGAAGATACCGGGCATATGAGACGAGCCACGTGGCAAGCTCAAGAACATAGATGGTTCGAAACTTGGTACGCTCCAAAAGAGGATTGTGACAACTTCAAGCGGTGCGGGGCAAATAGTATTTGTGACCCGTATAATGAGAATAAGTTTGAGTGCGAGTGTTTGCCCGGGTTTGAACCCAAGTTCCCACGAGAATGGTATCTTCGAGATGGGTCGGGTGGGTGTGTAAGAAATCATAATGTGTCCACGTGTCAAAGCGGGGAGGGGTTTGTTCAGGTGGCACTTGTGAAGACACCAGATACCTCAAAGGCACGTGTGGATGCAAGTTTGAGCTTGAAAGCGTGTAACGAGAAGTGCTTGAAGGATTGTTCCTGTGCAGCTTATACCTCTGCTAATGAGAGCACAGGGAGCGGGTGTTTGACGTGGCACGGGGATATGGTGGATACAAGAAGATACACACATGTGGGACAAGATTTATACATACGTGTGGATGCACGTGAATTAGGTACTCTTTTTTTCTCATTAATATTTTTTTTCCTCAATTGCTATCCTACCCCTATCTTGATGTGATATTAGTTGGAGAAATGCACTTTATATATTATTTAGAGAGGGCAGAATGACACAATCTAAATATTACAAGATTCACATTCGAGCTGTAAAAAAAGAATTAAATAGACTTGGTGAAACTAAGATTGCACTAATCATATAAATGTAATACAATGTAAGTCTCAAGAATATGTAAAAAAGTCACAAACAATCAACATTAGCTACAACTTAGGAGTATGATGGAATTTGTCATCTTTTTATATCATTAGCTACAACATTAGCTGCAATAATACATCTTTTTATATCCTCTGCTTTGGGTTGTTTTAATATTTCCTTCTTTTCCCCTTTCTCAGAAAAGTATGCTAGGAAATCAAAAGGAATACTGGCGAAGAAGGAGCTAATGGCAATTCCTATAGTTTTCGTTGCTGTAATTGCGATGTTCATCATCTTTTGTGTGTATAGCCATTGGAAGAGGAAACGAAAAGGTAGGCAGTTTGCTTCCATTGTTGGTTGAACTAATGGATTTAACAAATGGGCTTCGAGTTATGTGTCGTGCACACCTTTTACATTTGGCAGCATGTGATTTAACTAAATTCATTCACATCCTTCATTGTTGATAATATGTTGTTGGTTTTGAGTAACGATGACAGCATATGAATTTAACTGAATTCCCTCTTATTAATTCACATTGTGGGATGCCATTTCAGCATTCCTCAGTCCCCATAATCTTGGCGATAATCATTTCATTCTTCCATTTTCATTGTCAAGTGATTTGCCCTAGTGTAAGCTCATTTTGACACTTTTTTTTTCCCCATAAAGCTCAAATTATATATCTAAAACTTAGGGATAAATAGATATATAGTAACCTGCAAACAAAGTGTTTGTGATACTCTCCAAATGCGACATTTGAAAAGTGGACTGTTAAGCTCTGAAATTTGCATTACTCACACCTACACACATGTATGCTTTCAAACAAACAAGATCTCCCCGATCCCTAATACATGATAATGTCTATTATAATAGAGTGACCCAAATTTGCCACATAATCTAATGTCTGTTATATTATCTCTTTTCAATTTTTTCGTACTTTTGCTACTTTCAGATAGAATGATATATTTAAATCAAGATTCCCCAACAGCAGAGGGGCATGGTGAAAATAGTACACATCCAAATTTACCATTTTTCGACATTAAGACTATAGTTGCTGCTACGAACAATTTTGCTAGTGAGAACGAGTTAGGGCAAGGTGGATTCGGCTTTGTCTACAAGGTAGTTGCAAATTTTGAAACTCCACCATATTCAACTATTATTGAAACTTCCTTTAATCTTTGTTCTCATCTAATTCTATATAGTAGATATTGCCATATTACTTCACACGGCGGGCTATTTTGTACAAATAGTAAGATGGGTTCAAAGATTTATATTTCAGGGCCAACTAGTTGATGGACAAGAAATAGCAGTGAAGAGATTGTCCAAAGGCTCAGGACAAGGGACCCAAGAGTTTAAGAATGAAGTAAAATTAATAGCAAAACTCCAACATAGAAATCTTGTGAGATTGCTCGGTTGTTGTATCCATCAAGAAGAAAGGATGTTGATCTATGAGTACCTATCAAACAAAAGCTTGGACTTCTTTATATTTGGTATATATGCCGTTCTCTATTTTCATCTCTCTGATTTAGCCTTAGATAACATATGATGCACTGGAACTTTACATTATGTCTATATTGCTAATATGAATCCATCAGTAAATAACTTCTGACAACAGAATTTTTGAGATCGCAAATAAAAATATTAAGAAATTTATGTGCTGCAAATTTTACATGCCAATGTGTTAGATATAAAACTATTTTTTAAGTATCTCATTTATGTTTTGAGTACTTTTTTTTCCCCTTCTTCATTATGGCATGCAGATTACAAGTGTGACCACTTCTAAACTTCTCAAAGCCTTATTATTTAGACCATACTAGTGATTGTATATGTTTTGAATAATTTTTAATTTTCTAACTAGATATGATATTATCTAATGCATGCTTCCTTTTCAATTTCAAATTTTGGCATATATACTGCTGTCAATTAAAGCCGAGATTCATTATATATAGATTAAGTTTCTCACCATGCGTGTTCAAATTCAACAACCGTATTTATGGTTCTTATAGATATAACCCAAAGGTCATTATTGGATTGGAGTACCCGTTTTGAAATTATCTTTGGGATTGCTCGAGGTGTTTTGTATCTTCATCAAGATTCACGGCTAAAAATAATACATAGAGACTTAAAAGCTAGCAATGTTCTCCTAGATGCCAAAATGAACCCCAAAATCTCAGATTTTGGTATGGCTAGAATATTTGGAGAAGACCAAATCCAAGCAAGAACAAGAAGAGTGGTTGGAACATAGTAAGTGTTGTGCACTTATAGATGATCTATGGTAGAAATGTTGATCTATATATAACTGATATATTAAAAATATTTTGTATTATTGCAGTGGTTATATGTCACCAGAATATGCAATGGAAGGGCAATATTCGACAAAATCAGATGTTTTTAGCTTTGGAGTCTTGCTTTTAGAGATTATCAGTGGCAAGAGGAACANATCTTCATCAAGATTCACGGCTAAAAATAATACATAGAGACTTAAAAGCTAGCAATGTTCTCCTAGATGCCAAAATGAACCCCAAAATCTCAGATTTTGGTATGGCTAGAATATTTGGAGAAGACCAAATCCAAGCAAGAACAAGAAGAGTGGTTGGAACATAGTAAGTGTTGTGCACTTATAGATGATCTATGGTAGAAATGTTGATCTATATATAACTGATATATTAAAAATATTTTGTATTATTGCAGTGGTTATATGTCACCAGAATATGCAATGGAAGGGCAATATTCGACAAAATCAGATGTTTTTAGCTTTGGAGTCTTGCTTTTAGAGATTATCAGTGGCAAGAGAAACATAGATCGTGAAAGGGGAAGAGCATCCATAAATTTGATTGGACATGTAAGAAGAAGAAAGAAATAGGCATCCTTAGAAACTAACCTATCAAATCTTAATGTGTATATATGCCATGCATTTGCAGGTGTGGGATCTATGGAGAGAGCAAAAGGCCTTGGATATAGTGGACTCAACACTAGGTCACTCTTTTCCCTCTGTTGTCGTTCTGAGGAGTATTCATATCGGGCTCTTATGTGTGCAAGAAAGTTCCATGAATCGGCCATCCATGTTGGAAGTTGTTTTCATGCTTGGCAACGAAACAACTCTTCCCGCACCAAAGAAACCTGCATTTATATTCAATCGCAATGAAGATAATCCAGAGTCATCGGGAGGATCCTCTGCAAACGAGGTTACATGTACTACCATCTATGCTCGATAAAGATATGTGAAGTGATAATAACAGTAATGGAAGTAGAGGAATGAAAATAAGCAATGTATTTAGATATTATGTTTTTTTTTTTTTTTTATTTACACCTAGGGTATTCTCACACCCTTTGAATCTTTGACTAATCTCTGTTTAGAACGAGAGTAATAATCGATAAATCCTTCCCAACAAATGTGACCCTAAAGATTTGAACTCAAGACCTTTGACTTAATTAAAATGCCTTGGTTGATATTTAATATTTTTTAATACATTGCTAACTTTGATTCATATATTATAGACAAAGAGTGGACTGTTATCTCAACGTGGACCAACCATTGGGAATTATTCTGAGTACGTGATGTGTTTTGGAGATAGATTCCTGTTAAGATTTTGTCATCGCAATCGGCAAGTAGGATAAGGAAGTAATTTTCCGATTCAAAGTTAAATAGCAACATTAATATTTTTGGAACACCCATTAAGATTTTCTCCATTAAGCATAACTCATTCAAGGGATTCGGATCGAGTCATGTTGCCTTAATTTTAACATGATATTTTCATGTTTTTTAAATATTGAATGTTTGTTTTCATTAAAAAATATTTCAATGGCCTAGATGATGTCACATCACCTATTTCTAATAAAAAATGTTTTCTCTCCCTCTTTTCCTCTTTCTCTCGCCACAGTCGTCTTCATCCATTCTTCACCTTCTTCATCAATTCTTCATTTGATTTTTTTTTTTTTTTTTTTTTTTTTTTTTTTTTTTTTTTTCTGTAAACAACATTTATTTGGGTCCTGAGCAGAGTATTTTGAGGCCTAAGGCTGCAAGTAAGATGATAATGTCTAAATTGAAGGAACAGAAAAAATCTGGATCCAGAACCTCCTTCAAGATAGTAGTTTCATGTATCACACTAAAGACACAGGAAGATAAATCCTTGTTATATGCATTCGTCAGTTCTCTGGCCAAGTTTTAAGAGATAAAATGATAAAACTTGTCTGGATTGACTTAAGAGCAAACACAATCCAAATTTTTTATTGGATTGACTCTCACAGATATACACAAACATAGAGATTTCTTCCTATGTAAACACCAAATCTGTTACGAAGATATTTAGTACATTGAATATGCTGAGTGAAAACTCATTTTCAACAAAATATGTATGTGTTAATACCCAAAATATTCACTACCTATTGCTACAGTAAGAAGACAAAAGTACCCTTGCTAAGGTATGCAATCTTTTACTTAATCTCTTCATAGCACACACCAGGGAGACACGCTCTCAGCCCTCTTCTTTCTCTAGGGCCTTCCTCTCATCCTTTTGGCCGATCTCCCTAACTTGAGCGTCGGAGGTGGCGCCGGAGCTCCGGCTCCGGCCTTCCCTGACCGTACCTCTCCCTCCTGCAGGTTGCTCAGAACCGGTCATCGACATTGGCGCCGTCTGTGGGGATGAGGCTTGATCCCCTTGTTCCGACGCACAAAAGCCCGAGCTCTTTCTCTCGGCAAAATCAAGAAGAACCACTGCAACTAGCTATAACTCCTGTTTCACTCGGAATAACTACACCTCGCTTAGACTTTTCACCTTGTCAATAAGTTTGACTGTGGGCGTGACCTGTTCAAACACTGATGGAAAAATTGTTCTTGAGGCATTACTTTTGACATCGGCAGTGGTTTCCTCTCTAACTGGTTATGCCTTCTGGGCTTCCAAGAAGGGCAAGGATTTCAGCTACCTTGGTCCCATATTGTTCACCTGTCTTATTATCGAGATGGACCGCGAGCAGCAGTTGAACGAGCTTGAACGAGCTCCAACAAGCCAGCTTACTCGGCACCCTGGCCATGAGACCACCACCCCAGAAATTTCGATGAGGAATTCCATAGGTGTTTGGACAGATAGCCTCCAAAATCTCCGCCACAGAAATTCTTGGATTACCCAACCTCTGAAAGGTTCTCTGCAAGAGGTAAAATCTTAACCATCTCTCAATTTGTGAGACTCTGCCTACTCCAGTAGAGATTCAAGCAATTTGAAGCTTGAAGTTTGAAAAATCAAACATGCNAAAAAATTACATAATTTATAAGTAATAATCATTTATATATATAAATAAAAAAAATCAAATATTATCAAAAAAAATTTAATCATTTTATGATATGTTCGAATTTTTGCGTTCTTTTTCCTAAGTTTTAAAACTTAATTAAGAATAATTTTTCATAATAATACGAATTAAATTACTTCTAATAGCTAGAAGTTCACCTTGGATGGTAGGATTGATTTATGTGATGTGCGCATAGCCACACATTATATACTCGTTTCAAACATTAAGCTATGGTCTTGGGTTCCTATATTATATTTTAAGTATAATAACGTGTGCTTTTCTGGATAATCAAGTTCCCTCATATAAATTAGGATAAATATAAAGAAAACCCCTCCTTCAATTAAGCTCAGAAGTTTTAAGTGGCGATTTGATATTTGCTCCATAACTCTAGCCTTTAAATCATTTGCTTGACTTAGCTTAAGTCTAGTCTTCTACGCATTCACCCCCTTTGAACATTCTGCCCTTCCTTAAAAAAATTTCTAGTGAAATTTCCACACAAACATTCCTATAAATACCTCACAAGAGCTACCATTTCTTCATCAAACAAATACCATTTTGCCTTAGTTTTGCATTAAAGCACCAAAATGGGATTGTCCAAGGTTTTAATTTCTGTCCTCTGCGTCCTGCCCCTAGCCATTATGGCTCATGTCTCGCATGGCCAAGACACACAAGCAGACTATTTGACTGCCCACAATGCTGCAAGGTCACATGTGGGTGTTCCTCCTCTGGCTTGGGACAATGACGTTGCAGCTTTCGCGCAAAGCTACGCGAACCAACGCAAAGGAGACTGCCGGCTTGTGCACTCAGGTGGTGGTGGGAAATATGGTGAGAACCTCGCATGGAGTTCTGCTGACCTAAGTGGCACAGATGCTGTGAAGATGTGGGTGGATGAGATAGCCTACTATGACTACAATTCCAACTCTTGTGCTAGTGGCCATCAGTGTGGGCACTATACTCAGGTGGTTTGGCGCAGCTCAGTTCGTCTAGGGTGTGCTAAAGTTAGATGCAACAATGGTGGCACATTCATCACTTGCAACTATGCTCCTCCAGGCAACTACGTTGGACAAAAACCTTATTGATTTGCCACAGATATGCTATGTCCAAGGCATCTATTAGCTTAGATTGCATAATAATAAGGCTAGGGCATGTGTAATGAATAAAATCTCCCATAAGAAATATAAAGTCCACAAGCTTATGTTTCTTATTTGTTTCTACTGTGAAAATTTATCCCCACTCTTGCCCCTCTTTCATAGAAATCTCTCTGTTCACAGTTACAAAAACCGAAAAGTTTTTCTGAACCTCATAAACATTTTAGATAATTTACATGAAGTTTTATTATGTATCCAAAAAAACATTTTCAATATATTCAGCCAAACAAAGAATGGAATCCCAGTCACATTAACCTGAAAAAAAAAAAAAGGTAATTGCCTACTAAATGACATGGTTCTTTTTTCATTGTTTGATATGGAAAGCTACAATCACTGTCTTTGTTAAGATGAACCATTGTGAAGTAATGAAAATTAAAATGCCACGAGGTTTGTTCTCTGATTTTATTTATGAAAATGTGAGGTTTTATCCACCTTTTTGTTTGAATCTATGGTCTCCATTAAAACTGTTACTCTAATGGTTTCTTGTACAAACAGCATTCTAAGGTAATTATTCAAGTGTAATTATTCAAGTCAAACAAGAACTTAATTATATCTGTCAAGCACTAGGCCCAGTCTCACTACAAGGTTTCCCTAGTGTGGTGTTGCCATCTCAAGGGTTTGCCTAATTGTTGGTCTTCTTTGTACGTTGTTGTTTGCTGTAGGCTACCAAGTGCTTTTCTAGGTCAGTTAGGAACGATCGATCATAAGGTAGCAGTAGTTTATTGAAAGTGTGTCATGCTAGAAAATTTCAAGACAAGGCATGTGTAATGAATAAAATCTCCCATAAGAAATATAAAGTCCACAAGCTTATGTTTCTTATTTGATGTGAAAGCTAGGGCTTTCGTTGCAATGTATACCTTTCTTTTTAAGATTTAGTAAGTTCAAAGAAGACAACAATATGTCAGCTAAGTCTTTGTTAAGATGAACCATTGTGAAGTAATGGAAATTAAAATGCCACGAGATTTGTTCTCCGATTTTATTAATGAAAATGTGAGGTTTTATCCACCTTTTTGTTTGAATCTATGGTCTCCATTAAAACTGTTACTCTATTGTTTTCTTGTACAAACAGCATTCTAAGGTAATTATTCAAGTGAAACAAGAGCTTAATTATATCTGTTAAGCACTAGGCCCAGTCTCACTACAAGGTTTCCCTTGTGTGGTATTGCCATCTCAAGGGTTTGCCTAATTGTTGATCTTCTTTGTACGTTGTTGTTTGCTGTAGGCTACCAATTACTTTTCTAGGCCAGTTAGGAACGATCATAAGGTAGCAGCAGGTTACTGAAAGTGTGTCATGCTAGAAAATTTCAAGACAAGAATCGGGATTTTACATACCTTTTTTATGTTCTTATCTTGCGTGTATTATAGATGCTATTTCTTGTGTAATTTTCTACCTTCCCCCCTCTAGTTGTAAATGCATGGATATCAACTTGAATAGTTTTGCCTTATTGGATTATTTAAATTTCTATAATTTCTGNTAATTATTCAAGTGAAACAAGAACTTAATTATATCTGTTAAGCACTAGGCCCAGTCTCACTACAAGGTTTCCCTAGTGTGGTGTTGCCATCTCAAGGGTTTGCCTAATTGTTGGTATTCTTTGTACGTTGTTGTTTGCTGTAGGCTACCAATTGCTTTTCTAGGCCAGCTAGGAACGATCATAAGGTAGCAATAGGTTATTGAAAGTGTGTCATGCTAGAAAATTTCAAGACAAGAATCGGGATTTTACATACATTTTCTATGTTCTTATCTTGTGTGTATTATAGGTGCTATTTCTCGTGTAATTTTCTACCTTCTCCCCTCTAGTTGTAAATGCATGGATATCAACTTGAATAGTTTTGCCTTATTGGATTATTTAAATTTCTATAATTTCTGAATGCGTGATATTTGGTTAGCAAATTTTTTTGAAGAAAATTTCAATAGATAAATTGGTTGTATTGCATATTTGTCTGAATGACTTTTTCAGATTAAAAAAATTAAAAAATGAATCTAATTTCCCAATTGAAATGCTAATATATGTAAATTTTATTTTTTTCAAAAAAAAAAATTCAATGTGATTAAGGATGATATAATATCAATTAGTTCTATATGATGCATAATATAAATCTTTTATTTTTTGTTACTTTTGGCTATAACTTTGAATTTGAACACATAATTCACAAATTATAAAAATAATTTTAGTACTACTCAACTACCAAATGTTCACTAAAGCTCAACGAAACTTCCCCACAAGCCCTAGCCCTAGTTCCCTTATATCTCGGGCTTGAATCGGGGATCTTCTTGTTAGAAATAAAATCATTTATAAACTTTTATCTAATAACATAAGTTTTTAGATTGAATCGATTATTGACATGGTATCAGAGCTTCTTTGACTAAATGTTTAAGTGAGTCTGTGCTTAAGCTTTTAAGTTGTACTTAAACTTTTAAGTTGAATCAATTCTTGACACTCCTCTTTAACATAAAGTACTAACACTTCTATTTTGTGACAGAAAAAGAAATAAATTCATTATAAAACAGCTGGATTAAATCCTTTTTTTTTTTGCTGAAACAGTGGGTGTTAAAGTGGATTTGTTATTTGGGCCTATAACGGCTTGAGCCTATAAATAATCTAAGCCCAAACCAAGTCCAATAGGCACTTCATTCATTGCCTTGCATAACCAAACATTAAAGGTTTGAAGCCCATCAAGCTACACTTAACACTCACGGTGCACGTTAGCCATCTCCACCTTACACCTCCGACATATTGCGCCACTCTGCCGCCATTTACAGTATCCGAACTTAAGTTCCTGTAATCTTCTTTCATCGGAGTATTCGCAGTTTCTCCGGCTGCCATCGGATCCGCAAGATGGACTCTCTCTTCGATGCAATCAACGTCCGAGATCTACTCTCCACTCAAGACCTCTCCGATCCTACATCCCCTCTGTCCACACCTGATCTCCGCCTCCTCATCCAGCGCCTCGAGTCCCATTCCCTCCAAATCAAATCAAATGTCCAATCTTATGTCGTCTCTCACCAAGAAGATTTCGCTAATCTGTTTTCGCTCTGCAATGGCGCCGTTTCTAAGTCCTATAAGATATCCGATGATGTATCCGGCATTTTGCGGTTGATTTCTGACCGTCCGATTGACGCCGAGATACGCGAGGTGGTGGAGGAGATGAAGGGGAAGAGGGAGGAGTTGAAGGTGAAGAGGGAGCTATTGGGATTGGTGAGAACAATTGTGGAAATGGGTGAGAGGTTGAAGGGTGCAAGGGAAGGGTTGAGTGAAGGAAGGGTGAAATTTGCTGCTGAGGAAGTGAGAGAATTGAAGATGGCGTTGAGGGTTATTGATAATGATGATAAGGTTGATGACAGAGAGCCAGTGGTTTATGGATTGCTGAGGAAGGAGTGGGCTCAGTGCTTTGAAGAGGTACTCTAGAATGAATTGTTGTTAAATGCAATTTCTTTTTGGTTTGATGCATTATAGCTTAATAATTTCAAACATGAGTTGATGAATTCTTAAAAATTATAAATTTGAAGTAATTATAGGAAGGTTTTCACTTGAAATGCACTCTTGGAGGTATTTGGGTGGATGAGTTTTTTAAGTTTTCTATTAACTTGTCATCTCTTGGATTCAACAAGGCAGGATAGAAATGCTAAAATTTGATCAAAAAGTTCAAATTTTTAAGTACCTTCAATCAAATTCGTAATCCATATGAATTCTTAGGTTGAAAAATATGTATTACTATAAAAGAAATACTCAATTGCTAGAATTTGCAAATGCTGTATAGCAAATGAAAATGTTCAGTGTACAAAGGAGAGATTCATGCCTCTATAAATGGCTTCCCATTTCACTCCCATTTCTTAAACAAACGCTAAACACTGAGCTATCTTGGGGAAAAAGAAAGGCTTCCAACCCCTATGCTTATCTATTGTTTCTTCTCCTTTATTTTTTTATTTTTTATTTTTTTTGGTTGTATGCCTCAGCTCTGTTTTATCTCAGACTGAGGTTCGTTTGAAATCTGTATGAGGCTTGATAATTCCCAGTATGATAATAACATAACAATTTGAGCAAGAAAGTTTCATTATATATGTTTATTCACATAATCAATTCATATTTATCTTTGTGACTTGGGTTCGATAATATTTGTGTATTTGTTAATGTAATGGATGCATATGATCTTTGCAATAGTAATTATGATTGGACAATTTGTGATTTTTATTGAGTTTGTGATTTTTTTAGAGGAATTTGATTTGGGTTTGTAGATTCAAGAGGTCCTAGTGAAGTTTATGGAAAATGCAGTGCGATTTGATGGGAAATCTAATCAAGTTGAGGTCAAGTATCAATTAAGAGCTGGTGATGTTGATGAAATGCAGCTCCAGACAGTTCTGGAAGCAATGGGTGTAAGTTGAATAATTTCGTTGTTATACCTATGTGTTGATTTATTGAACTCAGTTCCTATGGTGCCCTCATGAACTTAGATTTCTCAGATTGGTTCCATGAATTTGTGCCTATCTGATTAAAGCCATGTTTTAGGTGGTTGGTATCCTAGAATATGGGCTTGCTAAAGTTGCTGATTTGGTGATCAAGTAAGTTATAACTCCATTGGTAAATGGTGGACACTCCCTTTCATTTCTCGAGCAACTGAATGAAGGCTCAGCTATATTTAAGATAATCCCATCAACAGATAGCAAGGTGAGGATTTTCTGTCAAATTCTCGGAATTCGTAGTGCTCCACATTCAATGATTCCTCATTCATAACACAGAGAGAGTATTGGTTATGTGCTTGGCATGAAAAGGAAGGGAATTTTTTGGGGGGGGCGATGTTGCAGGGGTTTCTTGCTTGTGTGTCTTATTGGTTTTATTTTGGTACAATACCATTCAAACATATTTCTTTATTATGTTTTCCATGAATGAACTGCCAAGCATTGTAATTAATCAACATTTGAAAGGATTGATGCACTTGTGAGGTTAGCGCTTGGAAGTTGTGTGACACATCTTCTGGTTTCTGAATATTATTTCCTTGTCCACACTTGTTGACTGGGTGGAAATTATTTCCATTGGATTTGAAGTTAGCAAGTGTCTTGTCATTTTTCCACTTGAATCTTCCTAATAGTGCTTTGATTTTCTGCTTCTCAATTTTCATGTTGAATATTTGGATGGGGAGTTTCTCTATAACAGGATTGTTGAGGTTATTAAATTTATTTACAGAAGCATTTACTTCCAGAATGCTTCTTGGATAAGATGTTTTGGACGGTTGACATGGCCAAGGATATCAGAGCTGATAATATCTAGTTTTCTTTCAAAGGTTTACTTTCAAGCTATGTTCTGGTGTTACACTACACTCCATCTTTTTGTATAATAGTTTTTCCATCTGCATTCAGAAAAATATGCCTATTGATCTGATGCTGCTGTTGCCTCTTATTATGAAAGTCCATGTGTTGTCTACGTGTCTGCCATCCCAACCAACACATAAGGTCTTGATGGATTAGTTGAAACCAATAAATATATGAAATGGTTTGTTCTCTAGGACAATTATGTAGTGGTTCATTTAGTTATGGTGTCAAAATTCAGTGAGAAAGTGACTTTCAAAGATTGCAGAAAGTTGTATGATATTTCTGGTTTCAGGTTGTTCCCACAGATGCTTCAAAACTTCCCGACTTTCAGAAGATTATCAAGTGTACATCTGAATTTGAGTCAGCTTTAAAAGAGCTCATGTTTATTTCATCGTATGATGACAAGGAAAACAGACTTAGCAATTTTGCTGAAAATGTTGAGGTTCACTTTGCTTCTAAGAAAAAGACCGAGATCTTGGCAAAGGCTAGAAATCTGCTACTACAATGTGACTTTGCCATTCCTCAAGTGAGCTTTCCACTTTCCTGATTGGGCAAATCCTTCTGTTGTTATTAATCATGATCTCTTAGTTATTGACAATAAATATTCCTCCAGGAGTATACCAGGGATGGTCCTATTAGGAAGAATGAAAAAACTGCGGTGCAGTCATCCGGTCATATTGTTGATTTGCTTTTCTTATCAGAGAGATGTTTGGTATCCAAAGCTGCCAAGCAATTAATGGAGCTAGTTCATCAGACGCTGGAGGTATACAAACTGGAATAGTGAACATTTTATAGTTATATCATGTCAATGACTGTGAACAATAGATCTATGAGTTCTTTATTGGTTTTAGTATCTATTTTAACCGGTGATTGCATGTTGATCATGTTATTGAATACAAGCTCTAGTGTATCACTATAGAGAAGGAAGTAGCTCTGAAACTCAATATGTTCATGTAACCAGTACTGTAATGCAATGTTTATTTGATTCTTGGACCATAGGTTTATTTGGTCCAAGAGATCTATGAGTTCTTTATTGGTTTTAGTATCTATTTTAACCGGTGATTGCATGCTTATCATGTTATTTGACTACAAGCTCAAGTGTATCACTATAGAGAAGGAAGTAACTCTGAAACTCATTCATGTAACCAGTACTGTAATGCAATGTTTATTTTGTTCTTGGACCATAGGTTTACATACTTTCCTATTAAATTAAAAATACTTCAAAAATTTACAGTTAAGTGGCTTATTATCATTTAATATATAAGGAAATTGATCTTAATACAAGGAAATTTTTGCAGGATGTTTGCCTGTCATCTACAAGAGTTGCTTTGGAATTTTATCGTGCTGCTAGAGATGCTATACTTCTTTATGAAGTTGTTGTTCCAGTCAAGGTTAGTCCACATAAGGCAGTGGCATAGAGAAAAACTTTAATGCTACTTTTAGTATTTCTTTCATCAGGGATTGATTTCAAGTGGTACGTAAATATTTTAAATTTAATAATATTAAGGTACACTCTAATATGTCAAAGTGATTTATATAGACTTCAGAATCAACAACAGAGAGCACACTTGTTTCATACTCAATCATAATTATATACATGATTTTGTCTCGGGATCATTCTGCTTCTACGCATTGTGATGTAACTGAAGTTTGCGTAAGATTGTCAAGACTATAGGAAACTCAATTCAAACGTTCCAAGTTCTCAACCCTGTTTAATGCCTCATGATTGTGTTAATAACTCGTGTTTTTGACTTGTGAAGCTAGAGAGGTAGCTTGATGGCATCAACCAAGTAGCTGTGTTAATGCATAATGACTGTCTTTATCTCTCTCAAGAGATACTCGCTCTTGCATTTGAGGTATGCTTGAATAACTATGAAAGAAGTGAGTTGACAATATTCACCAAATAATTTACAGATTTTGTTACCAACAAGATTCAACAATTTTATATTTGTATCATCTTCATTCCAGATTAGTATGATGCAAGATATGTAGCATTTGCTGAAGTTATTACTGGGCACAATTTGTTCATTCTGTTTTAATCAGATGAAAATGTTAACCTGAAAGTATATGCAAAACTTTGTTCTATAATATGTTTTTGTATCTTAATTTGGCTCTCTGGTGTCTCAGTATCGAATTGATTTTCCAAGTTCCATTAAAGAGCACGCTCTGTTTGTTGATCTGGTGTCTCTTGTGGTAGTGGCCATCAGTGTGGGCACTATACTCAGGTGGTTTGGCGCAGATCAGTTCGTCTAGGGTGTGCTAAAGTTAGATGCAACAATGGTGGCACATTCATCACTTGCAACTATGCTCCTCCAGGCAACTACGTTGGACAAAAACCTTATTGATTTGCCACAGATATGCTATGNTCTTAATTTGCCTCTCTGGTGTCTCAGTATCGAATTGATTTTCCAAGTTCCATTAAAGAGCACGCTCTGTTTGTTGATCTGGTGTCTCTTGTGCTAGTGGCCATCAGTGTGGGCACTATACTCAGGTGGTTTGGCGCAGATCAGTTCGTCTAGGGTGTGCTAAAGTTAGATGCAACAATGGTGGCACATTCATCACTTGCAACTATGCTCCTCCAGGCAACTACGTTGGACAAAAACCTTATTGATTTGCCACAGATATGCTATGTCCAATGCATCTATTAGCTTAGATTGCATAATAATAAGGCTAGGGCATGCGTAATGAATAAAATCTCCCATGAGAAATATAAAGTCCATAAGCTTATGTTTCTTATTTGATGTGAAAGCTAGGGCTTTCGTTGCAGTGTATACCTTTCTTTTTAAGATTTAGAAAGTTCAAAGATAACAATATGTCAGCTAAGTCTTTGTTAGGATGAACCATTGTGAAGTAATGGAAATTACAATGCCACGAAGTTTGTTCTCTGATTTTATTTATGAAAATGTGAGGTTTTATTTGTTAAATATAAAATTACTATATACGTCTTCACCTAACAGTTTAAGTTTTTAGGTTAAATCAGTTCTTGACATTATTCACCTCTGTCTGAATCTATGGTCTCCCTTAAAACTGTTATTCTAATGGTTTCTTGTAAATTCTGGGACAAATTTTGTTCAAATATTTGTTACAAACACCATTCTAAGGTAATTATTCAAGTGAAACAAGAAATTATATCTGTTAAGCACTAGGCCGAGTCTCACTACAAGGTTTCACACTTTACCACATAGAAGACCAAGCATGCTTCATGTCTATAAGAGAATAAGATTCCTATGGGAAGGGTATGGATCCAATGACTGATTCTAAGATCATAGAATTGCTACTGCTACTAAGTTGGATGAAGTTTTCATCGAAGCCATATTTACTGACTCGACTTTAAGAAAATATATTGCTTATGGAGGAGGATTGACAATGCTGCCTTTTACAAATTATGTAACTTATTCCTATCTAGTGGAATTGAGTTGAGTGTGATTGTTACCTAGAATAGAAAGCAGGTACAGCTTTTGATGTGTAGAGTTGTTGAATTTTCTGGTAGATAGGAGACTTCCATGTTACCTATGAAGGTTTTGTTCCTGTAGAAAGTTGGACTGGTAGATATAATATTTTGTTTTTGGTTGGCATAATTATTCCTGTTTATTTTTTGCTTTCTTTCCTTTTAATTGCTCAAGTATAAACCTTATGGGAGAGAGACATGTACTCATGGATGGTTCTAAATCTGATGTCAGTATTCTGAAATTGTTGCTGCTACTAGCGAACGCGAAATGATTGAGATCATAGAGGTTACAACAAGAGAATAGAATATATTCTTGTGGAAATTTAGGTTTTGTTGTAAGAGAAATTGGTGAATAAATTATTAAGGTTTAAATATACTGCAGGTCTTTATAGTTTGAACAAATTTTGAATCAAATTCCTATAATTTTTTTTTCTCTTTTGAGTCCTTATAGTTTGAATTTTTTTTAATTGGGTCTCTGCTGTTACCTTCAATTATAATTCTGTTAATTTAGTGTTTATGTGACAAACGGCTTGTCTATGTAGTAATAAAAGAAGTTGATGTGATGCCAAAATAACACAAAAAAAATTGTCATCTCATCATCTTTCCTCTTGAAGTTTAAAGTTGATAAAGATGATGAGGTGACAATTTTTATGCTACTTTGGTGCTATGTCAACTTCTTTTATTGCCACATAGACAAGTCATTTGTCATGTAAGCACTAAACTGACAAAGTTATAACTAAGGGTGACAGCATGGACCTAATTAAAAAAATTTCAAACTATAAAGATCAAAGAAAAAAATTACAGGGACTTTATTTAAAATTCGTCTAAATTATAGGAACTTGAATAATATATACTTTAACAAGTTTTCCATTTGAAAATCATATTTTGTGGTACATAAAAGAATGTATCTCATTTTATCATCTACAAAAGTTGAGTTATATTTATTGACTATATATTGATATAGGCCTTAACCTTCTAATGAGATTATTAATGCTTAACACACTAAAACCGAAACTGCAACTTGAAACATTCAGAGGTATGCATATTATGTCCATATATAAAACATGAAGAAAATCATTTTTCTTTCAATTGTGATAATTAAGAAAAAATGAAAAGAAATCACCAAAAGAAAAAAAAAAAAAAAAAAAAAAAAAAAAAAAAAAAAAAAAAAAAAACAAAAAAAAAAAAAAAAAAAAAAAAAAAAGAGCTTTCTAAACCTGCCCATGGTGTAATCAAAGTGAACAAATGAAGTCATACCAAATGCAAACTTTTCTTTCTTGATGATACTGTTAGGGTAATGATTGACATTGACATCTTTTAATAGTCTACACTAATAATTCCAAAATAATACGAACAGAGAAATTTGTAGGAAATTGCTGTATATCTTGATCATATCACACATTTTCTGCGAATGGAGAATGAAAGGGATGGCAAAGTCAACACAAAATAAATTGGAAGTCTTCTATACCAGCACCTTAAGATATTTTTGGCGATATGCAAATTTTTAACTTCTATTGTAAACATGTTTTAAGAACTAAGAAATACCTTATTAATAGCTTTGATTCCGCGGGAGAGGAAGAAACAAGAATGAGGCCAGTCAGCGGACAACCAAGAAACTTCAGTTGGAAAAGGAAGAGCTTTCATTAGTTCATTTATAAAACCCACTTCAAGAAGCTTTTATTATGGTAAATCAACTCAGCTCATTTCAAAATCTTCCTTTCTTGTAACTAAAGTTTTTCCATTTCAGCGAAGTCTAGTACTGAAATGGCTTGTGAGTCAACAAGTTTCAGTCTTCCTTTAATCCATGCATTCTTGTGGTCATTCTTCAGTTTCCTGATTGCATGTAATGGTTATATGCTTGAAAGTAGAGTTGTAATTAGTTCGGTTTTCCTGAACCGATCAGATCTATTTGGTTTGGTTTGGTTCAGTTTCTTAATTTTTTTAAAACCGAATCAACCAAACTTAGTTTAGTTCGGTTCGGTTGGTTAGGTTTACCCCTAAAAGAATTCCCAAATTAATCACAACTCCCTTACTAAATTCTGCTCATACAGTGACCAAAACCCACAAACATATGTAAGAAATTGATGCAAAAACACTGAGGTGTGGAAAAAAGATTTCTCAAAACAAAACATTATTGGGCAGACTATCACATGATTCACATCAAACCCATAATTATTCCAAATACATAGCACACTTAGCCTCAAAACCCATGATTCACATTTATTTATGCAGTAAATTTCTTCCAAATAATAGCTAAGATGTGTAGTCAATTGAACTAAGACAGCCAACAAAGACATTTTTGCAATGGAATAACTAGGTATAGCATCAGAGACAATAGATTATTACAATAGATAAAAATAACAGAGAAATTTTTGCAACGGAGGATTGATTTCTTGTCAATGTGCTCCATGTGTTGCTTTCCAATTCCCATGAACAGAGAAAAATAACATGCAATATTTCTAGTCAATTTGCACAACCAAATTGGGATACGAGAATTAGAGAACTCACCTCAGGAAGACATGGATGTGACCAAGAGAAGGAGAGACTACCAACCACACACACACCAATTCACCAACCAATAACCATCGTCTACCACCGTCTGAAGGCCGAAGGGGGAGTGCTGGCGAGATTAGGGATTTGTTCGAGGGAGGGCTTCAATAGAGGAAGAGATTGAGAGTGGGTAAGGATTTTAGAGAGACTGGAAAGTAGAAGGTATCATGCAAAAGAGTAGGATGGGATTTCTCATTTCAAAAAGAAAAACCAGTCAAAACAACATCATTTTGAGTGCTTGGTTCAATTCGGCTTACAATTGGTTTTTTTTTTTTTTTTTAATTGAAATTGAGAACGGAACCTATTAGTTCAGTTTTTTAGATACAGAAACCGAAAACCGAACTGAATCCATGCATTAGTTTGGTTTGGTTTTTGCTCGATTCGGTTTAGTTCTTCCCATTTGGTTGGTTTGGTTTGGTTTGGTTTGCTTACACCCTACATTAGGGTGGGAAAGATGGGAATGATGTACAAGGCAAAGTTACGTAATGGTTGGTCTGTAGTAGTTTTCGAAGTATACAAACTGGAATAGTGAACATTTTATAGTTATATCGTGTCAATGACTGTGAACAATAGATCTATGAGTTCTTTATTGGTTTTAGTATCTATTTTAACCGGTGATTACATGCTTATCATGTTATTTGACTACAAGCTCAAGTGTATCACTATAGAGAAGGAAGTAGCTCTGANGTTTGGTTCGGTTTTTGCTCGATTCGGTTTAGTTCTTCCCATTTGGTTGGTTTGGTTTGGTTTGCTTACACCCTACATTAGGGTGGGAAAGATGGGAATGATGTACAAGGCAAAGTTACGTAATGGTTGGTCTGTAGCAGTTTTCTAAGTGGCGAAAGCAGTTAAGAGACTTTATGACTTTGAACTATTCAAGAGACAGTTTGATCTAGAAATAATGATTCCGGGGGGAGAAATTTGTAGGAAACAGCTGTATATCTTGACCATATCACATTTTCTGCGAATGGAAAATGAAAGGGATGGCAAAGTCAACCAAAAAGCAATTAGAAGTCTTCTATGCCAGGCCTTACTAGTAAGAACTGAGTAAAGAAATAACCCAAATCTTACACTGATTAGGCTCCAACATCTTCAGTATAAACATAAGCATTCCATCGTCTTCAACAAACTGTTATTAATTTTCTGTTTGCTTGATCTATGCCAATAGCAGTCAACGTTGTGGAGGAACACAAGAACCCTGTGATAAAAAAATCATCTGATCTATCATTTTGGTACAGTTTTGCTGTTGGCTTTGCTTCTTCAGCTACTGCATGCAGTAATAGTTGCTTTTATGTATTACTGTGTGCCTTGGGCTCAATTGAAGAAGAGGAAGAAGAACAACAATCAAAACAAAGCTAAACAAGGGGTTGAATGCTTTTGTTGCATGACCAGTAAGAAGAAGAAGAAGAAGAAAGAACATAAGGAATCAAATCAGATCAGTAAGTTGCTGCCTCTAAATATTCTGCAGAAAGGAATAAAGGAGGTACTATCTCTCTTTCTACACATAAAATGGTGTTAAAATATGTTCTCTTATCTTGTCATAGTTATATCCTATTAATTTTTCATTCTCATAGTATAAAATATTAAATAAATTACTTCAATAAATGTTTTGCTTTCACTATTGATAATTAATTCAATTGTGTGTGTTTGAACACTTGTTTCATACTCAATCATAATTATATACATGATTTTGTCTTGGGATCATTCTGCTTCTACGCATTGTGATGTAACTATGAAGTTTGCGTAAGATTGTCAAGACTATAGGAAACTCAATTCAAACGTTCCAAGTTCTCAACCCTGTTTAATGCCTCATGATTGCGTTAATAACTCATGTTTTTGACTTGTGAAGCTAGAGAGGCAGCTTGATGGCATCAACCAAGTAGCTGTGTTAATGCATAATGACTGTCTTTATATCTCTCAAGAGATACTTGGGCTTGCATTTGAGGTATGCTTGAATAACTATGAAAGAAGTGAGTTGACAATATTCACCAAATAATTTACAGATTTTGTTACCAACAAGATTCAACAATTTTATGTTTGTATCATCTTCATTCCAGATTAGTATGATGTAAGATATGTTGCATTTGCTGAAGTTAATACTGGGCACAATTTGTTCATTCTGTTTTAATCAGATGAAAATGTTAACCTGAAAGTGTATGCAAAACTTTGTTCTATAATATGTTTTTGTATCTTAATTTGGCTCATTCATTTGGACTCTGGTGTCTCAGTATCGAATTGATTTTCCAAGTTCCATTAAAGAGCACGCTCTGTTTGTTGATCTGGCTCCGAGATTTCAGCATATGGCAGAAGAAATACTGCAGAGACAAGTTCACCTTGTTATTTATAACTTGAAGGAGGTACTTCTTTAAAATGAATGCATCAGTAGACTAGACATCACGTTACAAAGAAGTTTTGGGTTTAACTCAGGCTTACTGACCTTGCATTCTGATATATTCTCTTTTAACTTTCCTTTATTTTGTTAATTGTTAATGGTAGGCTATAGATGCTGCTGATGGATTTCAAAATACACATCAGATGCAACAATTTGAATCATCAGAGTTTAGCATAGACCAGGTAGCCTCTTGTTAGTATCATGTGTGTACTTCTTATTCTGTTTTCCCTGTAGTATTTGATTACTTCTTCCGCTCATTGGGACTGGATGTTACTGTAGGTTGCTTATACTAGTTGATGTATTCCTTGTTTCTTGGATGACATAGAGCTGAATATGCTTGATCAGGTAGTCTTCATTCTGGAGAAGGTACATATCATATGGGAGCCACTTCTGCTACCTTCAACTTACAGGAGAAGCATGTGTACAGTGTTAGAGTCAGTTTTCTCGAGAATTACAAAGGATATACTGCTCTTAGATGACATAGCAGCAGAGGAGACATTACAGGTAAGGTTTATACCATGATTTAACCTTAGAATTGCTTTTGGATGTGCAATGCTTATATTTTAGAAGTTTCTCTAACACATTCCATTCATCTTTCCAGCTACAAAGACTTATTTATTTGATGCTGGAAAACCTGTCATCTTTATTTGGGTCTGTGGCTGCTGTGGATCAGAAGTCTCGTGAGTTCTCTGCACAGTCTCTTGATGAACTGATCCCATCTTTACGAAAAATCCGCAAACTATCAGGCATGTTGGTTCATATACTTATTTTTGTTTACAAAGTGGTAGTCGGTGGATGACTAGTCATTTACTGACCTCTTCATCTTTAATGCACCCCAGATTTATTAGATATGCCCCTAAAATCCATTACAGCAGCTTGGGAGAATAAAGATTTGCTTTCTTGTGGCTTTACAGTAACAGAGGTACTATATTGACTCTTTTGAATCCATTTCTTGGGACATATATTTCTATTCCTACATTTCCATTTATGTCTTGGACCATTTCCCATATATTCCATAGCTTTTAATGTTATTTCCAGACTGTGCTTTAATCACTGAATGACTTTAATTACCTATTAATATATTTCAACCATTAAATAGGATCCCTGAGGAAGTCTTCAATCTGCCTCTTTCAAAATGTTCATCGAATATTATAGTCCTTCTGAACTAAATATCGAATCTTCTAATATTTTATTAAAGTATTCTAATCTTCGAAGGCTAAGTGAATTTTAATTTTGAAATAAAATTATGAATTTCCATTTTAGTAAGTCAGTAACTTTTATTTTGTTTTCCTCTACTATACATGCAATGGTACCCCTCATCCTCCCACTACAGTTTTGGATTCTCTGTTAGATTAGTTAAAATTTTAAGTTAAATTAAATACTTTTTCTTCCTTAGTGTTATGATCTTACGTGTACCAAGGCCTGCATAAAAAAAAAATCAAACCAATATTTTCTGTTCTAATAAAAATTTAGTCAGATGTTCAGAGCCTTGGCTCCTTTACTCTTGATTCATATTTGGATAAGATTAAAATAATGGAACCTTGTTTGATGAACTTGTTCTTCAAATACATTTTCACCGCTTGCTATTTTGCATACTTACCCATTGGTGACGTTATTGTAGGTGGAAGATTTCATCAAAGCTATATTGACCGACTCACCTTTAAGAAGAGATTGCTTATGGAGGATAGAAAATGGTGGCTTCTAGAATTTCATCTAACTTCCTAGGAGATTCAGAAAGGAGTGTAGAATGTAAAAGAATATACACAGCTAAAAGATAGAAATTGCGGTGATGCCTTCTAGTTATAGGAAGTGGGACTGAGTTGAGTTTGATTGTTACAGTGAGTGGAAAGCAAGTGCAGCTTTGAAGCAGCTTTTGATGCGTAGATATGTTTAATTTTCTGGTGGGGAGTAGGCTTCNATAAATTTCAATGATAAAATTTCGTTAAAATTTTCGTTGAAATTACTATTCTGTTAAAATTTTTGTTGAAATTCAAAATTTTAATAGAATTTGACAAAATTTTAACAAATTTTTTTTATTGAAATCTTAAAATTTTCTTATAGTAAACATTTTTATAATTTTATTTTTTAAAATTGTTTTCATCAAAGTACGTACTAGGGAAACAATGTGTGGGAAAAGTTCTAGAGAACAGACTCACCGTAGGGTTTGGCCACCCTAGTCGCTGTCACTTGTGGAGTGTTGAGTGCACCTTCTCACCTTTTTCTTTTTGTTGAAAACGCTGTATTGTTTACAGTCTTTTTCTGTGGAATTTAGATATGGAGTGGGAAAAGTCCTAGAGAACATAGACTAGACCACCGTAGGATTTGGGCATTATGTTGGGTTCCACAATTGAGGTCCCTATATATTAACTGTTCAAAAATGACACAAGCGATTGACGTGCACACAAATCAAAAGATAACACGACACAACCTTATCGGACTAGTACAACTGTCCTTGGCCACTAAAACGTCTGGACTAAGTTGAAAGGAAAACATGTTGTTCTTAGACACCGATAAAAGA
The DNA here is from genome assembly GCA_003255065.1 of Cercis canadensis. Taxonomy (NCBI): domain Eukaryota; kingdom Viridiplantae; phylum Streptophyta; class Magnoliopsida; order Fabales; family Fabaceae; genus Cercis; species Cercis canadensis. The sequence continues at coordinate 35,391 of QAOA01000366.1, forward strand.
ATCTTTTAATTCCATGAAGTAAAAACACTTTGAAATCTAGCTACAGCCTTAACTCTCTTTTTTTAGGTACAAGCCTTAATTTTCATTCTTTTTTATAGTACAAGCCTTAATTCCTTTGGAATTATAGATTAGAAAAAATAAATCTTGTGAATTATAAAGTATATGTAAATATCATTTTTCTATAAAAGTTTAATTTATTCTACTATTAATATAAAATTTTATATACTATTATTAAATCCAAAAAAGTGATACATGACCAAAATAATTAAAACAAGTAGTTCATTAATTGTACAATTGATTTAATTAGTAAGAATTAAAGTACTTTATTTATAAAATTTAAATTTGATTCTTACTACTAATCATCATTTTTAATAAATAATCTATAAATATTATTATAAATTTTTTATTATAATATGTATTGACCTTAAAATAAAGTAATAAGCTCACCAGAAATTTTATTATACCAAAGGAAAAAAAAAAAATCTACTCCATGCACTCTCAAAAGTTGATGGTGTGATAACGGTGTTATGCAATGTGAAGGTGGTGAGGAGGCGGGAACATGTGACCTTGAGACTAGAAATTATTAGAGAGATAAAACAGAAACAAAGTGTGTGGTTGAGATAATACCATGTTAACATCGTACTAGAACATCCACTTGGCCGTGTAGTTTTCTAAAACTTCCTTGTGTTTAGTTGTCCATTGCCTTTATCATCAATTGGATAGAATTTTCCTCAAAATTCTTGGGTTCTTTATTAATCTCCAATGGGGGCAAGGTCTAGTAGTCTCTATCAAAGACTTAGAAAAACTCCACGAGATCATTCGTACAAAAAATATTTAACATATATGATAATCATATAATTTGAAAAGTATTTTGATCATTTTAAAAGATTATTGATCATAACAAATCAGGCACTTAAAAATATCTATTTTTACTCAAGAAAAACGGTATAACTTAAAAGATTATGGTTTTGAAAGCAGATAATGTTCAAATCAGTTCAAAAACTAGCATACTGATATAAGGAAATTTTATCTTTCTCTAAAAACTTAAATAAATCTGGAGCTGCAGCTAATCAAGTCAAAAGAGATTTGCTTGTTTGATCATAATCATATTAAGACATAAAGGACTCATATTGGATTGAAGGAAGATTTTTAAAATTTTATTTATCTTAAGGAACCATAAGCTGTTTATTTCTCTGTTAAAATATAAAATGATAACAATATATAAAAGTCCTTTTCTTTAGAGTCAAAGGAAGGAATGAGGAAACATTGGCCGGCTATGAAGCATATTAAGTAATTGCAATCCTTCATTTCCCTTTGAATGCCATTCCGCAAGTTTCTGCAGAATCAAGCTAGCTCCCAACAATGTCTCTCTGCAACTCCAAAACCTTGTATATGAAGCAGTTCCCAAACCTTAATTCCCCCTTTCAATTCTTCACCATGTTCATGTTCATGTCCATTTCCTTCCTTTTGATCATCCCAAATGCAACTTCTTTATACTTCAACTTCCCAAGCTTTAGTCCCAATGATAAAAGCATAAT
>QAOA01000366.1:38327-84571 GCA_003255065.1 Cercis canadensis
ATCAACGTCCGAGATCTACTCTCCACTCAAGACCTCTCCGATCCTACATCCCCTCTGTCCACACCTGATCTCCGCCTCCTCATCCAGCGCCTCGAGTCCCATTCCCTCCAAATCAAATCAAAGGTCCAATCTTATGTCGTCTCTCACCAAGAAGATTTCGCTAATCTGTTTTCGCTCTGCAATGACGCCGTTTCTAAGTCCTATCAGATATCCGATGATGTATCCGGCATTTTGCGGTTGATTTCTGACCGTCCGATTGACGCCGAGATACGCGAGGTGGTGGGGGAGATGAAGGGGAAGAGGGAGGAGTTGAAGGTGAAGAGGGAGCTATTGGGATTGGTGAGAACAATTGTGGAAATGGGTGAGAGGTTGAAGGGTGCAAGGGAAGGGTTGAGGAAAGGAAGGGTGAAATTTGCTGCTGAGGAAGTGAGAGAATTGAAGATGGCGTTGAGGGTTATTGATAATGATGATAAGGTTGATGACAGAGAGCCAGTGGTTTATGGATTGCTGAGGAAGGAGTGGGCTCAGTGCTTTGAAGAGGTACTCTAGAATGAATTGTTGTTAAANGGAAGGGTTGAGGGAAGGAAGGGTGAAATTTGCTGCTGAGGAAGTGAGAGAATTGAAGATGGCGTTGAGGGTTATTGATAATGATGATAAGGTTGATGACAGAGAGCCAGTGGTTTATGGATTGCTGAGGAAGGAGTGGGCTCAGAGCTTTGAAGAGGTACTCTAGAATGAATTGTTGTTAAATGCAATTTCTTTTTGGTTTGATGCATTATAGCTTAATGATTTCAAACATGAGTTGATGAATTCTTAAAAATTATAAATTTGAAGTAATTATAGGAAGGTTTTCACTTGAAATGAACTCTTGGCGGTATTTGAGTGGATGGGTTTTTTAAGTTTTCTATTAACTTGTCATCTCTTGGATTCAACAAGCCAGGATAGAAATGCTAAAATTTGATCAAAAAGTTCAAATTTTTAAGTACCTTCAATCAAATTCGTAATCCATATGAATTCTTAGGTTGCCTAAAGGAGAGACTTCTTAAAAAATATGTATTACTATAAAAGAAATACTCAATTGCTAGAATTTGCAAATGCGGTATCGCAAATGAAAATGTTCAATGTACAAAGGAGAGATTCATGCCTCTATAAATTGCTTCCCATTTCACTCCCATTTCCTAAACAAACGCTAAACACTGAGCTATCTTGGGGAAAAAGAAAGGCTTCCAACCCCTATGCTTATCTATTGTTTCTTCTCCTTTATTGTTTTTTATTTTTATTTTTTTTGGTTGTATGCCTGAGCTCTGTTTTATCTCAGACTGAGGTTCGTTTGAAATCTGTATGAGGCTTGATAATTCTCAGTATGATAATAACATAACAATTTGAGCAAGAAAGTTTCATTATATATGTTTATTCACATAATCAATTCATATTTATCTTTGTGACTTGGGTTCGATAATATATGTGTATTTGTTAATGTAATGGGTGCATATGATCTTTGCAATAGTAATTATGATTGGACAATTTGTGATTTTTATTGAGCTTGTGATTTTTTTAGAGGAATTCGATTTGGGTTTGTAGATTCAAGAGGTCCTAGTGAAGTTTATGGAAAATGCAGTGCGATTTGATGGGAAATCTAATCAAGTTGAGGTCAAGTATCAATTAAGAACTGGTGATGTTGATGAAATGCAGCTCCAGACAGTTCTGGAAGCAATGGATGTAAGTTGAATAATTTCATCGTTATACCTATGTGTTGATTTATTGAACTCAGTTCCTATGGTGCCCTCGTGAACTTAGATTTCTCAGATTGGTTCCATGAATTTGTGCCTATCTGATTAAAGCCATGTTTTAGGTGGTTGGTGTCCTAGAATATGGGCTTGCTAAAGTTGCTGATTTGGTGATCAAGTATGTTATAACTCCATTGGTAAATGGTGGACACTCCCTTTCATTTCTGGAGCAACTGAATGAAGGCTCAGCCATATTTAAGATAATCCCATCAACAGATAGCAAGGTGAGGATTTTCTGTCAAATTATCGGAATTCGTAGTGTTCCACTTTCAACAATTCCTGATTCATAACAGAGAGAGAGTATTGGTTATGTGCTTGGCATGAAAAGGAAGGGAATTAGGGTGTGTGTGGGGGGGGGGGGCTTTGCGGGGTGGCAGTGTTGCAGAGGTTTCTTGCTTGTGTGTCTTATTGGTTTTATTTTGGTACAATACCATTCAAACATATTTCTTTATTATGTTTTCCATGAATGAACTGCCAAGAATTGTCATTAATCAACATTTGAAAGGATTGATGCACTTGTGAGGTTGGCGCTTGGAAGTTGTGTGACACATCTTCTGGTTTCTGAATATTATTTCCTTGTCCACACTTGTTGCCTGGGTGGAAACTATTTCCATTGGATTTGAAGTTAGCAAATGTCTTGTCATTTTTCCACTTGAATCTTCCTAATAGTGCTTTGATTTTCTGCTTCTCAATTTTCAGGTTGAATATTTGGATGGGGAGTTTCTCTATAACGGGATTGTTGAGGTTATTAAATTTATTTACAGAAGCATTTGCTTCCAGAATGCTTCTTGGATAAGATGTTTTGGACGGTTGACATGGCCAAGGATATCAGAGCTGATAATATCTAGTTTTCTTTCAAAGGTTTACCTTCAAGCTATGTTCTGGTGTTACATTACACTCCATCTTTTTGTATAATAGTTTTTCCATGTGCATTCAGAAAAATATGCCTATTGATCTGATGCTGCTGTTGCCTCTTATTATGAAAGTCCATGTGTTGTCTACGTGTCTGCCATCCCAACCAACACATAAGGTCTTGATGGATTAGTTGAAACCAATAAATATATGAAATAGTTTGTTCTCTAGGACAATTATGTAGTGGTTCATTTAGTTATGGTGTCAAAATTCAGTGAGAAAGTGACTTTCAAAGCTTGCAGAAAGTTGTATGATATTTCTGGTTTCAGGTTGTTCCCACAGATGCTTCAAAGCTTCCCGACTTTCAGAAGATTATCAAGTGTACATCTGAATTTGAGTCAGCTTTAAAAGAGCTCATGTTTATTTCATCATATGATGACAAGGAAAATAGACTTAGCAATTTTGCTGAAAATGTGGAGGTTCACTTTGCTTCTAAGAAAAGGACTGAGATCTTGGCAAAGGCTAGAAATCTGCTACTACATTGTGACTTTGCCATTCCTCAAGTGAGCTTTCCACTTTCCTGCTTGGGCAAATCCTTCTGTTGTTATTAATCATGATCTCTTAGTTATTGACAATAAATATTCCTCCAGGAGTATACCAGGGATGGTCCTATTAGGAAGAATGAAAAAACTGCGGTGCAGTCATCCAGTCATATTGTTGATTTGCTTTTCTTATCAGAGAGATGTTTGGTATCCAAAGCTGCCAAGCAATTAATGGAGCTAGTTCATCAGACACTGGAGGTATACAAACTGGAATAGTGAACATTTTATAGTTATATTGTGTCAATGACTGTGAACAATAGATCTATGAGTTCTTTATTGGTTTTAGTATCTATTTTAACCGGTGATTGCATGCTTATCATGTTATTTGACTACAAGCTCAAGTGTATCACTATAGAGAAGGAAGTAGCTCTGAAACTCATTCATGTAACCAGTACTGTAATGCAATGTTTATTTTGTTCTTGGACCATAGGTTTACATACTTTCCATTTAAATTAAAAATACTTCAAAAATTTACAGTTAAGTGGCTAATTATCATTTAATATATAAGGAAATTGATCTTAATACAAGGAAATTTTTGCAGGATGTTTGCCTGTCATCTACAAGAGTTGCTTTGGAATTTTATCGTGCTGCTAGAGATGCTATACTTCTTTATGAAGTTGTTGTTCCAGTCAAGGTTAGTCCACATAAGGCTGTGGCATAGAGAAAAGCTTTAATGCTACTTTTAGTATTTCTTTCATCAGGGATTGATTTCGAGTGGTACTTAAATATTTTAAATTTAATAATATTAAGGTACACTCTAATATATAAGTTTAATAAGAGTAGCTGAAATATCTGAGTTCATGTCAAAGTGATTTATATAGACTTCAGAATCAACAACAGAGAGCACACTTGTTTCATACTCAATCATAATTATATACATGATTTTGTCTCGGGATCATTCTGCTTCTACGCATTGTGATGTAACTGTGAAGTTTGCGTAAGATTGTCAAGACTATAGGAAACTCAATTCAAACGTTCCAAGTTCTCAACCCTGTTTAATGCCTCATGATTGTGTTAATAACTCGTGTTTTGACTTGTGAAGCTAGAGAGGCAGCTTGATGGCATCAACCAAGTAGCTGTGTTAATGCATAATGACTGTTTTTATCTCTCTCAAGAGATACTCGGGCTTGCATTTGAGGTATGCTTGAATAACTATGAAAGAAGTGAGTTGACAATATTCACCAAATAATTTACAGATTTTGTTACCAACAAGATTCAACAATTTTATATTTGTATCATCTTCATTACAGATTAGTATGATGTAAGATATGTAGCATTTTCTGAAGTTATTACTGGGCACAATTTGTTCATTCTGTTTTAATCAGATGAAAATGTTAACCTGAAAGTGTATGCAAAACTTTGTTCTATAATATGTTTTTGTATCTTAATTTGGCTCATTCATTTGGACTCTGGTGTCTCAGTATCGAATTGATTTTCCAAGTTCCATTAAAGAGCATGCTCTGTTTGTTGATCTGGCTCCGAGATTTCAGCTTATGGCAGAAGAAATACTGCAGAGACAAGTTCACCTTGTTATTTATAACTTGAAGGAGGTACTTCTGTAAAATGAATGCATCAGTAGACTAGACATCACGTTACAAAGAAGTTTTGGGTTTAACTCAGGCTTACTGACCTTGCATTCTGATATATTCTCTTTTAACTTTCCTTTATTTTGTTAATTGTTAATGCTAGGCTATAGATGCTGCTGATGGATTTCAAAATACACATCAGATGCAACAATTTGAATCAGCACAGTTTAGCATAGACCAGGTAGCCTCTTGTTAGTATCATGTGTGTACTTATTCTGTTTTACCTGTAGTATTTGATTACTTCTTCCGCTCGTTAGGACTGGATGTTACTGTAGGTTGCTTATACTAGTTGATGTATTCCTTGTTTCTTGGATGACATAGAGCTGAATATACTTGATCAGGTAGTCTTCATTCTGGAGAAGGTACATATCATATGGGAGCCACTTCTGCTACCTTCAACTTACAGGAGAAGCATGTGTACAGTATTAGAGTCAGTTTTCTCGAGAATTACAAAGGATATACTGCTCTTAGATGACATAGCAGCAGAGGAGACATTACAGGTAAGGTTTATACCATTATTTAACCTTAGAATTGCTTTTGGATGTTCAATGCTTATATTTAAGAAGTTTTTCTAACACATTCCATTCATCTTTCCAGCTACAAAGACTTATTTATTTGATGCCGGAAAACCTGTCATCTTTATTTGGGTCTGTGGCTGCTGTGGATCAGAAGTCTCATGAGTTCTCTGCACAGTCTCTTGATGAACTCATCCCATCTTTACACAAAATCCGCAAACTATCAGGCCTGTTGGTTCATATACTTATTTTTGTTTACAAAGTGGTATCGGTGGATGACTAGTAATTTACTGACCTCTTCATCTTTAATGCACCCCAGATTTATTAGATATGCCCCTAAAATCCATTACAGCAGCTTGGGAGATTAAAGACTTGCTTTCTTGTGGCTTTACAGTAACAGAGGTACTATATTGACTCTTTTGAATCCATTTCTTGGGACATATATTTCTATTCCTACATTTCCATTTATGTCTTGGACCATTTCCCATATATTCCATAGCTTTTAATGTTATTTCCAGACTGTGCTTTAATCACTGAATGACTTTAATTACCTATTAATATATTTCAACCATTAAATAGGATCCCTGAGGAAGTCTTCAATCTGCCTCTTTCAAAATGTTCATCGAATATTATAGTCCTTCTGAACTAAATATCGAATCTTCTAATATTTTATTAAAGTATTCTAATCTTCGAAGGCTAAGTGAATTTTAATTTTGAAATAAAATTATGAATTTCCATTTTAGTAAGTCAGTAACTTTTATTTTGTTTTCCTCTACTATACATGCAATGGTACCCCTCATCCTCCCACTACAGTTTTGGATTCTCTGTTAGATTAGTTAAAATTTTAAGTTAAATTAAATACTTTTTCTTCCTTAGTGTTATGATCTTACGTGTACCAAGGCCTGCATAAAAAAAAAATCAAACCAATATTTTCTGTTCTAATAAAAATTTAGTCAGATGTTCAGAGCCTTGGCTCCTTTACTCTTGATTCATATTTGGATAAGATTAAAATAATGGAACCTTGTTTGATGAACTTGTTCTTCAAATACATTTTCACCGCTTGCTATTTTGCATACTTGCCCATTGGTGACGTTATTGTAGGTGGAAGATTTCATCAAAGCTATATTGACAGACTCACCTTTAAGAAGAGATTGCTTATGGAGGATAGAAAATGGTGGCTTCTAGAATTTCATCTAACTTCCTAGGAGATTCAGAAAGGAGTGTAGAATGTAAAAGAATATACACAGCTAAAAGATAGAAATTGCGGTGATGCCTTCGAGTTATAGGAAGTGGGACTGAGTTGAGTTTGATTGTTACAGTGAGTGGAAAGCAAGTGCAGCTTTGAAGCAGCTTTTGATGCGTAGAGACGTTTAATTTTCTGGTGGGGAGTAGGCTTCCCATGAAGATTTTGTTCCTGTAAAAACCTTTGCCGGGTAGATATCTAATTTTTTTTTTTTTTTTTTTTGCCAAATTTTTTCCTGTTGATTTTTTGCTTTCATTGCCCGACATTGCTCAAGCATAAATCTTCTGCAGGCAAGATGACGACCCTGAAACTATATATGTTAATTCCTATGTCAATTTTAGGGTTGTTAAAGGTTATTTTTCAGGGTTTGTTAATGTGTGGGAAAAGTCCTAGAGAACAGACTCACCGTAGGGTTTGGGCACACTAGTCACTCTCACTTGTGGAGTCTTGAGTGCATCTTCTCCCCTTTTTCTTTTTGTTGAAAATGCTGTATTGTTTACAGTCGTTTTCTGTGGAATTTAGATATGGAGTGGGAAAAGTCCTAGAGAACATAGACTAGACCACCGTAGGGTTTGGGCACACTAGTCACTCTCACTTGTGGAGTCTTGAGTGCACCTTCTTACCTTTTTCTTTTTGTTGAAAATGCTGTATTGTTTACAGTCGTTTTCTGTGGAATTTAGATATGGAGTGGGAAAAGTCCTAGAGAACATAGACTAGACCACCGTAGGGTTTGGGCACACTAGTCACTCTCACTTGTGGAGTCTTGAGTGCACCTAGGGATGGCAATTTGCCCCAGACCCGATGGGGCCCCGGTTTTTTTACCCGTTCGGGTATGGGTATGGGGCAAAAAAATGGGTATGGGGATGGGGATGGGTAATTTTATGGGTAATTTGATAGGGGCGGGTCTGGGGATGGGGAAGCCCTGCCCTACCCCGCCCCGCCCCGCACTGTATATAAATAATATATATATATATATATATATATATATATATATAATACATTACATAAATTTTTTTAAAAAAATTTCTTCACAAAACGGCGTCATTATGGCCTAAGGTTTTCCCACACTAAATCACCAACACACTGACCTGACCCTTCCTCCCTCAGTCCCTCGACCTTGAGTTCTATTTTCCCCAAACCTAAATTTTTTTTCTTTTTTTTTTTTTTTGTTTTGTAGCATATGGATAGTGGTTCAACTTCAACCAACATTAGAACTTCATAAATTGTACTTATTTTAATTGCTTGGAGCCTTTTGTACTTATTATGATTTCTTATTGACTTTTATAATTGTTTAAGAACAATTTTTATAATTTTGTTTGAATATTATTTATGTTATTGTTGTTGCTTGAGGATATCTTGAATTCTTGATGATGTTATTTGAGCATTATTTATATTATCTTATTCGATTAAAGTTGAATTTCAATTAGAAATCGTGATCGATAGATTAAACTTATAAATTGTGTATATTTAAAAAAAGTATGGTTGTATGGGTAAATGGGGCGGGGCATGGGGCAGATGGGGATGGGGATGCTGAAAAATCCCCGCCGGGGATGGGTCCGGGGATGGGGCATCCTCATGCCCTTCGGGGATGGGGATGGGGACTGCTTGCCCCGCCCCATCTCCGCCCCATTGCCATCCCTCAGTGCACCTTCTCACCTTTTTCTTTTTGTTGAAAATGTTGTATTGTTTAGGGGGTGTTTGTTTTGGGAAATATTTTTATATTTTCATTTTTAATTTTCATTTTTTGAAATGCATTTCTATTTCTTTATTTTCAGTTTTAGAAAATATGTTTAGTTTGTAAAATTGAAAATTGTTTTATATTCTATTTCCAACCGACTTTGTCAACCACTTTCTCTCCTCCCCTATCTTCTTTTTCTACAATTTTCTGCATCATCTTTCCTCCTCAACCCCAACCACTGCAGTTTCAAAAGCCAATTCACAGCAGCCAATGGAGCAGTTATGCCCTGTGAATCTCTGCCCAATCCCTTGCCTTCAACAAAACTCATTTTTGCCATCATCTTTGATCCAAAACCTTTGGTATGCTTTTCAAAAGCACCAATTGTTGGGGTCTTGTTCCTTCTTGTTGCTGGGTCAGAAATGTTGCCAGAGAATTCCACACCCAAACCAAGTGATTTAGGCCGTTGGATAGCGTCAACAGGCTCTGCAATACCTTGACCATTTCTCCCCAATCCTCCTCCGTCAATGTATCCCATTTTAGCCATTATTTTTTATCCAAAACCCTTTGTGTGTACCTCAAACAAACCTATATTAGCGGAGTTGGGGACACTTTTCTTATGAGTACCATCAGTCTCTTCAGCATAGCATGTAAGATGAAAGCTGGATGGAGGTTGTAGATGGCGGCAGCTGAGAAATGCATGCGTATAGAAGAAATAGAAATTTAGGGGAGAAAAAAAAAAAAAGTAACATGAATTACAAGTATGCCATCAGCCATTGATAGAAAATAGTGAAAATGTCTAAAAGACGTTTTCAATTTTTCATCAATTTTTGGAAATGTTTTTAGTGTTTTCAATGAAAACATTTTCATATATACTCAACCAAATATATTTTTAAGTTTATTTCCATTTTTAATAAAAATGAAAACATAAAACAATCAAACCAAACAGGCCTTAGGGTTTGGGCACACAAGTCTCTCCCTTGTGTGTAAGGTAAAACAAGGTAGCATTGGCTAGCTAATAGTCAATAAGTAAAGCCATTCTGATGACAAACAAAGTCATCAGTAAGGAACAAAGTCATCAGCTTTGTACCTCTTCTTTCAATAATTAAACTACATCTTTTTAACTATTACCATCATGTCAAGCTTTCAATCTATTTCTCTTCTTTACATAGCCTTCTTTAACTATTCCAACTAATCCAAGCAATTATCTTTCTTCCATTCTACCAATCACATACACACACATACAATATTATTATCTCATCTTTTAAACTAACAGTGGTATCAGGGTGGGTTTTTCACATGTAGAGGATTTTTCTCAGATAAAGAGGTTTTACCTTTACATGGAAATGGTCTCTCTCAAATGTATCAATGCACTTATAAACTATTCAATTGTAATACATTTATGTTGCCTTTATCATTTCTAACATTTCAACAAATAGTAGGTCCTTGCACTTATAAGTGTAAGAATGGGTGGATGTTTGTCATTTGCAGCTATGATCCACCAGGCAACATTGATGGCCAACGACCTTACTGATTTAAGTAGAAATTCATGTGTAGAAGATATATTACTATATACACTTACAAAAAAAGTATTTTTTTTTGTGAGTAAGATCATTTATAATCATTGTATTTGTTCTTTCATTTTTGTTATTTTTTCTATTTTTTTTCTCTCTTTTCACGAATTTGGTTTATCTATTTAATTAATTACCCGTACATGGTACAAACTTTCAACTAGGGATATATTATGCTTATTATATAATATGAAATGGATAATTAGAATTATTATGATCATAGTATTGAAACTGTGCTTCTGTGCAATATTCATCTTGAACTCTGATTTTTCTATTTCATTAAATCTCTACCACGTGAGAGAGAGAGAGAGTATTAGTAGTATATATAATTAATTTACAAATATTTACCCGTATATAATTATTTATATTACATATTGTTAGTCATTCAGGTGTATAATAATGGTTGACAAAGCTGCTAAAAGAGAATGGCTGAAAACATCAAACAATGAGAATCAAGAGATAAACTAGTTGTCACTATGAGGTACCTTAATGGTAGAATACTCCATCACCGAGATCTCCACTTCAAATATCATTGGATAAGGTGAGATAGGATTATGAGAGATGATACTATCTTTTATTGGTGGAGCTTTGAATAAAAATCTTGTGGAGGCTAAAATGATATAAAAAAAAATTTGAGGGAAAGATGATACTATCTTTTATTGGTGGAGCTTGAAGAAAAATCTTGTGAAGGCTAAACTGATATAAAAAAAATTTTGGGGAGTAAATAATTTTTTAAAGGAAATTACATTAAAAATATTGGGGGTGTAGCCGCTACCTATCCTTACCTTTGTTGTGTTGTGTAGCCACCAATAAACTAAAAGAAAAAAATTAAGATATTAGTCAGTTAATGAAAATTATTGAGGGCAAAAAGTTGAGAGTTATGATAAAGTTAAAAATAAATAAAATAAAAAGATCTGAGCTCATCCAATTAATAAAATAGAGATACTATATTTCCTAGATTATTTTTCGAGAAAAATATAGACATTCAATCATGATTGTTAGATTAATTTGCTTTGTGGTTCCCAATCATTTACTCAACAGTTTCAACACATTCCACCTTACTCCGATAAGAAAAATCGATAAACAGTTCATGGCAACCTAAAATTTTTCTTATAAAATCTATCATTTTCAAAGATTTAAGCGTAGTTTAAAACTTTTTAGGTATAAACTGAGTCTGTTCCCAATTAAAATCAGATTTTCATCTTTATTAAAGATAAGAGGATTTGGAGATCAAGAGATATTATATATCGTTACTCTTAATTCAATTTTTCTACTTCATTATATATATCGATCTTCATGCTTTGATATTTCCACTAATTCTTCATTTTCTTATATGTAACACATCCATGACCAAACGTTGTGAAGAGGAAGATGCATGTTTTTGGACAAGAAGAATGGGTCCAAGCTCGTGCTAAACATTTGATGTTGGCCATAATTTTCAATGTGATGTGAATAGTCACTGTTTGCACCTAAACAGCAAAGTCTTCTGTTCTTGCTAAACCTTTCACTACACGGCAGTGTGTGAGGTCTATGGTAGCATGTTACTTGATAAAGAGATGAAAGGGATTTTTTTTTTCTTTTGAAATTTCATATTAAATATTCATACTGCATTTATACATCTTCTAAACCACAAATAAGTAAGATAGATAGGAAAAATACTTAGATTGAAAACTACTTCTAGATTTAAGAAATTACAAAAATCACTTCTAGAGATCACTATTTCGAAATAAAATACCCTAATATAGAATCTATTCTAAGAGCTTCAAATTCATAGTTTAGGATGTCGACAAACTTTAAAAATGAATTTAGGGATATAAAAGTCACTTCTATATTGGTCGTTGATTTATTCATAAAATTCATGTTACTACTCCATAGGAAAGGAAGTAAAACTAAGAGAAGGTATCAATGAAGAAGTGGACTTTTGTGTTTCAATTGTAGCTATACCGTTTCCAACACGGCACTATGCATCACTCTGTGTTACTAGTTTGTGACGACATTATATAATCAAATTAGTGTTATTTGTATGCTATAAATATTAATGAATAATAATAGAAAAAAAAATTGTTTAGAGAAAATTGGGAATTTTATGAAAAAAAAAATCATTCTAGGTTATTTTATTTATATTTAAACATAATAATAACATATTAAATTACAAAAAATACATAATTTATAAGTGATAAACATAATTTACTTAAAAATTATATGTATGTATCAAGATGTAATATCAAATAAAGAATTTTTTTTTAATTCCTAGTCCTGTGAAAGCCACACATATTTCACCTGTCAACAACACCTAAAAATATAAGCACCTTCATCACTAAGGACTAAAACAAATTAACTTGGCCCATTTCCAAACACTAGCTAGACCATGAAGATCTTTCTCGCTAAAGAGCTTCTCAATCCGTTAACATTGCTTCTCTTCCTTGTTTACCCTTCTTGCAACTCCCTTAACACCATAACTCCCAACCATCCTATAAAAGATGGTGACGTTTTGGTCTCAAACAAAGCCACCTTCGCCCTTGGTTTCTTCAGCCCCGGCAANATAGGAAAAATACTTAGATTGAAAACTACTTCTAGATTTAAGAAATTACAAAAATCACTTCTAGAGATCACTATTTCGAAATAAAATACCCTAATATAGAATCTATTCTAAGAGCTTCAAATTCATAGTTTAGGATGTCGACAAACTTTAAAAATGAATTTAGGAATAGAAAAGTCACTTCTATATTGGTCGTTGATTTATTCATAAAATTCATGTTACTACTCCATAGGAAAGGAAGTAAAACTAAGAGAAGGTATCAATGAAGAAGTGGACTTTTGTGTTTCAATTGTAGCTATACCGTTTTCAACACGGCACTATGCATCACTCTGTGTTACTAGTTTGTGACGACATTATATAATCAAATTAGTGTTATTTGTATGCTATAAATATTAATGAATAATAATAGAAAAAAAAATTGTTTAGAGAAAATTGGGAATTTTATGAAAAAAAAAAATCATTCTAGGTTATTTTATTTATATTTTAACATAATAATAACATATTAAATTAAAAAAAAATACATAATTTATAAGTGATAAACATAATTTACTTAAAAATTATATGTATGTATCAAGATGTAATATCAAATAAAGAATTTTTTTTTAATTCCTAGTCCTGTGAAAGCCACACATATTTCACCTGATAATTCAAATAGCATATTTCCTAAATTATATGATTTATTAATTAGGAATTCCCTTTTCATGCAAGAGATATTATCATTGAACTGAAATTTCTTCAATTGTTTATGAAACCCAAAATAACTTAATCCAAAATATTCCTCTATGTTAAGACATAATTTGTAAGAGCATAGATATAATAATTGTATGGCTTACTTAATTCCAATATTTGTGCAATTAGGAATGATTGTATTGCTTAGTTGATTCCAATATTACTCCTTTTATTTTATCATTGAAATTCATATTCCTTCCACTGCTTTTTTTGATTTATCTTTACAGCTATGCAATTTAGTAATCCTTCAAATTTGTTTTTTAGAAAATATATGATTGTCCCATATATTCTAAACAATACTTCTTTATTAGGCATATACTATCTATGCTATAAACAATATTCTATACCTTAGTTGGCTATTATTTTTTCAGAGATCAATTCAGGTCTGATTGGTCTAATTAACCACTACATCTTTATTTTATTTTTATTTGTGATTGCTCAATTTATTCATACTATGCAGATTTCTGGAATAAGGTTGAAAGGAAGATATTGTTAAAATGGATTCAATTATTTCGGTTTCAACTAATGCTTGAGATTTGATCAAATAAAATTATTTAGGCTTAATTGCAATTTTGGTCCCTCTATTTTAACCACTTGAACGTTTTGGTCCTCCTTCTTTAAAAATGAACTATTGAGTCCCTCTATATTCATAAAATGTACAAGTTTAGTCCATTTATCTTTAAGTCAAAATTCTTAGGTTTATTTCAAGGTGTAAAGTTCTCTGATTCATAATCTCACCATTCAGATTGAAGAGTTATGTCTTGTGAATCTTCTTATTAAATTTTAGCTCGATCTAATTGTGAATAAGCCTAAATTTTTGGTTAGATGAAAATTTATGATTTTGGTATTTTGTGCTAAATTTCACTGTTAGATCGAGCTCAAATTTAGTGAGGAGGTTCACAAGATGTAGCCCTTCAATTTGAACGGTGAGATTATGAATCAGAAAACTTTACACCTTGAAATAATCCTAANAGCTCAAATTTAGTGAGGAGGTTCACAAGATGTAGCCCTTCAATCTGAACGGTGAGATTATGAATCAGAAAACTTTACACCTTGAAATAATCCTAAGAATTTTGACTTGAAGATAAATGGACTAAACTTGTACATTTTATGAATATAGAGGGACTCAATAGTTCATTTTTAAAGAAGGGGGACCAAAACGTTCAAGTGATTAAAATAGGGGGACCAAAATTGTAATTAAGCCAATTATTTAATGAACAAATCAATTTTAAATCTCATTGGCAATTTTACAATTACTGTGGGGCTAAGATTGAGGAGATTATTTCATTTTGATTAATTTTTCCTTATTGTTAACGTTCATGATTTCCTCTAATTTTTTTTCTATGATATATAAATCTAGATTCTTTTTACCTTCAAACTAAATGTATGACCTTTATATAAAATTTCACATACATAATCATATGAGTGTTATTGTAAGCTTTAAATTAAAATTTTGCCCATTGCACAATCGTGACTGCCATTTTCCACTATTTGAAGCTTTAAGTTGTCTTTTTTATTCTATGTACCTCTAATAAACTTGTAACCTTTTTATTAGTGATACTGTTTAGCTTTATTTCATTTACAAATTTATATGATGCCTTTTTCCTTAAAAAAATGCATGACTTTTTCTCATTTTTTTCCCTCTTTTTAGTGTCAAACTAATGTATTCTTTGAACTTATATAATTATCTCCACTTTTTTTGAGCATAACTACATTATATATTCTCCTTACAATTATAAGATAAGCAACCCTTGTTCCATGCTTGAAGAAAAATAACTACATTATATCTCGAACAGAGCTTGGTGATTGAGCCCCATGAGAGCAAATTTCTGCATCCTAATATCCAGACAAAAGAACTTTAATTGCAACTTAACCTTGGACAAGATAAATTTTGTAGTGCTTCAAGGATTAGTTGAAACCAATAAATATATTAAATGATTTGTTCTCTAGGACAATTTTGTAGTGGTTCGTTAAGTTATGGTGTCAAAATTCAATGAGAAAGTGACTTTCAAAGCTTGCAGAAAGTTGTATGATATTTCTAGTTTCAGGTTGTTCCCATAGATGCTTCAAAACTTACCGACTTTCAGTAGATTATCAAGTGTACATCTGAATTTGAGTCAGCTTTAAAAGAGCTCATGTTTATTTCATCATATGATGACAAGGAAAATAGACTTAGCAATTTTGCTGAAAATGTTGAGGTTCACTTTGCTTCTAAGAAAAGGACCGAGATCTTGGCAAAGGCTAGAAATCTGCTACTACAATGTGACTTTGCCATTCCTCAAGTGAGCTTTCCACTTTCCTGATTGGGCAAATACTTCTGTTGTTATTAATCATGATCTCTTAGTTATTGACAATAAATATTCCTCCAGGAGTATACCAGGGATGGTCCTATTAGGAAGAATGAAAAAACTGCGGTGCAGTCATCCAGTCATATTGTTGATTTGCTTTTCTTATCAGAGAGATGTTTGGTATCCAAAGCTGCCAAGCAATTAATGGAGCTAGTTCATCAGACGCTGGAGGTATACAAACTGGAATAGTGAACATTTTATAGTTATATCATGTCAATGACTGTGAACAATAGATCTATGAGTTCTTTATTGGTTTTAGTATCTATTTTAACCGGTGATTGCATGCTTATCATGTTATTTGACTACAAGCTCAAGTGTATCCCTATAGAGAAGGAAGTAGCTCTGAAACTCATTCATGTAACCAGTACTGTAATGCAATGTTTATTTTGTTCTTGGACCATATGTTTACATACTTTCCTATTAAATTAAAAATACTTCAAAAATTTACAGTTAAGTGGCTAATTATCATTTAATATATAAGGAAATTGATCTTAATACAAGGAAATTTTTGCAGGATGTTTGCCTGTCATCTACAAGAGTTGCTTTGGAATTTTATCGTGCTGCTAGAGATGCTATACTTCTTTATGAAGTTGTTGTTCCAGTCAAGGTTAGTCCACATAAGGCAGTGGCATAGAGAAAAGCTTTAATGCTACTTTTAGTATTTCTTTCATCAGGGATTGATTTCGAGTGGTACTTAAATATTTTAAATTTAATAATATTAAGGTACACTCTAATATATAAGTTTAATAAGAGTAGCTGAAATATCTGAGTTCATGTCAAAGTGATTTATATAGACTTCAGAATCAACAACAGAGAGCACACTTGTTTCATACTCAATCATAATTATATACATGATTTTGTCTCGGGATCATTCTGCTTCTACGCATTGTGATGTAACTGTGAAGTTTGCGTAAGATTGTCAAGACTATAGGAAACTCAATTCAAACGTTCCAAGTTCTCAACCCTGTTTAATGCCTCATGATTGTGTTAATAACTCGTGTTTTTGACTTGTGAAGCTAGAGAGGCAGCTTGATGGCATCAACCAAGTAGCTGTGTTAATGCATAATGACTGTTTTTATCTCTCTCAAGAGATACTCGGGCTTGCATTTGAGGTATGCTTGAATAACTATGAAAGAAGTGAGTTGACAATATTCACCAAATAATTTACAGATTTTGTTACCAACAAGATTCAACAATTTTATATTTGTATCATCTTCATTCCAGATTAGTATGATGTAAGATATGTAGCATTTGCTGAAGTTATTACTGGGCACAATTTGTTCATTCTGTTTTAATCAGATGAAAATGTTAACCTGAAAGTGTATGCAAAACTTTGTTCTATAATATGTTTTTTTTATCTTAATTTGGCTCATTCATTTGGACTCTGGTGTCTCAGTATCGAATTGATTTTCCAAGTTCCATTAAAGAGCACGCTCTGTTTGTTGATCTGGCTCCGAGATTTCAGCTTATGGCAGAAGAAATACTGCAGAGACAAGTTCACCTTGTTATTTATAACTTGAAGGAGGTACTTCTTTAAAATGAATGCATCAGTAGACTAGACATCACGTTACAAAGAAGTTTTGGGTTTAACTCAGGCTTACTGACCTTGCATTCTGATATATTATCTTTTAACTTTCCTTTATTTTGTTAATTGTTAATGGTAGGCAATAGATGCTGCTGATGGATTTCAAAATACACATCAGATGCAACAATTTGAATCAGCACAGTTTAGCATAGACCAGGTAGCCTCTTGTTAGTATCATGTGTGTACTTCTTATTCTGTTTTCCCTGTAGTATTTGATTACTTCTTCCGCTCATTGGGACTGGATGTTACTGTAGGTTGCTTATACTAGTTGATGCATTCCTTGTTTCTTGGATGACATAGAGCTGAATATACTTGATCAGGTAGTCTTCATTCTGGAGAAGGTACATATCATATGGGAGCCACTTCTGCTACCTTCAACTTACAGGAGAAGCATGTGTACAGTGTTAGAGTCAGTTTTCTCAAGAATTACAAAGGATATACTGCTCTTAGATGACATAGCAGCAGAGGAGACATTACAGGTAAGGTTTATACCATGATTTTACCTTAGAATTGCTTTTGGATGTGCAATGCTTATATTTTAGAAGTTTCTCTAACACATTCCATTCATCTTTCCAGCTACAAAGACTTATTTATTTGATGCTGGAAAACCTGTCATCTTTATTTGGGTCTGTGGCTGCTGTGGATCAGAAGTCTCATGAGTTCTCTGCACAGTCTCTTGATGAACTCATCCCATCTTTACGAAAAATCCGCAAACTATCAGGCATGTTGGTTCATATACTTATTTTTGTTTACAAAATGGTAGTCGGTGGATGACTAGTCATTTACTGACCTCTTCATCTTTAATTCACCCCAGATTTATTAGATATGCCCCTAAAATCCATTACAGCAGCTTGGGAGAATAAAGATTTGCTTTCTTGTGGCTTTACAGTAACAGAGGTACTATATTGACTCTTTTGAATCCATTTCTTGGGACATATATTTCTATTCCTACATTTCCATTTATGTCTTGGACCATTTCCCATATATTCCATCGCTTTTAATGTTATTTCCAGACTGTGCTTTAATCACTGAATGACGTTAATTACCTGTTAATATATTTCAACCATTAAATAGGATCCCTGAGGGAGTCTTCAATCTGCCTCTTTCAAAATGTTCATCTAATATTATAGTCCTTCTGAACTAAATATCGAATCTTCTAATATTTATTAAAGTATTCTAATCTTCGAAGGCTAAGTGAATTTTAATTTTGAAATAAAATTATTAATTTCCATTTTTGTAAGTCATTAACTTTTATTTTGTTTTCCTCTACTAACATGCAATGGTACCCCCCTCATCCTCCCACTACAGTTTTGGATTCTCTGTTAGATTATTTAAAATTTTAAGTTAAATTAAATACTTTTTCTTCCTTAGTGTTATGATCTTACGTGTACCAAGGCCTGCATAAAAAAAAAAAATCAAACCGATATTCTGTTCTAATAAAAATTTAGTCAGATGTTCAGGGCCTTGGCTCCTTTACTCTTGATTCATATTTGGATAAGATTAAAATAATAGAACCTTGTTTGATGAACTTGTTCTTCAAATACATTTTCACCGCTTGCTATTTTGCGTACTTACTTACCCATTGGTGACGTTATTGTAGGTGGAAGATTTCATCAAAGCTATATTTACAGACTCACCGTTAAGAAGAGATTGCTTATGGAGGATAGAAAATGGTGGCTTCTAGAATTTCATCTAACTTCCTAGGAGATTCAGAAAGGAGTGTAGAATGTAATAGAATATACACAGCTAAAAGATAGAAATTGCGGTGATGCCTTCGAGTTATAGGATGTGGGACTGAGTTGAGTTTGATTGTTACAGTGAGTAGAAAGCAAGTGCAACTTTGAAGCAGCTTTTGATGCGTAGAGATGTTTAATTTTCTGGTGGGGAGTAGGCTTCCCATGTTCCCATGAAGATTTTGTTCCTGTAAAAACCTTTGCCGGGTAGATATCTAATTTTTTTTTTTTTTTTTTTTGCCAAAATTTTTCCTGTTGATTTTTTGCTTTCATTGCCGACATTGCTCAAGCATATCTTCTGCAGGCAAGATGACGACCCTGAAACTATATATGTTAATTCCTATGTCAATTTTAGGGTTGTTAAAGTTTATTTTTCAGGGTTTGTTAATGTGTGGGAAAAGTCCTAGAGAACAGACTCACCGTAGGGTTTGGGCACACTAGTCACTCTCACTTGTGGAGTCTTGAGTGCACCTTCTCCCCTTTTTCTTTTTGTTGAAAATGCTGTATTGTTCACAGTCGTTTTCTGTGGAATTTAGATATGGAGTGGGAAAAGTCCTAGAGAACATAGACTAGACCAACGTAGGGTTTGGGCACACTAGTCACTCTCACTTGTGGAGTCTTGAGTGCACCTTCTCACCTTTTTCTTTTTGTTGAAAATGCTGTATTGTTTAGGGGTGTTTGCTTTGGAAAATATTTTCATATTTTCATTTTTTGAAATGCATTTCTATTTCTTTATTTTCAGTTTTAGAAAATATGTTTGGTTTGTAAAATTGAAATTTGTTTTCTATTCTATTTCCAATTGACTTTGTCAACCACTTTCTCTCCTCCTCTATCCTCTTTCTCTACAATTTTTTGCATCATCTTTCCTCCTTAACCCCAACCACTGGAGTCTCAAAAGCCAATTCGCAGCAGCCAACGGAGCAGTTATGCCCGGTGAATTTCTGCCTATTCCCATGCCTTCAACAAAACCCTTTTTTGTCATAATCTTTGATCCAAAACCTTTGGTATGCTTTACAAGTATGCTACCGGTCATTGATAGAAAATAGTGAAAATGTCTAAAAGATGTTTCCAATTTTTCATCAATTTTTTGAAATATTTTCAGTGAAAACATTTTCATATATACTTAACCAAACATATTTTTAAGTTTATTTCTATTTTCAATAAAAATGAAAATGATCAAACCAAATAGGCCTTAAGTCTTCTTTGGAATTTAGATATGGAGTGGGAAAAGTCCTAGAGAACATAGACTAGACCAACGTAGGGTTTGGGCACACTAGTCACTCTCACTTGTGGAGTCTTGAGTGCACCTTCTCACCTTTTTCTTTTTGTTGAAAATGCTGTATTGTTTAGGGGTGTTTGCTTTGGAAAATATTTTCATATTTTCATTTTTTGAAATGCATTTCTATTTCTTTATTTTCAGTTTTAGAAAATATGTTTGGTTTGTAAAATTGAAAATTGTTTTCTATTCTATTTCCAACTGACTTTGTCAACCACTTTCTCTCCTCCTCTATCCTCTTTCTTTACAATTTTTTGCATCATCTTTCCTCCTTAACCCCAACCACTGGAGTCTCAAAAGCCAATTCGCAGCAGCCAACGGAGCAGTTATGCTCGGTGAATTTCTGCCTAATCCCATGCCTTCAACAAAACCCTTTTTTGCCATCATTTTTGATCCAAAACCTTTGGTATGCTTTTCAAAAGCACCAATTGTTGGGGTCTTGTTCCTTCTTGTTGCTGGCTCAAAAATGTCGCCAGAGAATTCCACACCCAAACCAAGTGATTTAGGCCGCTGGATAGCCTCAACGGGCTCTGCAATACCTTGACCATTTCTCCCCAATCCTCCTCCTTCAATGTATCCCATTTTAACCATCATTTTTTATCGAAAGCCCTTCGTGTGTACCTCCAACCTATATTAGTGGAGCTGGGGACACTTTTCTTGTGAGTGCCATCAGTCTCTTCAACATAGCATGTGAGATGAAAGTCGGATGGAGGTTGTAGATGGCAGCTGAGAGATGCGTGCATGTAGAAGAAATAGAAATTTAGGGGAGAAAAAAAAAGTAACATGAATTACAAGTATGCTACCGGTCATTGATAGAAAATAGTGAAAATGTCTAAAAGATGTTTCCAATTTTTCATCAATTTTTGGAAATATTTTCAATGAAAACATTTTCATATATACTTAACCAAACATATTTTTAAGTTTATTTCTATTTTCAATAAAAATGAAAACAGAAAATGATCAAACCAAACAGGCCTTAAGTCTTCTTTGGAATTTAGATATGGAGTGGGAAAAGTCCTAGAGAACATAGACTAGACCACCGTAGGGTTTGGGCACACGAGTCTCTCCCTTGTGGTTGTGGAGTCTTGAGTACAACCATCTCACCTTTTTATTTATGTTGAAAATTTGTATTCTGTACAGTTTATATAAAATACTAAGATTAACAATTAATGATTCTACAAACATAAGATGAAGGAGACAATATTCTAAACTAAGATAATTATTAGAGTTTGTAAAATGTAAATTTTTCTAGAATTACAAATATTTCAACACACAACGATGCTGAAAATCATATAAGCACCTTAAGATATTTTTGGCGATCGATATGCAAATTTTTAACTTTTATTGTAAAAATGTTTTAAGAATTAAGAAGTACCTTTCATTATCATTATTAATAGCTTTGATTCCACGGGAGTGGAAGAAACAAGAATGAGGCTAGTCAGCGGACAACCAAGAAACTTCAGTTGGAAAAGGAAGAGCTTTCATTAGTTCATTTATAAAACCCGCTTCAAGAAGCTTTATTATGGTAAATCAAATCAGCTCATTTCAAAATCTTCCTTTCTTGTAACTAAAGTTTTTCCATGCCAGCGAAGTCTGGTACTGAAATGGCTTGTGAGTCAACAAGTTTCAGTCTTCCTTTAATCCATCCATTCTTGTGGTCATTCTTCAGTTTCCTGATTGCATGTAATGGTTATATGCTTGAAAGTGAAGTCTCCTGCTTAAAATCCATCAAGAATTCCTTGGTGGATCCTCAAGATGCATTGTCCTCATGGGATTTCAGTAACAATACAAAGGCTTATAAATGCCAATTTGTAGGTGTTTCTTGCTCCAGCTATAATCCCGAATATAGTACTGTGGTGGTGTCCATCCAACTCGGTCACATGGGGCTGAAGGGCCAGTTTCCTCTTGGCATTATTCAGAAATGCAACTATTTGAAAAGTTTAAACCTTTCATTCAATAGTCTTTCTGGATATATTCGATCTGATATATTCAACCGCCTTCTTTATCTGGAGATTCTTGATCTGTCTCATAATGACTTCTTTGGCAACATTCCTACATCTCACGGAAGCTGCACTGGTTGTATGCCTTGGAATGCCGAGCCTACACTGCAGACACTTGTTCTCTCATACAACAAATTCTCAGGTGAAATTCCGGCTAATATAACACACTTAACTAAATTGCATATCCTTATGCTTGATAACAACAGGTTAACTGGTGAAATTCCACCCCAACTTGGGCAGCTTATCCAACTTGAGGAATTTAGTGTAGCTAAAAATCTCTTGTCAGGGTCAGTGCCTGTCTTTGCCGATAACGTTATAGTGAACTATACATATAACAGTAGGCTTTCTTATCGTGGACACTTGGAACCTTGTGACCTGTTCAATCAATCATTTAGGGAAGGTTTTATCCCTGGTTATGTGTTTTCAGCAGTGGGTGTCGTAGTTATATATTTGTCTTACTGTGTACCTTGGACACAATTGAAGAAGAGGATAAAGAAGAACATGACAGAACAAGGGGGTGAATGTCTTTGTTGCGTGACAAGGAAGAAGGAGAAGAAAGAAGAAAAAGGGTCAAATCTGATGCGTAAATTGCTGCCTCTAAAGATTCTGCAGAAACTAACCAAGAAGGTACTCTCTCTGTCTCTTTATGCTCCTAAAGTGGTGATAAAATATTTTCTGTCATTGATCTTGACCTGGTTATATATATTTCCTATTAATGTTTCATGCTCAGAATATAAACTGTTAACCAAATTACTTCAATATTGAAAGGTTTTGCTTTGTCAATTAATAATCAGCTCAATTTTGGCATGGAGGGTCCAATTCATTATCTCATACAAATTACCTAAAAATTCTCGAGTACACCACCAAACATGTTAAAATGGGCCCCGCATTTTTGGTCACTTTTATGTTGTTAGTATGAATTTTTTCACTCCACTAGTTTTACACACAATTATTATATAAATCTAAAATAAAGTTTTTTCTATACGAGTAAAATTATCTATAACAATTATATTTACTCTTTATTTTTAACTGCTTTTTTTTTTTCTTTTTATGAGTCTTATTTTTTGTTTAAATAGCTGCTCCTATATTGCACAGGGTACAACTAGTTTTTATTAATACAATAGTGTTAACTCTTAAATTCTTGAAGGGAAAGCAACTGAAAAAAATAGTCAAAAAGTAGTTACTATTTTCCTCCCCTAAAATATTTGTCTATTCTTTTTGGTAATTTTCCCTATTTTCAAAATATTTCTCTAATTCAATATAAATTAATGCTTATTGTCGGAAAAATGTAAAACTACTTCAGTATTTAAAGACTTTACTAAATCATAGTAATGTTGTCTTGTATCCACAGATAACTAGAGACGAAAGTTTAACTTACAGAATGAGTTTCACAGAGCTCTCTTATGCGACTCACTACTTTAGTGTTGATAATTACATTGGGGTGGGAAAGATGGGGATGATGTACAAGGCAAAGTTACGTAATGGTTGGTCTGTAGCAGTGAAGAGACTTTACGATTCTCAACAGTTCAAGAGACAGTTTGACCTAGAAATAATGATTCCGGGGAGATACAGACACAGAAACTTGGTTCCTCTGCTTGGGTTCTGTAAAGAAAAAATGGGAAGAGTTCTAGTCTACAAATATATGCCAAATGGAAGACTTTCAGATTGGTTAGGTGATGATATGAGATTGGAATGGCCTGTGAGGGTTAAAATTGCACTTGGGATTGCAAGAGGCTTATCTTGGCTTCATCATAGCTTGTATACAGTTCATCTTAGTATAAGCTCAGAAAGTGTCTTGCTAGATCATGATTTTGAGCCCACACTATCCAATTTTGGAGCGGCCAAGTTCATTAATCAGAACAATTATATTGGTCTTGGCATTATTTTTGATGTAGACAATGGATCTAATAATGAAGTTGGTATTTTTGAGAAGAAGGATGTCTATGACTTTGGAACTGTGCTTTTTGAGCTGATTACAGCAAATAAATTTAGCCAAATGACTGATTCTTTCAACAGTTACGAAATCCCTGTTCCCATTTGTACCACTAACCTGTCTAGTAACCCGTCTGGCTTCTTTGATGCCATTGATAAATCTCTCATTGGGAAAGGATTTGAAGATGAAATCTTTAGTCTTCTTAGAGTTGCTTGTGACTGCATTCAGCGCTTCCCAGATCAAAGGCCAACAATGCTTCAAGTGTACAAGAAAATGTCCAACATATGGAAGGGAGATGGATTTAGTGAAGATTCTGAGACATCCAAGCAATCTGAAAATGCTTGTGCTTCTACTAATGGAGATGAAATTATAGAGTTAGGATGCCCATGAAAGCAAAAGCGAAGGAGATATGTTTTAAAGTTTCCTTTTGAATATCTTATGGTTTTCTTTAAACATGAATACATTTCAAAATTAAATTAGACAATGTATTGCATCGTGCTGTTTGAGGTGGAGGAATATCTTCTGGTCTTAGCATATTCTAAGTTTTACTGAGAAATGGAGGAAACAGTTTTTCAAAAGTAAAAGTAAATGGTGAATAGTTTATGGGAATTGGGAAAATTATTTACAAGTTTCTTAATGTTTGATGTATTTTTTGTGTTTTAGTTCTTATAATTTCCACAAGTGTCTGCAACACTATATAAGTATGTAGTCTGCAATTTTCATATTTGCGCTTACAAAGGTAGATATCAAAGTCAGTGATATATTAATACGTGATAAGTGTATATACAAATGATAATAACCATATATAACTAGATTTAAGTTTACAACGAGACTCCAATTAACCCCTTTCATATATATATATTTTTTATTTTTTTTTTATGTGGCTCAAATTTTGTACTCCGATATGTAAGATACTTTGTACACTTAGAAAAGATAAGTGTTGAATTCGTATTTTATATTTAGATATGAATTTTTTTTTGTGTATTTTAAGAGTGCATATTTCACGAACACAAACAAATAAATTCTAATTGTAGAATTTACACATAGGATTATATATATATATATAACAAGGCATAAGACTATGAAAATCAGAGTTTTGGGTTCTTTGATATGAATATTATATTTTGATAACTTATTTACTCAATTGTTGTAGTTTTAAAATTATTTATCTTAATATTATATTTTTTTTATTTAAAAATAAATAAATATCAACAAATAAGACTCATTAAACATGTTAGATATTATACGGCGTGTCCCTTTAAGACAGGCTACATGACATGAGGCACGTCCCACTTGCAAAGTCACATTTTCTTTTTTGCATGGTGGGATCCACTAAATACGCTACATATCATGTATCATGTTCTTATGGGACACATTGCATGACATATGACGTGTTTGGTGAGCCCCCACCTATTGACATATATTTTTTTAAAATAAAAAATTACAATATTAAAGAAAATAATTTTAAAACTAAAATAATGAGATAAATAAATTGTCAAAATATAATATTTAAGTTTAAGATTGTGAGATCGCAAATTATTTCATTTTATCATTAATTGTGATATAAAAAAGAAAAAGTATTCCAAAAATTAATTAAACATTCCAAAACTACTGTCTCTATAAGTCAAATTCAACACGGTATAGCCATGTGGGCCGAAAAACAAGAAACACAGTGTAGTCAAAGTCAATTGTACGTAACACTGCAATTACACTACAAATTCCGGAGAGAGAGAGAAGGAATTTACGGATGAACGCAGCTTCACTTGGTTTGTCGCCATATTCTATATTCTTGTCTGCAAATTCTACTCTGGAAATGGCTCCTAACACAAGAGCTTTCATTGTTCTTTTCCACACACTCTTGGGGTCACTGCTCAGCCTCTTTAGTATGAGCCATGCGAACAGCAGTGAACTCTCTGGAGGGATTCAAGAACCCTGTGATAAAAAATCATCCAATCTATCATTTTGGTACAGTTTTGCTATTGCCTATGCTTTTTCAGCAACTGCTTTTATGTATTACTGTGTGCCTTGGACTCAGTTGAAGAAGAGAAAGAGGAAGATCCACGCGGAGTTCCCAGTTGGCGAAAAGCTACAATTGGCATTGCTAGAGAAGGAAAACCAGGAGGTTCTCTCTCTTTTCTCTCTTTGATCTTGTTTAGTGAATCTACTAATAACAGTTACTTCATTAAGTCATTTTTTATGCTATAATTCATAGAGACAAAATGCAAACATTTTGAGAGTATTTGGTACAACCACATATTCACAATATTACCTGTGTGAAAATGCAGGTATACCAAACCAAACACATTAGGATTTATCCATTCTACTGTGAGATGTGTAGTAATGTGCATGTCAATGGTTGAACCTTTTTCCAGCTACTCCTAGTCAGATTTCACTTATTTCTTTTGCTATGTATTATATATTGTATAGCTATTGTATGAACTAATGTGTGGTGTGTAGGTATTGTCCTAGAAAAATCTTTTGTATTGTAAACAATATGGGCCACAAGTTACAATATGCTGATGTTATGTATTAGACTAATTGGCTGACTTGTATATGAAAAAAGGCCTTGTAGAACATTTCAGAAAGTATAGTAGAAACACGTTTGCAGTAAGCTTGTTTCAAGCCATTTTCGTTCATCTCCTTCCCCTGCATCTTCTTCCTCTGTTCTTGAAAGAAATTGATCATATCTTGCAGGATTTACGAAGCCAACAGTGCAAAATCTAGCTTTTCAAAGTTTTTCTCTCCATGTTTAATAACAATTGTTTTTTTTTTTTTTTTTTTATCTCATGCTTCCACAGATTTCTATAATACTAGACAGATTAATTTCTACCAAGAGCTTCAAAGAACTGTGCGAGGCAACTTATTACTTCAGCGTGGACAAAGTAATCGGGTCGGGAAAGACAGGGATGATGTACAAAGCCAAGCTTCCTGACAGTTCCGTTGTGGCAGTAAAGAGACATTATGGTTCTAAACTGTTTGAGAGAAAGTTTCTTTTAGAAATCATTATTTTTGAGAGATTCAGACACAGAAACATAGTTCCTCTCCTGGGATTCTGTACAGAAAGGAAGGAAAGGATATTGGTATATGAATACATGTCAAAAGGGAGACTTCGTGATTGGTTAAATCCTTTGGAAAATGAAGCTACTATGTTGGGGTGGCCCATCAGGCTTAAAATAGCACTTGGACTAGCAAGAGGGTTAGCTGGTCTCCATCATAGCTGCAATTTGCAGATAGTTCATCTTAATATAAGCTCAGAATCTGTGTTGCTGGATCACAATTTTGAGCCCAAGATATCAGATTTCGGAAGTACTAAATTTGTCAATGAAACTGGTAAGAAGANAACATAGTTCCTCTCCTGGGATTCTGCACAGAAAGGAAGGAAAGGATATTGTTATATGAATACATGTCAAAAGGGAGACTTCGTGATTGGTTAAATCCTTTGGAAAATGAAGTTACTATGTTGGGGTGGCCCATCAGGCTTAAAATAGCACTTGGACTAGCAAGAGGGTTAGCTGGTCTCCATCATAGCTGCAATTTGCAGATAGTTCATCTTAATATAAGCTCAGAATCTGTGTTGCTGGATCACAATTTTGAGCCCAAGATATCAGATTTCGGAAGTACTAAATTTGTCAATGAAACTGGTAAGAAGAATCAAACTAAGAAGGATGTCTATAACTTAGGGATTGTGCTTTTTGAGCTGATCACAGGAAAAAAATCAACCACTGATTCTTTCAGCAGTTTGATTGGTTCTTTGGTCAAATTTGCTTCCAACCAATTCACTAGAGCCTCTGATTTCTGCACTCTGATTGATCAATCTCTCTTGGGACAAGGTTTTGATGGTGAAATCTCCTTCCTAATAAAAGTGGCATGTGACTGCATTCACACTTTACCACATAGAAGACCAAGCATGCTTCATGTCTATAAAAGAATAAGATTCCTATGGGAAGGGTATGGATCCAATGACTGATTCTAAGATTATAGAATTGCTACTGCTACTAAGTTGGATGAAGTTTTCATCGAAGCCATATTTACTGACTAGACTTTAAGAAAATATATTGCTTATGGAGGAGGATTGACAATGCTGCCTTTTACAAATAATCTAACTTATTCCTATCTAGTGGAATTGAGTTGAGTGTGATTGTTACCTAGAATGGAAAGCAGGTACAGCTTTTGATGTGTAGAGTTGTTGAATTTTCTGGTAGATAGGAGACTTCCATGTTACCTATGAAGGTTTTGTTCCTGTAGAACCTTGGACTGGTATATATAATATTTTGTTTTTGGTTGCCATAATTATTCCTGTTTATTTTTGCTTTCTTTCCTTTTAATTGCTCAAGTATAAACCTTATGGGAGAGACATGTACTCATGGATGGTTCTAAATGTGATATGTCAGTATTCTGAAATTGCTGCTGCTACTAGCGAACACGAAATTGTTCAGATCATAGATGTTATAACAAGAGAATAGAATAGACTCTTGTGGAAATTTAGGTTTTGTTGTAACAGAAATTGGTGAATAAATTATTAATGAAGAATATATGCATTAACAAGTTTTCCATTTGAAAATCTTATTTTGTGGTACATAAAAGAATGTATCTCATTTTATCATCTACAAAAATTGAGTTATATGTATTGACTATTGATGTAGGCCTTAACCTTCTAATATGAGATTATTAATGCTTAACACACCAAAACCGAAACTGCAATTTGAAACATTCTGAGGTATGCATATTATGTCCATATATAAAACATGAAGAAATTCATTTTTCTTTCAACTGTGATAATTAAGAAAAGAGAAAAAGAAATCACCAAAAAAAAAAAAAAAATTCTAAACCGGCCCATGGTGTAATCAAAGTCAACAAATGAAGTCATATCATATGCAAAATTTCTTTCTTGATGATACTGTGGGGCGTTTAATAGACGGATTCTTTTTTTGTTCTTGAGAATGATGATTTTTAAAAATGTTATAAATATGTTTGGTAGGCCTTAAACATTCTTAAAAATGTCAGATAATATATTTCATGGGGATCTTTTATCCTCATGTTTGGTTCTAATACAACTTTTATGTGAATATTAGCATTTTTTTTAAAAATACCCTTATCTATGTTAAGTCAAAAAAAAAAAATACTTCCAATAATTAATGAATACTTATTTTTAGAAATTGTGTCTTTGGTATATTTTTTTTATGCTTTGCAACTTTTACATTTTTTTGTTTCCCATTTAATTTTGTCTTATTTATCTTTCTCTTTTAGTTGGCATTATTATGATTATGTCATTAATAAGGATATATCTGTCTTTTTATTTCTAAATTAAGCACAAATTAATTCTCAAATTAATCACAACTTCCCTCCTAAATTCTACACATACAGTGACCAAAACCCACAAACAAGTGCAGAAAATTGATGCCAAAACACTGAGGTGTGTGAAAAAGATTTATAAAACAGTTCAAAACAAAACATTCTTGGATAAACTATCATATGATTCACATCAAACCCAAAATTATTCCAAATGCATAGCACACTTAGCTCAAAACCCTATTTATTTATGCAGTAAATTTCTTCCAAATAATAGCTCAAATGTGCAAATTTTTGCAATGGAGAATTGATTTCTTGTCAATGTGCTCCATGTGTTGCTTCCTAGTTCCCATGAACAGAGAAAAATAACATGCAATATTCTAACCAATTTGCACAACCAAATTGGGATAAGAGAATTAGAGAACTCATATCAGGAAGACAAGAACAAGACAAGAGAAGGAGAGACTGTCAACCACGCACGCACCAATTCACCAACCAACAACCATCGTCCACCGATTGAGGCTGAAGGGGGAGTGCTGGCAAGGTTAGGGATTTGTGAGAGGGAGGGCTTCAACAAAGAGGGAGAGGCCGAGAGAGGTTAGGAATTTTAAAGAGAGTAGAAGGGTATCGTGCGAAAGGATAAGGAGAAATTTATCATTTAAAAAAAAAAAAAAAACCCTCAAAATGTCGTTGTTTCAAGTGCTTAATTCGATTCAATTTATAGTCAATTTTTTATCATTGAAACTAAGAACCAAACCAATCAATTTAATTTTTTAGATACAAAAAGCAAGAACCAAACCAATTCCATCGGTTTGGTTTGGTTTTTGCTTGGTTTAATTCGATTCTTTTGATTTGGTTGGTTTGGTTCGATTTGCTTACGCCCTACATTAGGGTGGGAAAGATGGAGATGATTTACAAGGCAAAGTTACGTAATGTTGGGTCTGTAGCGGTTAAGAGACTTTATGGTTCTGAACTGCTCAAGAGACAGTTTGATCTAGAAATAATGATTTCAGGCATTAAAATTTGTAGATAACTGCTGTATATCTTGATCATATCAAACATTTTCTGCGAATGGAAAATGAAAGGGATGGGAAAGTCAACCAAAAATAAATTGAAAGTCTTCTATGCCAGGCCTTACAAGTCAAGGACTACTCCCGCGATTAGTGTGTTAAGAATAGTCAAGTCAGGGCTTTTATGATGGTTCGCGGTGATTAAGTTTGTAAGCAAGAAAGTTCAATGCTAAGAAAAGTAAACACGAAACTTCAGTATGTAGGAAAATGAAGACGGTTCATTTATTGTATCCGCTAGATTCAAGACTCAGTGATAGCTATTAATACATAAGGTGAAGGAGACAACATTCTAAACTAAGTTTTACACACAATTTTTATTAATACAATGGTGTTAACTCTTAAATTCTTCAAGGGAAAATGACCGAAAAAGAATAGTCAAAAAGTAGTTACTATTTTCCTCCCCTAAAATATTTGTCCTGACCTATTCTTTATGGTCATTTTCCCTATTTTCAAAATATTTCTCTAATTCAATATAAATTAATGCTTATTCAAGGAAAAATGTAGAAACTACTTCAGTATTTAAAGACTTTACTAAATCATAGTAATGTTGTCTTGCATCCACAGATAACTAGAGACAAAAGTTTAACTTACAGAATGAGTTTCAAAGAGCTCTCTTATGCAACTCACTTGTCTAGTGCGGATAATGACATTGGGGGTGGGAAAGATGGGGATGATGTACAAGGCAAAGTTACGTAATGGTTGGTCTCTAGCAGTTAAGAGACTTTATGATTCTCAACTGTCCAAGAGACTGTTGATCTAGAAATAATGATTACGGGTAGAGAAATTTGTAGGAAACTGCTGTATATCTTGATCATATCACACATTTTTTGCGAATGGAAAATGAAAGGGATGGCAAAGTCAACCAAAAATAAATTGGAAGTCTTCTATGGCAGGCCTTACAAGTCAAGGACTAAGTAAATACGAAACTTCAGTATCTGAGGTTTCATCACTATATACATAACTAATTGAGAACCTTTTTTCTGCAAGTGTGGTTATTTAAATTGTTGTACTCGTTACCTTATTTCCTCTTTCTCTCATTTCTGCTGCGTTTCATGTTTTTCTTCTCTCTCTTCACGAGCCTTCTCCCCTTTTTGTTTTATCTGGCCGTGCGTTACATGGGGTGTTGAACTAGTTTATTGTATCCGTTAGCTTAGGACTCAGTGATAGCTATTATAAATTTGGTTGCCATCCTACAATAATCTCAATAATCTCAGCTTGTTTGAGATTATTTTCTCCGCTTCCATCCGCGTATATCTTTTTCACTTTGTCAGCAAATTCAATTTTGAAATGGTTCTTGAGACAAGGAGTTTGAGTGTTATTCTGATCCACACCTTCTCGTGGGCATTGCTTAGTCTCTTTATGGCAGGTCATGGTACTGAGACTGATATCTACTGCTTAAGATCCATTAAAGATTCTTTGGAAGACCCAAATGGTTATTTATCTTCAAGCTGGGACTTCAGCAACAAGACAGAAGGTTTCATATGTAGATTTACTGGTGTTGAATGCTGGCATCCTGACGAAAACAGAGTGCTGAATCTCAAACTATCTAGTATGGGGCTCAAGGGTCAGTTTCCTCGTGGCATTCAGAATTGTTCATCATTGACAGGTCTAGACCTTTCCAAAAACAAGCTCTCAGGACCCATTCCATCTGACATAGGAAAATTATTGAAATATGTTACCTCACTTGATCTTTCAAGTAACAAATTCAGTGGTGAAATTCCAGCAAGTCTTGCAAACTGCACTTATCTGAATACCCTTAGACTTGATAACAATCAGCTAAGTGGTCAAATCCCTCAAGTGATTACGCTGCTGAGGAGGCTTAAGACATTTAACGTAGCTAACAATTATTTGTCAGGGCCAGTGCCTTTGTTCAAAGAAGGTCTAGTTACGGCTGATAGCTATGCTAACAACAGGGGACTTTGTGGAAGGCCTTTGGCACCCTGTGCCTAATTCTCTAATAACTCATTTAGGGTGTGTTTGGATGATGTATTTGTAGAGTGTAATGTATTTGTAGAGTGTATTTAAAATACTAATTTTAAATTACTCTGTTTGTGTAATTTTTTAAAGTATTTATCAAATTTCAGTGTATTTTTAGAGTGACTTTCAAAATCCTAATATAATGTATTTCAAATTCATGTATTTGAAATTCACTTTTTTCTCCCCCGATACCCCTCTCCCTCCCTGTAGCCTCCGTGACTCCTTTCTCTCGGCACTGTGTGCCTGTGCGCAGCCATCAACCAGCATCACCGCCATTTGCCAGCACCGCCGCCACCAACGCCTCCACCGGCCAGTATCGCCGCCGTCAACGCCACCACCCGTAGCACTGCCTCTCACTTTCTGCTCTTCACAACCTTCTACAGTCGCCACAGCAAGTATCGAAGGCCAGGTAGAGTTCTTATGTATGAATTTCAGTTTCTATTTTGGGGTTTGATAGATTCACATCTCAATTCTTTTGGGTTTCTGAAATTTGGGTAGTTGTAGAGTTTGAAACGTTTAATTGCATTTGCATGCACTTGATAGGGATTTTGACTGGTCAAAGAAAAAGCACAACCCAAACAAAGATCATCATAGAAACAAGTGGAAGAGAGCTCGAGAAAATATTTCCAAGGGCTTATGTTCCCCACTTGATGAACAAAGTTTACTGTGTTACTGATTTGTTAGTGATTTTTGGATTTATAGAGTGGAAGCTATAAGCTAATTTGGAAAGAGTAAAAAATGATTCATGGGATTTTCGTGTCAAACTAAATTTAACTAGAAGGATGAGCTATAATGACAGAGAATGTGGAAATGGCTTAAGGTGCGTTGTCTTGTGTGGGTTTGTGTCAAGGGTATAAATTCACTTGCACTGTAAACTATGTATTTTGGATAACTAGAGTGTTCATAATCTGTATTTGTTGATATTACTGCAATTTTATGTTGCTACTGTTATGTTTTACAGCTTTCTATGACAAAAGGTTTGACTTAGAACATTTCACCTTTGGTGTGTCGTAGCCACAAGGCATGCATATAATCCATTTTCTAGAATTGGACCCGGTATTTTGAAGGTTTAATTAGCTCAGGATAATGTGAGACAGCAAATTTGTGTTCATGTTTTCTTTGGAAAACAAGAGCAGCAGCGTGTTGAACAAATCACAAAAAATAACTAAAAACCATTGTTTTCTATTTTGTTACATTTCAGTGCTAGGTAAGTAGAGTGTTGGCAAATGGAGCATTTGGCTTAGACCCATATGATTACAAGCTATAAAAGTTGATTTGATTTTATCTGCCTATATATCATGCTTCACAGCCTGGTTGGTAAGCTCCCCTGAATGTGTTGAAACTTGTAAGTAATCAAAGTGCAGGCTATATAGCCTATAAGAAACAAACAAACAGAGGATGAGCAAATTAGATAGGCCAAGTCTTGTGTTTGTTTACTTGTTCCTTGTTCCATTGTTAATGTTATAGAGACAGTGAAGGAAAGGAACCTAAGGTGGGTAATGGTATTAGATATTAGGATATGGAGTGAGATTCTTAATTCTTTTCCATTTTGTTAAATGAACATACTCACATGCCTTTCCAATTATTACATTTCGTTTAAAGTGATCCAGTTCTCTGCTGAGTTGGTAGCACTTTATCATTGGTTAGTTAAGAGAACTTAATGCATATGATATGACAGATAGTTTCTGTTTATTATGCCTTCACATCCCTTAATTTGGATGATGAGTATTCTGTATTATGTGGAGCCTGAAAAATACATCAACAAAATTTGATAGTTTGACATCTTGCTGTTCCTTAGTTTGCTTTGTTTATAACTTGTCCAGCACAAAGAAAAATATTTAGAGAGTAGGACAGTAGGTACATTACATTGTATTTTGATTTGAGAAAAGAAAATAATTCAGTGTATTGTGTGTTTAGGCTGCATGTTGGATTTTTCATATTATTTATATTATCTTGTGATTCTTGCTCTTTTTATGCTGACCTGATATTTTGAACTTTTGTCAATCCACCTGAGATGGAAGATGATTCATTATTTTTGCAAGGAACTGAAGAGAGTGAGGTTTATTATTGATGAGGAGAAATATGTGTAGAAGTTTGATACCATTTCTTAAATTTACATGCTAGAGTAATAGAGGGGATTGTGCTTGAATTTGGAATATGATTTTCATGGACAAGTGAATCGCGTGGTTCAGGTGTCATGAGCAATATGAATTATGTGCTACTACCTGCTGTATTTAGAAGGTCCATAATTTTAAAATTGGCTCTGTGCTAATGGGATGTGGTTCTGTATAAGTTGGAATTAATGGTAATTGGCTCTGTCTGTCGTACATGTTTTACATTGATCCACATTTGCGAATGAAAATCTTTGGTTTGTTTTATTCAAAGTCTTGTCGTTCATATATGTAAGTCTTGTTGTTGCCTAATGATCTGAATATGTCAATTGACTATTGTTTTATTATAAACCATCCAATTGACTGATATGGTGTCAGAAAGATTCTCTTATGCTTGTCATTCTAAAAATATGACTCTATGTTGCTTGCCTTTCTTCTAGACTCTATTTATGCAGGACTTAGTAATACGTTAATTTTTGGAGCAGGTATTCACCATGTAACTCATCTCAAGTATCTTTGCAGCTTTGGCCATA
Organism: Cercis canadensis; assembly: GCA_003255065.1. NCBI lineage: Eukaryota > Viridiplantae > Streptophyta > Magnoliopsida > Fabales > Fabaceae > Cercis > Cercis canadensis. The sequence continues at coordinate 73,282 of QAOA01000366.1, forward strand.
GCTCAGGTGGGCAAGAAAGGAAATAACTATGCAGGTTGGCTACCAATATGCGGCCAAGTACTCAAATATTGTGATCAAGTGAGAGGAGATTTACAGCTGGGTTCATTGCAGTCATTATATATATTGTTCTTCTTCTGCATTCCATTCATACAGTCCTAGGTCCTCTTCTCTTGAGAAAAACTCGAGCAGCTTTTCCAGGCTAGTGAGTGAGTTGGTTATAAAATTGGTGCAAGTTCACTTCCTTTTGGCTTTCATGGCGTCTCCAGCTCTGAGGTTCTCCCCCTTAGCCCTGAGCAGCACATCAATCTTGACCTCACCTTTCGCTTGTGAAGGAGGAAGGTCTTTCCCTTTTGTTCAAATTTTTTTTATGTAAAACTGATAGGGTGACAGATTGAATCTCACCCTTAAATTTACTTCACAATGATAAGTGATTGGTTTTTCTGTGTTTCTGCATGTTATCCTATCTCACCCTTATATTGATCACTTTTTTTCTCTCACTTTATTCATGTGTAATACTGTCATTGTTACAATGGAAAAGTACACGAGACGAGAAAATGTCTGAGGATGTGGGGTTGTGAGGCACTGTTCCCTCGCGTATTGTTAGTGGGGGCTAACAACCGGAGTTAGAGACCAAGCACACTGATTTGAAATACTCTTTTTATAATAAATATATCCAAACAAGGTATTTTATAAATACATGTATTTAAAATACTGCATTTTAATTACATGTATTTAAAATACACAAGAATTTGTCAAATACTCCATCCAAACACAACCTAAGTGTAAACATTAATTAAACACAAGTAGGTAAATACTATGGAACAATCAAACTCAACCTCTTCTACCAACAAAAAACACATATCTAGATTGCGGGAGCACCTGATTTATGCCAAACGAGGCAATAACATGATTTTAGATATTTAAGGAAGGATAGCACATTAATATCGTCATCCAAAACTAATTGATATTTTAGNCCATCCAAACACAACCTTAAGGATGGTGCTGTTGTTGGTTTTGCTTTTTCACTAACTTCGGTTGTGGTTATTAATTGTTGGTTCTATTGTGCACCTTGGGCACAATTAATGAAGAAGAAGAAGAAGAAGAAGAAGAGGCCAAAGGAGAGGAAACATTTTCTAAGGTTTCAGATATGCGAGCCGGATGTGGAATTGCTAGAGAAAGAAAGACAAGAGGTACTCTCTATCTCTCCCGCACACCTAAACACTTTCTGCAAATAGTATGTTGTTAAACAGTCTCATATTTCTTGTCTTGTTGAAAATAATTTGGTATATCAAGCCTTCGCTTGGGGAAAACAATGAATAGGGAAATAATTTCTTTTTAAAAAAACAAATGGAATTTTGCACGCATCTGCGAAATTAATTTCTTCCATTTATTTTCTTGTTCCAAACGTTTGCTCTGTTATTGATGGTTAATTGTACATGCATCCGCAGATATCTAAGTTGGAAACTTTTGCTCCAAGCATAAGCTTCTTGGAACTGTATGATGCAACTGAATGCTTTAGTATGGACAATGATATTGGATTGGGAAAGATGGGGATGATGTGCAAGGCAAGGCTACCCAACGGTTTGCTTCTTGCAGTAAAGAGATTATATGATCCTGATCTGTTCAAGAGGCAATTTGTTTCAGAAATAATGATTCTGGGAAGGTACAGACACAGAAACATGATTCCTCTGCTTGGCTTCTGCATAGAAGGAGAGGAGATGATTCTAGCTTATCAGTACATGTCAAATGGAAGTCTTTCTGATTGGTTAAACCCTTTGGAAAGTGTAGCGATGAGGTTGGAATGGCCTGTGAGGGTTAAAATTGCACTCGGAATAGCAAGAGCCTTATCTTGGCTTCACCATAACTTGCATATTGTTCATCTCAGATTATGTTGTGAGGTATTTTGCTGGATCAGAATTTTGATCCCAAAATATCAAATTTTGGAGATGCCAAATTTATGAGTCCCAACCTTGATGATGATTTAGATTTCAGTTTTGAGGTGAACAATGACTCTAATAAGCTAGGTCTTGAGAAGGAGGATGTCCATGACTTTGGAAGTCTGCTTTTTGAGCTAATTACCGGTAAGAAATTTGCTCAGATGACTGATTTTTCAAATAGTAGTAACGGATCGGGTAACCTTTTAGGTTTTCATGACGCGATTGATAAATCTCTTATTGAGAAAGGATTTGAGGGTGAAATCTTTATACTCTTCCAAATTGCATGTGACTGCATTGAGCATGTCCCGGATCAAAGGCCAACAATGCTTGAAGTGTACAATAAAATGAGTGTCATATGGGAGAGATATGGACTTATTGATGGTTCTGAATCTAATATGTCCAAGCATTTTGAAATTGATTCAGTTACTAGCAGACATGAAATTGTTGAGATCATAGAGCTTACAACGAGAGAATAGAATTATATCCTTGTGGAAATGTAGGTTGTTGCAACAGAAATTGGGGAATAGATTATTAATGAATATATGCTCAAGCAAGTTATATATAATGACTATTGATATAATCCTTAACCTTCTAATATGAGATTATTAATGCATAGCACACCAAAACAAAAACTGAAATTTGAAACATTCAGAGGTATGCATATTATATATGTCCATATATAAAACATGAAGAAATTCATTTTCTTTCAATTGTTATAATCAAGAAGAAAGAAAAAGAAATCACCAAAAAAATAGGGGAAAAAAATTTCTAAACCGGCCCATGGTGTAATCAAAGTCATACCATATTGTCAACAAGTAGATTTTGGACACCTAAACAAATCCAATTGATTTAAAACTTTGTAGAGAGGTAAGCTGGAGCCTAGAGAAGTCCCACACCAAATTTGAGCCCAAACAGAGAATTATATAATTTTTTCCCTTTTTGTAAAGTTTGGGAGTATTTTTGTCTTTTTACTTCACAACGGTTTGTCCATTGTGGGTGTTTGGCACATAGCCATGTAGCTTGTGATTTTAGATAAATATATATATATATATATATATATCTTAATAAGCATTTCGATACCTAGTACACCAAAAAGAGGCATTATGTTAGTAAAAAAAGTATGTTAGGTTTTGCCTGGAGGGAATTTGCATATTAGCCTGACATCTGCATATTAGTCTCTTTAAGAGAGAGGGAGAGAGAGAGGGGGGGGGGGCTAGCATAGGGGTGGGTTTTGTGTTGCTGTTTACTTCCCTTACACATTGCTAATGTATTGTATTGCACACATATTTATCAATAAAAGAAGTAGTTCATCTTCTTATACATTTGTTGCCTTAGGTTTTGCTCACTAGTGCGTGATGTTTACTTTGGTGTGCGCGTGCTTGTGTGTCCGGCTGGCTTGCGATGTGCAATACATGAGATACTATAATGTTCATGATATCATTGTCATGCTTGCAAGAGACGCTATTGTTAAGCTTTTGATATATTATTGGTTGCTTAGTCACTTGACATGTCTGGGTTGGATCGAATGTGATAGACTGACTTTGTTTTCTTAGGATAATTATTAACATTGACACCTTTTAATAGTCCACTCAATAATAATGCCAAAATAATATGAACAGAGAAATTTGTAGGAAACTGCTGTATACCTTCATCATATTACACATTTTCTGCAAATGGAAAATGAAAGAGATGGAAAAGTCAACCAAAAAGCAATTAGAAGTCTTCTATGCCAGGCCTTACTAGTCAAGAACTGAGTAAAGAAATAACCCAAATCTTACACTGATTAGGCTCCTACATCTTCAGTATAAACATAAGCATTCCATCGTCTTCAACAAAGTGTTATTAATTTGCTGTGACGATGCCTGATTTTGGCTCAAAGGAGAGAGGTTGATTAAATGGGATCACTTGAAAAGATATATGGCCAAGGTCGGGTGCATACCCGAGTTTTGATGCTGAGGGTATTATGAAATGGGAGTTTTATGTATTCCTTTTGTCTTGTCTCCAAAGCGTCCTCTTTATTTCTTGTTTCTGCTTATTTATAGAGAGATTCTCAGGTTTAAAGGATTTAGGGAATGGGTTCAGTTATGGGCTTGGTGATAATGGGCTTAGACTTTATGGGCCGAAATATTGGGTATCTACAGGCCGAAATATTGGGTATCTACACTTGTCCCCCCTTGAAGCTCGGGCCTTGGTGTTACCGAGACCGAGCTATGGATTTGTAAACGGTATCCGTTCCCGAGATGGGGATGTGAGGCAGAATGAGGGCGCGAATTTTTGAAATTTCGATGATTTCGCCATGTGCCGTGATGATTATTTGGTGCTTTGGATGTGACTGCCACGTGGCGCTTAAGAGGGACGATATATTAATGACCACTCTGGTTGCGGCGGTCTTTTGGGCTGCTTTAGGTGTCAGAGCCGTTTTGGACGTGACATTTGGCCTTCCCGAGCTAGAATACGGCTCTCTCAGCACCGTTAGATCAGGAGTCCTTGGACGGTTGGATTTGCTCTGTGTTATCCTATAAATAGGGGTTGGTAAAACTTCAGTCTACTCTTTTTGACAAATTTTCTGAAATTGGTGCTTAGGTCGGTGTGAAGTAAGGAATCTTGTAGGATTTTCAGCTCGGAGTACTCCTTTTTCTGAAGGTAATTTTTGCCTCTTTCTCGCTCTTAGGTCGTAGGTCTTCTTTCTTCTTAGTTCACTTGTGGTAAGATGGAGAGTTATTCTTCTGTGAACGGCGAGGACCCCATGAACTACCTGGAAGATATTGAGGTAATTTCGTCTGATGGGGGGATGGAGGTCAACAAGGAAGTGGGAAGTGAAAGGGAACCGAGTGTTAGCAGGGAGCAAAATAGGGCGGAGGAAGCTAGTTCCAGCGACAGTAGCTTAGATATATCCTTTGTTCGTCCTTCTGTTCCTTCTTTTGTTCATGAGAGAATAAAAAACACCTTTTCCGTGCTTCGCTCAAAGTTTGTGAGGGAGTTCAAATTTTATAACAACGAGATTGACTGGGGTCGCAGTAGTTATGATGTTAAAGCCTGTCCGAGAGATGCGCCCGTCTGTGAAAACTGCCCAAAAAACGACTTTTTTACCTTTAGCGCGGCTTATATGGAGAGGGCCGGGGCGGAGTTACCTCTCTCCGATTTTGAGATGGAGTTTTTTAGGAAGGTTAACGCCGCTCCGTCCCAACTCCATGTAAACGGCTGGGGTTTTCTTCGGGCGTTTCAAAAAATGTGTGAGCTTTTGTCGGTAGAGAGTAGGGTAGAGGTGTTTTTTTATTTTTTTACTTTAAAGGACGTGAAGGATACCGACCAGGATTTTGTGTATATAGCTGGTCGGCGGGGGTTAGGGCTTTTGAAGTTGGTGGAAGAATCGGCAAAAGGATGGAAAGACCGATTCTTCCGAGTAACTATCCCGACCTGGAAGGCGGGCCCGGCGCCAGCTATGGCCTTTTTCTTGAAGGAGGACTTGAAGCCTCGGTTTCCCTTGCGCTGGAGTCGAGATATTTACAAGGTGCCAGCTCGGGCAATTGACGAGTACATCCGGGAAGATCGGGAGATAATAAAGACGGTCTCCCAGCTGGCCGTTGAGAATGCGCAGATGGTTACGCTCAAGGCCAAAGATCTGATTGGTCGGTATTTATTGTGTGAAGTTGGGTGTAATTTTTCTGATGTACTAATACTGTTTTTGTTTCTGCAGAGGGAAAGCTGTCAGCGGAGAAAATGGTGAATCTAGCAAAGCTGGCGAAGGCGAGAACTCAGAGGTCGGCGGCGCCACCTAAGGCTATACCTGCTGAGCCAGTGACGGTGGTAAGGGCGGAGGAGGTACCCGAGCTACCACCAGCTCGGGAGGAAAGAAGTCCCGTTGCGGCCAAGGGCAAGCAGAGAGCCGGGAACAAAAGACAGCGGGTAGCGGCGAAGGCGGATAAGGACCGAGTAGACCCTTCGGCCAGCCGGATGTTCGACCTCGAGTCTGAGGTAAAACATTTCGAGCTGTTCGCCGCTCCCGTGGGGGAGAAACGGGAACATTCCAGCGTCTCGTTCTGGAATGTTCAGTACCCGGCTGGAGATCGGCTGAAGTCGTTGGCCCTTCCCACGGATCGGACAAAGGTGGCCGAGGCAAAGACTTTATTGCTGAGCAAACACCTGCGAGACATCCTGGGACGGGCTACGGTGATAGGCCAGGAGCTGAACGAGATGGTCATCGTGTCCGAGTTAGAAAGGGAGAAATTCCGAGAAGAGGACGAGGTGACCCGAGCAACGGTGGAATCGTGCCAGGAGGCCCTGGGTCGGGCCCAGAAAGAGTTGGGAGATGTCCGCACAAGGCTGGATGCTACGCTGGCCGAGCTTACCCAAGTAAAGGAAGAAAGAAAAATAAGTCAGGAGCTGGGGCGAGCGGCTGAGATCCGGGAAAGCAAAGTTCGATGCCAAATGGCTCGAAGGCTTGACCGTGTTCGTCAGTCGAAGTCAAGGTTGAGGGACCGAGCTGAGCAAAAGATTGTGATGAATTACGCAGACGCCCATGAAAAGGGGTTCAAGCTGTGTTTGGAGCAAACTCGGTTACAGGTCCCCAACATTGATGCCGAGCTCCTGGATCCCTGGAAACGGGTAAGGGATGGCCAGCTAGTAGAAGATGCCGAGGAGGCGGAGGAAGATGATCCCGAGCTGAGGGTGGATCCTGACTCCGGGGAAGATGCTGATTCTGCCTCGGAGAACGAAGATGTTCTTCGAGTGCCAGAGCCGTAGGGAGTTAGGATAAATGTATTTTTTTTCTTGCTTTTTCTTGTAATCCGATGTACAAATAATAAAAATGAGATTTTATCATATGATGTAGCTTTTTCATTCTATCTTTTGATGATTGAACGTGTGATAGCCTGGTTAAAAAGCTAAATTTGAAAGTTGAAGAAACTTTGGGCGATGATGAACTAATGGAAAATTGTAAATAATATAGAGCGGATGTTATAGCTCGGTTTAATAGCTAAAATTGGATAAGTTAAAGAAACTTCGGTCAATGATGAACTAATGGGAAATTATAAATAATATTGACCGGATGTTATAGCTCGGTTTAATGGCTAAAATTTGATAAGTTTAAAGAAACTTCGCTCATATTATGTCGGGTTTATGACAATTAGTTCATAAGATACCGAGCTAATCTTTGATAGTCTTTGTTGGACTTGTTCAACAGATTTGATGTTTGTAGGATTGAAATTGCCAGTAGGGTGTTTGGCAGGGTCGTGTTCCTTTTAAGGGTATTGGCCCTTGTGGGTTTAAGCTCGGTTATAGCGATTTTAAGGACATTAGTCCTTTTAAGGGCATTGGCCCTTGTAGTTTAAGCTCGGATAGAGCGAGTTTAAGGACATTGGTCCTTTTAAGGGCATTGGCCCTTGTAGTTTAAGCTCGGATAGATGTAGAAACTTCATTGTATATATTGGCGAAGATTTAGTACATTCCAAGTGCGGGGGATGCGGTCGCCTTCCATGGTGGTCAGTTTGTATGCTCCTTTTCCAAGTACCTCGTGGATTCGGTAGGGGTCTTCCCAATTTGGTGCCAACTTTCCTTCATTGAGGTGTTTTCTTGTGATGGTCGCCTTTCGAAGCACGAGGTCGCCCTGTTGAAACTCTCTTGATCTGACCTTAAGGTTGTGATAACGGGCGAGTTTCTGTTTGTATGCTATTGCTCGGATCCGAGCTTTATCCCTCTCTTCGTTCAGTAGGTCGAGGTTGACTTGTAATTGTTCTGAACTTTGATCTGTTTGGAAAAATTCTCTTCTGCGAGATGGTTCGCCAATTTCTACTGGGATCATAGCTTCGGTTCCGTAGGTAAGCTTGTATGGGGACATGCCTGTTGAGGTTTGGGAAGTAGTTCGGTAAGACCAGAGGACCCATGGTAGCTCTTCGACCCACCGAGACTTGGTTTGATCCAGTCTTTTCTTGATGTCATCCAGTAATATGCGGTTTGCCGCCTCTGCTTGGCTGTTAGCTTGAGGATGCTCGACCGAGGTGAAATGTAGCCTGATGCGGAGGTCGGCACAAAATGCCCGGAAACCCGAGTCTGAGAACTGGGTCCCGTTGTCCGTGGTTATTGTATGTGGGATGCCGAACCTGCAAATGATGAAAGTTTGAACAAACTTTTTAGCATTTTTAGCCGTGATTGTAGCCAAAGGCTCGGCTTCGATCCATTTAGAGAAGTAATCAATAGCGACAATAAGAAATTTTTTCTGCCCGAGGGCCAATGGGAAAGGTCCCAGGAGATCTAATCCCCAGCGGCTGAAAGGCCATGGTTCGACCGCGACATGTAGGTCGGTGGGTGGTGCGAGGTGGATGTGTGCAAATTTTTGGCATTTGTCACATCTTTGCACGAATTTGGTCGCGTCAGTCCTCAAGGTTGGCCAATAGTATCCAGTTCTGAGGATACTAGCTGCTAAAGATCGGGCCCCGATGTGGTGGCCACATATTCCTTCATGGACCTCTTGCAGGACGTAAGTGGATTGATCTGGGGTTAGGCATTTCAAAAGCGGCGTGTGATAGCCGCGCTTGTAAAGCACGCCACTCTCTAAATAATAGTTGGCTGCTATGCGTCGGAGTTTTCTTGCGTCTGCTTTCTCCTTTGGGAGGTTTCCTGTTTCGAGGTAATGTTTGATAGGGGTGATCCATGTTGGGGTCTCTTCCTCAACGATTAGTACTCCGACGTGTTCTGTACTGGGATGGTGGAGCGTTTCTTGGATGACTGTTTGATTATGCCCTGGCTTCTTGCTGCTGGCTAATTTGGAGAGAAGGTCGGCGCGACAATTCTCGCTTCGTGGGATGTGGAGTATTTCGAAGTTTTTCAACTGGGAAGTTAAGCTTTGAACTATTTCGAGATACTTCATCATCAAGGGATCCTTGGCTTGATATTCTCCCTTAACCTGGCTAGTGACTAACTGAGAGTCGCTGGATGCTAGGAGATTCTCGAATCCGAGTTCCAGAGCCAGCTTGAGACCGGCAATAAGGGCTTCATATTCAGCCTGATTGTTAGAGGTCGGAAACTCGAACCGTAAAGATTGCTCTATTGTTATACCCTATGGACCTTCCACGATGATTCCTGCTCCTCCTCCTTTGATATTGGAGGAACCGTCAACCGATAAGCGCCAAGCTTGGGGTTGATCGAGGTTGGGTGATTCGGGAGGAGTGAATTCGGCAATAAAATCGGCCAGTGCTTGGGCCTTGATTGCATCTCTGGGCTCGTAAGTAATAGTGTGCTCGGAGAGTTCGACGGACCACCCGAGCATGCGTCCGGCAAGGTCGGGTTTTTGAAGGACCTGCCGTATTGGCTGATCTGTACGGACGGTAATTGGGTGATTTTGGAAATATGGTCGAAGACGACGTGCTGAGAGGACGAGAGCATAAGCGAGTTTCTCTAATTTAGGGTAGTTGAGCTCGGACCCCTGAAGGGTATGGCTAGTGAAATAGACGGGTAGTTGGTTCTTTTCTTCGCGAACGAGGGCCGAGCTGACAGCATGGTTGCTGGAGGCAAGGTATAGGTAAAGTATCTCGGCTGGCTTGGGTTTAGAGAGTATGGGTGGGGAGGCTAAGTATTGCTTGAGTTCGTCAAAGGCACGCTGACTCTCTTCTGTCCATTCGAAGTTTTTGACCTTTTTGAGTGCTTGGAAGAAAGGAAGAGCTTTGTCAGCGGATTTTGACATGAATCGGGAAAGAGCTGCAATTCTGCCGGTTAGGCGCTGGACCTCCCTCACCGTTGTTGGTGGCTTCATTTGGATGATAGCGGCACATTTGTCGGGGTTTGCCTCAATGCCTCGGTGTGTTAACATGAAGCCGAAAAACTTGCCAGCCGCTACCCCAAAGGTGCATTTGGAAGGGTTTAGGCGCATGGCGTGTTTACGGAGCTCGGAGAATGTTTCCTCGAGGTCGGCCAGGTGGTTCTCCTCCGAGCGCGATTTGACAAGTAAGTCGTCTACGTATACCTCGACGTTTCGCCCTATCTGTGCTTTAAAAACTCTGTCCATCAATCTCTGATACCCCTGCATTTTTTAATCCGAAAGGCATGACTCGGTAGCAATACGTGGCCTTCTCAGTGATGAATGCTGTCTTATCCTCATCTTCAGGGTGCATGCGGATTTGGTTGTATCCCGAGTAGGCGTCCATAAAACTCAAAAGTTTGTAACCGGATGCTCCATCGACGAGTTTGTCGATGCTTGGAAGGGGATAAGGATCCTTTGGACATGATTTGTTCAGGTCGGAGTAATCCACGCACATTCTCCATTTCCCGTTAGCTTTTTTGACCATGACGACGTTGGCTAGCCATGTCGCGTAAGGCACCTCCCGAATGAACTTGGCGTCTAAAAGCTTGGCGACTTCATCTTGGATTGCTGCTTGACGCTCTGGACCTACTACGCGCTTCTTTTGTCGGACTGGTTTGGCCCCTGCATGAACAGAGAGTTTATGGCAGATGAAGTCGGGATTTATACCTGGCATGTCGGCCGCTGTCCATGCGAATAGGTCGGCATTGGCGACCAGGAGATCAGTCAACTTCTTGACGATAGGCGCAGGAAGGCCGGACCCCACATTTACTGTTTGATCGGGACTTGGTCCGACTTGGACTGGGATCAGGTCGCCTTTTGGCTCGGGCCGGGTCCCCTAACTTGGTCGGTTGTCCAGCTCGTCCAGGGGAGTCGAGGAGTTGTTGCTGGTGTCTTCCGGCTTTTTGGAGTAGTCGATGGAAAGGCTGATGTTGTAGCAGGTTCTGCCGAGAAGCTGGTCGCCCCGCGCTTGACCGACTGTGCCCATAGCAGTGGGGAATTTAAGTAAGAGGTGCTTGGTGGATACAATGGCGTCAATGCTGTTGAGGGAAGGTCGTCCCAAAATGGCATTGTAAGCAGAGGGGCAATCGACGACCAAGAAACGAATGTCGGCCCTTGTAGAGTTGGGGAATTCGCCGAGAGTAGCCCTAAGGTTTACAGTGCCTTTGACGCCGACCTGGTGTCCTGAGAAACCGACAAGAGTTCCTGGATAGGTACTGAGGTTTGAGGTGGGGAGGCCGAGTTGAGAGTAAGCGTGGTAGAAAAGGATGTCGGCCGAACTTCCTTGATCTACCAAGACTTTCCGGACCTCGTAGTTGGCTATCAAGCAAGAGATGACTACAGGATCATCGTGCTCGGGGTCAATGAGTCCATAGTCGGCGTCGGAAAAAGAAATGGTTGGCTGCGATTTGGCTCTTTTGGCAGGGGTGGTGTGAGATATTTCGCGGTGGTATCGGTGGGCAGCTCGTTCATGTCTTTTCCGAGAAGACCTGGAGCATCCTCCACCCGCGAAACCGCCTGCAATGGTATGGATAATCCCTGCGGGATTTTGTCTTGGGTT
>QAOA01000366.1:84888-128064 GCA_003255065.1 Cercis canadensis
GGTGTGAGATATTTCGCGGTGGTATCGGTGGGCAGCTCGTTCATGTCTTTTCCGAGAAGACCTGGAGCATCCTCCACCCGCGAAATCGCCTGCAATGGTATGGATAATCCCTGCGGGATTTTGTCTTGGGTTCTCCTGATGGTTCGGGGGGAACCTGCCTGGAGCTCTGTCGCCCTGTGGATTCTGATCTGGGCGAATTGGATGGTTTCAGGGAGGAGACTGGTGCCGTGGTCGGTGTTCCCTGTGGGGTCTTTGACTGGGGAGAGGAACCTCAGCACGGTATTTTTGCAGATAACCTTTCTGAATAAGGTCCTCTATGACGTTCTGCAGGTGTCGGCAGTCGTTGGTATCATGACCGCGTCCCCGGTGAAAGGCACAGTACTTGTCTTTCTCGGCTCCGACCGTCTTTTTGGGGGGTGGAAGCTGAGCTAACTTGGTATGGCAGATTTCCTCGAGGACTCTGGCCCGACTTTGATTCAAAGGTGTGTAGCTGTCGAACCGAGGTCGAGTGGGGGATCTGTCTCTTTTGGGTTTTTTGTCGTCCTGGACCTTCTTGTCTCGAGGAGATTTGCCTATTGCATTTTGGCCAAGTATTTCTTCGAGGTTGATATGCTTGGCCACCTTCAGCAGGAGGTTGGATAGGTTTGCCGGTGGGTCTAGGGTGAGATTTTCGAGTAAGCGCCCAGGTCGGAGGCCTGCTTGGATGGCATGCATAGCCACTGCTTCAGTGAGGTCGTGGACTTGTAGGGAGAGTTTATTGTACCTATCCATGTATTCTTTCAAGGACTCATTCTCCCCTTGCTTCAGTGTGGCTAGAACGGCGGAGGATCTTTGGTGAGTCATGCTGGTAGAGAAGCGAGCCTGGAAGAGCTCGGCGAGTTGATCGAAAGTTGAGATACTATACGGCGGGAGGCTTGAGAACCACTGAAGTGCTGCTCGGCGCAGAGTGGTAGGAAAGGCTCGGCACATGATTTCTTCTGCTGATCCTGCCAGAAGCATGACCGAGTTATAATTTTCCAAATGCTCTCTAGGATCTGTAGAACCATCATAGGAGTCGAGGTGCGGTGGTTTGAAATTCTGGGGCAGAAGGAAAACCATGATTTCTTTTGTGAAAGGATACTTGGCAGCTCGTCTCTTTTTCTCCAAAGCTTGTGATGGTTGGCTCTGAGCGGACGCTTGTAGGGGTGCTTCTCGGACGAGGGACTGGAAGGAAGATTGGTTTTCTTCGATCTCCTCAGTATGCGGATTCTTGTGGTGCCTGCCTTGAAGAGTGTCTCGAAGACGAAAAGGAGAGTTTCCGCGGGTTGAAGTTTCGACCCAAGAGTCGGTTTTTTGAACCCGCTGTTTTAATTCTGCTATCTCTGCTTTGTCTGTCATCCGTTCTTGTTTGAGGGTTTGGATTTCGCGGAGCAAAAAGGAGAGAGTGGCCTTGTCCGAGTTTTGATCTGCGTTTACGCAAGGAGGTTCCGGGCTATGAGAAGTGTGGCGAGGAGGTGGGAGTGGCTGCCTTCGGGTAGTGCCTGGTTGAAATGGGGGTCTCGTGGGTGAAGGAGTGGTTTCCGAGTTGGTGTGGGGGTTTCTAAGCTCGGTGGTCGGGTCCATTTTGCACAAAACAGGATCGTACAATGAATTTGTTTCTCGGGGAAAAGGGAGGAAACAAGAATTTCCCACAGACGGCGCCAAATGACGATGCCTGATTTTGGTTCAAAGGAGAGAGGTTGGTTAAGTGGGATCACTTGAAAAGATAAATGGCCAAGGTCGGGTGCATACCCGAGTTTTGATGCTGAGGGTAATATGAAATGGGAGTTTTATGTATTCCTTTTGTCTTGTCTCCAAAGCGTCCTCTTTATTTCTTGTTTCTGCTTATTTATAGAGAGATTCTCAGGTTTAAAGGATTTAGGGAATGGGTTCAGTTATGGGCTTGGTGATAATGGGCTTAGACTTTATGGGCCGAAATATTGGGTATCTACATGCTGTTTGCTTGATCTATGCCAATAGCAGTCAACGTTGTGGAGGAACACAAGAACCCTGTGATAAAAAATCAACTGATCTATCATTTTGGTACAGTTTTGCTGTTGGCTTTGCTTCTTCAGCTACTGCATTAATAGTTGCTTTTATGTATTACTCTGTGCCTTGGGCTCAATTGAAGATGAGGAAGAAGAATAACAATCAAAACAAAGCTAAACAAGGCGTTGAATGCTTTTGTTGCATGACAAGTAAGAAGAAGAAGAAGAAAGAACATAAGGAATCAAATCAGATCAGTAAGTTGCTGCCTCTAAAGATTCTGCAGAAAGGAATAAAGAAGGTACTCTCTCTTTCTACACATAAAATTATGTTAAAATATGTTCTCTTATCTTGTCATTGTTATATCCTATTAATTTTTCATGCTCATAGTATAAAATATTAAATAAATTACTTCAATAAATGCTTCGCTTTCACTATTGATAATTAATGCAATTGTGTGTTTGTGTAAGTACAATGTTGTTTCACATGTTCAATGTTCTTTCCTTGTTCAATAGAAATGTTTTCTTTACCATTGAAAGATATTGGACCATTGGTATCAACATTGATTCTAAATGGTGGTTTACATATCCACAGATAGCTGAAATGGATCTATTGACCTTAAGAATGAACTTCATGGACCTCTGTTCTGCAACTAACTACTTTAATGTTAACAATGCTATTGGAGTGGGAATGAGTGGGATAATGTATAAGGCAAACCTTCCCAATGGCTGGTTCCTTGCAGTTAAGAGGCTGTATAATTCTGAGTTATTCGAGAGACAGTTTGATTTGGAAATGAGTATTCTGGTAACGCGACACAGAAACATGGTTCCTCTGCTTGGATTCTGTGTTGGAAAAAAGGAAAGGATTCTAGTGTACCAGTACATGTCAAATGGAAAGCTTTCCGATTGGTTAGGTGAAGCAGTGGGATTGGAATGGCCAGTGAGGATTAGAATTGCACTTGGGCTAGCAAGAGGCTTATCTTGGCTTCACCATAGCTTGCATTTTGTTCACCTTAGTGTTAGTTCAGAATGTATCTTGCTAGATCAGAATTTGGAGCCCAAGCTGTCCAATTTCAGAGAGGCCAAATTCATGAATCAAAACATTAATGATGAGCAGGGTTTTGTGAAAAATGATGTCTATAACTTCGGAATTGTGCTTTTTGAACTGGTTACAGGAGAGATGTTTAGCCAAAAGACTGAATTTTTAAACAATTCTGAAGGCACTTACACTACTAACTTGCTGCGCAACCCTTCTGCTTTCTCTGATACCATTGATAAATGTCTGATTGGGAGAGGATTTGATGATGAAATCTTTAGTCTTCTTATAGTTGCATGTGATTGCGTTCAGACTTTGCCAGATCAAAGCCCAACAATGCTTGAAATATACAATAAAATGAGCAACATGAGGGAGAGACATGGACAAAGTGAAGATTCTGAGACGCCCAAGCAATCTGCAATTGCTTCTGTTGCTACTAGTGGAGATGAAATTGTGGAGTTAGAATGACTATAACAACAAAAGAGGAGATATGTTTTACCTATTCTCTTTCTGAACAATGTGTTAGAAGCTTTCAATGTACTTATTTCTTACCTGGTTAATTGGTTCAATGAAAAACTATTTTATTGAAAGTTTTTGTTATATACTTTGAGAGGTACTCTCTATCTATGTCACACGAGAAATTTTTATATACTTTGCGAGTGTTTGCAAATAGTGTTGGAAGAGTAATCTAAAAAAATCAAGAAAGTGAGAAAAGTAAAAAAAAAAAAGTGTAGCCGACTAAAAAAGAGAAGACCAGAAACTTCTCTAGTCATATTCTCATCACCAAACTAGAAGACTACAGAAAATTCCAGCTGCTGGAAATATCCTTTAGCTTCATCACTAACTTCAAGGACTTCAAAGGTGTAGAAATTACTAGAAAAAGCTTAGAAAGAATAGAAACCAACCGATACAAGTCGGTTACTCTTGTCTATAAAAGGACGAGTATGTGTGTAAGGTAAAACAAGGTAGCATAGGCTAGTTAATAGTCAATAACTAAAGTCATTCTGATGACAAACAAAGTTATCAGCTTTGTACCTCTTCCTTCAATAACTAAACTACATCTTTTTAACTACTACCATCATGTCAAGGTTTCAATCTATTTCTCTTCTTTACATAGTCTTCTTTAACTATTCCAAATAATCCAAGCAATTATCATTCTTCCTTTTTACCAATCACATACACACACATACACCATTATTATCTCATTTTTTAAACTAACAGTGGTATCTGAGTGAATTTTTCACATGTAGAGGAGTGTTCTCAAATAAAGAGGTTTAACCTTTACATGGAAAGGGTCTTTCTCAAATGTATCAATGCACTTATGAACTATGCAATTATAATATATTTATGTTGCCTTTATCATTTCTAAAATTTCAACAAATAGTAGGTCCTTGAACATCCAAATTTCTTGCCTTGTTTAATATTTAATGTTGTAGGGTAATGTTAAAGAAAATACTTTGGTATATTAAGCCTTCGTTTGGGAAAATAATGAAGTGGCAAATTAAGAAAACTGAAAATAAATCTACACATGATATATGGTATTGATATGTTATTCCTCTCAAAATCATTTCTTACAATTTTAACTCATTCTAAACAAAGTGAAAAAGTTTCGTTCCTTGTTGATGCTTAATTGTGCATGCATCCACAAATATCTAAATTGGAAAGGTTTTCTCTTAGAATGAGCTTCATGGAACTGTATAATGCAATTGCTTGCTTTAGTATGGAGTCAATGGACAATGACATAGGAATAGGAAAGATGGGTATGACGTACAAGGCAAGGCTACCCAACGGCTGATCTCTCAGTTAAGAGATTATATGATCCTGATCTCTTTAAGAGGCAATTTGTTCTAGAAATAAGGACTCTGGGAAGGTACAGACAAAGAAACATGATTCCTCTACTTGGCTTCTGCATAGAAAGAGAGGAGACAAAGAAACATGATTCCTCTACTTGGCTTCTGCATAGAAAGAGAGGAGAGGATTCTAGCTTATCAGCACATGTCAAATGGAAGCCTTTCTGATTGGTTACAACCTTTGGAAAGTGTAGCTATGAGATTGGAATGGCCTGTGACTGTGAGGGTTAAAATTGCACTTGGAATAGCAAGAGGCCTGTCCTGGCTTCACCATAACTGATAAGTCGATTTTATACCGCTTATCTTATATTTATTTAACTTGTTAATTGTTTGTTGTAGGGTATTTTAAATTTAATTCTTATGAATTAATGTTTCTTTTATAGGTTTTTACTTTAGAAGTCTTTGGAAGTCACTTTAATGCTTTTTGGTGTCAAAAAGAACAAATTCTGGAAAATTTGGGATGAAGGCAGCAGCTTGGGCGCTGCAACCCCCAATCCGGGCGCCGCAGCGCCCTATGATCAGGAATCAGCAAACTGAAGACAGAAGCTAGGGCGCCGCAGCCCCCAATCTGGGCGCCGCAGCGCCCACCAGGAGGCAGCAGCCCCCGACGGTCAAACTCGGGATTTGACTTCTGAACTTCCTTTTTTCATTAGGAATCCTATTTTATTTTAATTCATTTTCTTCCTAAACTTCCTAGGACCTATAAATAGGACTCTTAAAGTCTAAATTAGGGTTCCACACTTTTGAGAGAAGAGGCAAGAAGAGAAGAGGATTCAAGCTTGAAGATCAGAGCTTTTCGGCATCGAATCGTTATCACCAAGAGTTTACTTCTTCCTCTTTCTTGTTTCTGATGTGTAATCTGGTTGTGAGTTTATTTTCTACCTTATTATGAACTAATTCCACCATCTAGGGTAGAGATGTAGCCTAGCTTAAGATGGATTGTAACTTCTAATGAATTAATCAAAAGACCTTCTTCTTAAATTGAATTCTTCATCTCAATACTTAATGCTTCTTTTTGACTGGCCATCAATTTAGATGAGCAGGTGATTACAATGATACTGGAAAGTTAGTTATGATAGAGGACCATAGGGATTAAGAACATAGATTCCATAAGGGATAGGAATATACCCTTATGATCTATGTAACTAATAAAAAGAACCATATAACGAATTGAATTCATAAACTATTTGCAATCCACATAGGAATATAGTGGATTCGTAGTTTAGGAATATATTTGTTTGACCTTGGGAAAGGCTAATGAATGATTTAGGGTTCTTAGCTATCAATTAGGAAGATTGTTGCTGATTAATGAATTAGGAATAAAGATCCGAACTAGCTACGGTGAAATCGACATCCTAGATATTTTCTCACCATCTTTTTACTCATTCTTCTAAGTGATTGTTTATTGCTTACAATTTTACAGTCAATTATCATCAAAAATTCACCTATCAATTGTCTAAATAAAATTAGAATATGCATAATTTTGGTACTTAATAGCCATAGTCTCCGTGGGACGATAATTAATCTCACTTCTTTATTACTTGATTACGGCACGTGCACTTGCGTTCACATTTTTCGTAACAATAACTTGCATATATAGTTCATCTCAGATTATATTGTGAGTGTATTTTGCTGGATCAAAATTTTGATCCCAAAATATCAAATTTTGGAGATGCCAAATTTATGAGTCCCAACCTGGATGATGATTTAGATGTCAGTTTTGAGGTAAACAATGGGATTGATGAATCTCTTACTGGGAAAGGATAGATTTGGATCCGGTCATGTCACTTGAGTCATGTTGCTCAGATCTGAGCCGTCCATTCCATTAAAGCTCATTTCAACCATTAAATATTAATGTGTTTTAATGGTTGAAATGACCTTAAATGGAATAGACGGCTTAGATCTAAGCAACATGACTCAAGTTAACATGACTGGATCTCTTCCCGGGAAAGGATTAAGGATGAAATCTTTACACTCCTCAAAATTAATTGCATGTGACTGCGTTGAGCATATCAGGAATCAAAGGCCAACCATGTTTGAAGTGTACAATAAAATAAGTGTCATATGGAAGAGACATGGATTCATGGATGGTTCTGAATTGAATCTAATATGTCAAAATATTCTGAAATTAATTCTGCTACAAGCGAACACAAAATTGTTGTGATCATAGAGCTTACAACAACAAAATAGAATATTCTTGTAGGAATTTCGGTTTTATTGTAAGAGAAATTGTTGAATAAATTATTAATAAAGAATATATACTTTAGCAAGTTCTCCATTTAAAAATCTTATATTTTGGTACATAAAAGAATGTATCTCAAAGTTTATCATCTACAAAAGTTGAGTTATATGTAATGACAATTGATGTATAATGCACATGGACGATGATGGCTGGTTGAATGGCAATAAGTGTGCCATTAATGCAAGCAGTGAAGCTGCAGCCATAAAGAAAGAGGAGTCAAAAATGGTGGGTGTGCAATAAATCTATCAAAGACATTAGGACGGTGACCAAAAACTGATTTCACATTCGTGTGAAATTAAGTACACGATCTTCTCCTATAAATAGATAGATTTCTGCGTCAGATGTGCAAGCAAGCAGGCTAAAAAAAGATAGAGAGCAGAGCCACTTAAGAGGTAAAAAAGAAAGTGCTATGAGATATCATAATTATAAAGAGTTGTGGGTATTATACTAAAAAAAATGTGAGGAATATCTAAATACTCTACAAAGAGAGTATTAAGTGGTAAAATTGTGAGAGATTTTAGGACTGAGTATAAACACTATCAATTTTATTACAAATAGTTAAATATTTCTTGAAGTTGATTATGTCACTTTTCTCTCAACATTAGAGCGTTTTTGTACGTTAAAATTTTTTAGTGTCATTTTTTTTTATAATTACTATTTTTATTTGTGAATAGTTAAATGATTATTCATACATTTTATTACTGTTCACTATTTACCACTGCACCATTTTTTTCAACAATATAGGCATTAACCTTCTAATATGAAATTAATTATTAATGCTTAACACACCAAACCGAAACAGAAATTTGAAACATTCATAGGTATGCATATTACGTCCATATATAAAACATGAAGAAATTCATTTTCTTTTGATAATTACAAAAAAAAATCACCAAAAAAAGGGAAAAAAAATTCTAAACGGGACTGTAAGTCAACATATGAAGTCACCATATGCAAACTTTTCTTTCATCATCCTACTGGTAGGGAAATGAATAACAATGACACCTTTTAATAGTCTTCACAATAATAACTGCCAAAATAATACCAACAGCTGGTATCCAATCTTTGCAAAAATTAAAAGAAATTGCAGGAAACTGTCTTGATCGTGTTACACATTTTTTGCGATTGGAAAATGAAAGAGATGGCAAAGTCAACCAAAGCAATTGGAAATCTTTTTGTTACAAGAGGAATATGAGTCTTGAAGACTTTTTTGTTTCACACGATTTATAAAAGATTATTTTGTTAAATCTAAAATTTTACAGGTACCCAAATGATAGCATTTTTTTTTTTTTTTTTGAGTAAGATATCAGCTAGTTCAGCATATTTATAAATTCAAGAAAGACTTGCACACAAATAAAAAAAAAAAAAACAATCTCAATTAAAAATCTTCCAAAATTTATGAATTGGTCATGTGAAAACCATTCTCCCGAGTACTACACAAGCAATGGTCAAGGCAGACGTAGGGTTTGAGCATCCTAGTGGCTGGATAAAGTCTTTTTAGAAGTCTCGTGGAAATTAAAGAAAATAAGTTGAAGCCGGAGGGGTAATCCATAACTAAGCGTGTTTGTCACGAGTAAACGCTTAATGAACCTGCTAGCTTCAAGACTCTAGCATTGCTCTTATAAATTTCCTTGCAATCCTACATCCTATAATAATCTAAGCTTGTCTGAAACTACATGCAAAAAGAAAAGATCCATGAATTTTCAATTTTTGTTTTTGAAAAAGCATTGCTCTTCTTTTTGTTTGTCTCAGCTTTTGACCTAGTTTTTCTATATCTTTTTTTTTTTTCGGCAAACTCCAACTTTCAAATGGCTCTTGAGACAAGTAGTTTGAGTGTTCTTCTGATCCAAACCTTCTTTTGGTCATTGTTTACTCTCCTTATGGCAGGTCATGGTACTGAGACTGATATCTTCTGCTTAAGATCCATTAAAGAATCTTTGGAAGACCCAAATGATCACTTATCTTCAAGTTGGGACTTCAACAACAACACAGAAGGTTTCATATGTGGATTTACTGGTGTCGAATGCTGGCATCCTGACGAAAACAAAGTGCTGAATCTAAACCTATCTAACATGGGGCTGAAGGGCCAGTTTCCGCGTGGCATTCAGAATTGCTCATCATTGTCCAGTTTATCCCTTTCGCGAAACGTGTTCTCAGGGCCCATCCCATCTGACATATCAAAATTAGTCCTCTTTGTTACCACACTTGATCTTTCAAGTAACAAATTCAGTGGTGAAATTCCAGAAGGTATTGTAAACTGCACTTACCTGAATACCCTTAGACTTGATAACAACCGGCTAAGTGGTAAATTCCCTCAATCGATTACGCTGATGAAGAGGATTAAGGTATTTAGCGTAGCTAACAATAATTTATCAGGGACAGTACCTTTGCCCTTCATCCATTTTCCTGTTAGTAGCTTTGCTAACAATAGTGGACTTTGTGGAGGGCCTTTGGCACCATGTATGCAAATCGCAACCAAAACATTCGATAACTCATTTAAGGATGGTGCTATTCTTGGTTATTCTTTTTCAGTAACTTCGGTTATAGTTATTTATTTGTCATACTGTGTGCCTTGGGCACAAATAATGAAGAATGAAAAGAAGAACAGGCCAAAGAAGATGAAACAAAGGATAGCTAATCACGTATGTCAATCGCTGGCTGCGAACTTCACAGAGAGAGAAAGACAAGAGGTAGGTACTCTCTATCTCAATAACACACATACACATACTTTCTGTAAATAGCCTGTTGTTAAACATTTTCAAAGTTCTTACCTTGTTCAATATTAATGTCTTACCCCTATCACACATAGTCACATATGTTGTGGTCCCAAATTATTTTTGTGTAGCATGTACCATATCCAAATATCAAATCTTTCTCCTCAAAATTGTTTCTTTCATTTTTACTCTTTTGAAACGAAGTTGTATTCCTTATTGATGGTTAATTATGCATGCATCCACAGATATTTAAATTATTGGAAACGTATTCTTCTAGAATGAGCTTCGTGGAACTATATAATGCAACTGCGTGCTTTAGTATGGACAATGACATTGGAATCGGAAAGATGGGGATGATGTACAAGGCAATCCTACCCAACGGTTGGTTTCTAGCAGTTAAGAGATTATATGATCCTGATCTCTTTAAGAGGCAATTTGTTCTAGAAATAATGATTCTGGGAAGGTACAGACACAGAAACATGATTCCTCTACTTGGCTTCTGCATAGAAAGAGACGAGAGGATTCTAGCTTATCAATACATGTCAAATGGAAGCCTTTCTGATTGGTTACAACCTTTGGAAAGTGTAGCTATGAGATTGGAATGGCCTGTGAGGATTAAAATTGCCCTTGGAATAGCAAGAGGCTTATCTTGGCTTCATCATAACTTGGATATAGTTCATCTCAGATTATGTTCAGAGTGTATTTTATTGGACCAGAATTTTGATCCCAAAATATCAAATTTTGGGGATGCCAAATTTATGTGTCAGAACGTTGATGGTGATTTAGATCTAAGTTTTGAGGTAAACAATGGGCCTGATGAGCTGAGTCTTGAGAAGAAGGATGTCCATGACTTTGGAAGTCTGCTTTTTGAGCTAATTACTGGAAAGAAATTTGGCCAAATGACTGATTTTTCGAATGGTACTGACCAATCCAGTAACCTTTTAGGTTTTCATGATTCAATGGATGATTCTCTTATTGGAAAAGGATTCGAGAATGAAATCTTTACACTCTTCAGAATTGCATGTGATTGCGTTGAGCATATCCCGGATGAAAGGCCAACCATGCTTGAAGTGTACAAGAAAATGAGTGACAAATGGGAGAGACATGAACTCATGGATGATTCTAAATCTGATATGTCAAAAGTATTCTGAAATTGCTGCTACTACTAACGGACACAAAATTGTTGAGATCATAGAGCTTACAACAAGAAAATAGAATATCCTTGTGGGAATTTAGGTTTTGTTGTAAGAGAAATTGGTGAATAAATTATTAATGAAGAGTATATGCTGTGTATCAAGTTCTCCATTTAAAAATCCTATGTTTTGGTACATAAAAGAATGTATCTCAAAGTTTATCATCTACAAAAGTTGAGTTATATGTATTGACTATTGATATAGACCTTAACCCTCTAATATGAGATTATTAGAGCTTAACACGCTAAAACCGAAACTGAAATTTGAAACATTCATAGGTATGCATATTATGTCCATATATAAAACATGAAGAAATTCATTTTCTTTCAATTGTGATAATCAAGAAAAAGGAAAAATAAATCACCAAAAAAATGGAAAAAAAAAAACTTTCTAAACCGGCCCATGGTGTAATCAAGTTCAACATATGCAAACTTTTCTTTCATGATGGTACTGGTAGGGAAATGATTAACAATGATACCTTTTAATAGTCTACACAATAATAATGCCAAAATAATACAAACAGATGATATTCGCCTTGATCATATTACACAATTTTCTGAAATGGAAAATGAAAGCGATGGCAAAGTCAACCACAGCAATTTGAAGTCTTTTATGTCAGGTCCTACTAATCAAATGCAAGGAAGCTATTTATAGTCCTCACCATGCAATCTACACCACATAAATATAAAATTAAGAAATAATTATAACCACACATTATTACCACATTCTACACACTTCTCCTAAAAAATCTCCTTTTTATATCCTTCTAGAATTTTTTCTTAAAAAATCTTTCTTCCACATTTGTTGAGAAGCTTCCATTGTCTTGGGCTTAGATAAAATGGATAGGGCTCTTATTTTCCTTGGGCTGAAAAAAGTAAGTTGGGCTTTGTAATGGGCTGGGGTTGATCTTCAACACCCAAATCTTATTCTCGACCAGTGTTAGTATGTAGTATATACAATTATACATGTAATCAAAATTTGGCGTACGATGAATTATAGTGATAGGGTCTCTACCAACAGAACAAAGAACTTAGAGGACTCCGCATTCTCCATCAAAGCAACAACTATCCGGGCTCTATATCATTTTTCTTTTTCTTCTCTGTCTTTATTGCTTCAATTTTTATTAAATATTATTGATCACATTCAATTGTCAAGATCACAATATCACACTATATTTTTGTTTTTTCTTTGCTGGGTGTTTCTTTTTTTTTTTTTATTCGTAACATCTTTGCTGGGTATTTCAAAGAGTCTAAAGTCACCCTGTATAAGGAGAGGAGAAAGTCACATTATGAATTCATTATGGTTGAATGGGAATATTTTAAAACGAAAAAAAAATAAAATCATCGTGTACAATTTTTGATTGTTAATGTTATTATGAGTTGATTGCAGATACTTATAATTAACTACCTTTTCTTAAGCCATGGTACTATTATCATGATTGTAAGAAAAACAATTAATAGTGACACTGCTAATTTTTTATATCAACCAAGGAATGGGCTTTGATCAAGTAACTACACAATAATAGTATATATATATATATATATATATATATAGCAAACATTATATTAAATTGACAAATGTCTTCTGATGCCAATTCAACTACACTGACCAAGAATCTTTTTAGAAAAAAAAAGAATTTGAAAACCAATTCAATTCATTCACTGGATAGGATCTAACCTCAATAATATAAACTTTCAGCCATGGGAGTTTCATGGAAGCAAAAAAGCATGGGATATTAAGGTAGAAGCCGGCAAAATTGAAATAGGTAACAAATACAACCACATCCCAAGTTTTATTTTCTTTCTTCTTCTTTTCCCTTCTAACTAAGCGTCCCCTTAAGTTTAAAAAGTTGACCAAAAATGAAGAGTAATTTTAATTTAATTAAATTTAAAATTTATTAACTATTTAAATGCTTGACTCACATTGAGTGATTCAATTGTTTAAAATATTTATAATGGTAACAAAATCATGGATTAGTTTCATCACCTATCACTGGCTATATATATACTAGATTGTGCATCAACACAACAGTAGCATTATGTATTAACTAAACCATATTTCATTTGTGCTCATTAATGTCCTATATAAGAAGTATCTCAATCGGTCCGGTCATAATTTTTGTTACATTTAGCATTTCTGTTTTTATAAATCTGGAATTGTTTCTAAAGTGTATCTATGTGATGATACTACTAGCAGCATTGGTTATGTATTTGTTATACGACCCCAATGTTGTTGAAATTAATTCTAACAACGAACTGTGTATATCTAAATGACTAAAATATACTTCTAGGTGCTATATTCCTTCAATCAATATCATAAAGGTACATGGTGGCCCATAGACATAACACCAGTGGTCCAGGTCTAATTTCCCATTCCCCTTAAATTTCTCACAAACTCTTCAAATCTTAGAGGCGCTATATACAGATTATATTAAGTTAAAAGAAAATACATCCTCTATTATAGCATGAGCAAAATGAAGGGTCTTCATTGGAACCATGGAGCTTAATTTTTTTTTTGTATCAAACTAATTAAACCATTAATGTGAAATAGCACTTTCTATTCACGAAAGGGACAAGCATATTGTCACCTTTAGGATACAAAAGCAGAATGCTATCAATGATCTTGGAATAGGAATAGTTATTGGAAGACTTACGATACAAAGTGTAGAGAAAACCATGGCACTATATAATTAAAAATTCCCACCTGCTCTGGATAAAGCAATCTAGTACCTAGCTAACAATGATTTCTTGATGACCGTGTCAGAGACCACTACTACTATGAATCTTAAGTGGCAGTATATTTGTAAATTATGCAACAACTTGTATCTCTCCTCTTAAAAGAAAAGAACTGAGAAATCAACTCGATGATTCAGTAGTCTGTGTTTAGTCAATGGCACTTTCTATTCACGAAAGGGACAAGCATATTGTCACCTTTAGGATACAAAAGCAGAATGCTATCAATGATCTTGGAATAGGAATAGTTATTGGAAGACTTACGATACAAAGAGTAGAGAAAATTGATGACCGTGTCAGAGACCACTACTACTATGAATCTTAAGTGGCAGTATATTTGTAAATTATGCAACAACTTGTATCTCTCCTCTTAAAAGAAAAGAACTGAGAAATCAACTCGATGATTCAGTAGTCTGTGTTTAGTCAATGGCAATTTTGTTTCTTCCAAAGTGGAGTCAGTTTTAGTAGTAAAATATAAGGTGTTAGTGCTTCACATCAACCTAACATTGAAATTGTTGAAATATTC
Source organism: Cercis canadensis (assembly GCA_003255065.1). NCBI lineage: Eukaryota > Viridiplantae > Streptophyta > Magnoliopsida > Fabales > Fabaceae > Cercis > Cercis canadensis. The sequence goes on from QAOA01000366.1 coordinate 99,185, forward strand.
TTTTCTTGTTGTAAGTCTATAAATACCCATCATCCATTACCCTTTCTTTCATCAACTATCAAAAACCCCTCTTTTCTTGTAAAGATAAGAGAAAGAAACAAAATAGAATATGCTTTTGAATACCGTATCAAGTTTTTGTCTCGTGGCCTTAGCCATGGTCCATATCGGCTTTGCTCAAAACACTCCAAGAGATTACCTCCAAGTTCACAACGCTGCCCGTGCAAGGGTTGGTGTTGGGCCTTTGCAATGGGATCAGAGGTTAGCAAGGTTTGCGCATAACTATATCAATCAACATAGCACGAATTGCATGCTCAAGAAATCAGGAGGTGATCCTTATGGCGAAAACCTTGCTTTGAGTAGGGGTGACCTTACAGGTGCAGATGCTGTGGCACAGTGGGTAGCACAGAAACAACACTACGACTACAATTCTAACTCGTGTATTGGTGGTCCGTGCTGGAGCTATACTCAAGTGGTCTGGAAAAAGTCAGCTCGTCTGGGATGTGCTAGACTGACCTGCTACTATGGATCAGGCACAATAGTATATTGCAACTATGACCCAGCAGGCAACTATGAAAATCAGCGACCTTACTAAGAACATGTCCTGGGTGTAGCTAAGAGGTTCACCCTTGTAATGATCAATAAGTCATGTATTTTCCACTAAGTGAAGTTTAGTGTTAAAGGATATGAACTTATGGTAGTTTGTAAAAAATCTTAAGTTCGAACTTTTGTGTCTTTATATATCTAAAATCAAATAAGCTATGTATTGACGAACAATTGATATGAGTGATAAGTACGAAATACATATCTATGTATTAAATTACAGCTTTGCTAATAAAAAATTAAACTTGTGACAAACAATAACCAATAATATTAAAGACTTCAAATCATTCACTATACATGTCAGATACTTGGTATTAAATAATTTTGTATCAAATAACTAGAATTTAAGATCTATGACAATTAAAATATTCAATATATACATAATTGTGTGTAAAAATGTCATTGTAACAAGTGTCTCTTATAGGTCATGAATGAGAACCATCATAATAAAAATCCTCTTTATTTGAAAAATTATAAATACCTCCCTTCTATTTAGATTTAATATAACATAAACCTCATCTAAAAATTGTAATTAAAAAGGATGTCTTTGTAATTTTTAAAACAAGGCGAGAAACTTATCATTTTTTATTATATAATATTTATCACTAACTCATACCTAGTAACTTTTTTTCCCTCTAAGAAAAAGATGAAACCCTATTATAGTATGCTTGGAAAGAGATGAAAAATTAACTTGTCGCACAATCAAAATATGGGATATCTATGTGAAGACTGAAGACAGTGCTTCTATTATACATAATTGGATTAGTGTTATGAAACCAGCAAAAGAAAAAAGTTTATTATTATGAAAGTAATGTTATGAAAAAATGTAAAATGCAATAGCTGTAGTATGGTATTACAAGAGTATAAAATCGTTTTAAAGCTTAGTACAGAAAAGTCTCGTTTAAATATTTTAGAGTAAAACCCATTTTTGGTCCATGAAAAATTTAACAATTGACAAATTAGTCTCTAAAAAAAGTTCACTGACAATTTCATCCTCAAATTATGGTTCTGTACGACAAATTAGTCATCGAATTATGTTCACTGATAATTTCGTCCTTGAATTATAGTTCTGTACGACAAATTAGACCTCAGTTAAGGACTAATTCAAGGACTAATTTGTTGTATGAAATCATAATTCGAGGACTAAATTGTCAACGAACATAATTTGAGGACTAATTTGTTGTACGAAACTATAATTCGAGGACAAAATTGTCAGCGAACATTTTTTGGAGACTAACTTGTCAATCGATGAATTTTTCAGGGACTAAAAAGGAGTTTAACTCAATATTTTATTATTTGGCTGATAGTTTAAGTAAACTCATTCATGCTCAATGCTGCTTGCTTCATCCAATCGTCAAGAGATTATGTGCTTAACCAGGCCTTCAGTGAGATGACTTTACATGCATTAATTCAATGCCCGTGCAATATTTTTAATTAAAGTATATATTAATTATCGCAACGTCCCTTTTCGGGAGCGTGAAACAGAGCGGCGAAACCCCTCAGTGAGAAAAATAAAAGATAAAGATGCAATGATATGATGCAAAAGAATAGAGTCGCCACCAATCGTTTTATTCCACTTTTAAACAAATGAAATGGTGCGATTGGACACCTAAAAGATTTGGTCTACGTTCAAAGTTTGGATTCGGGGGTTGATTACGTGTAGGGAATATATTAGTACCCTACGACGTCCGTTCTTAGAACGGTTACCTATTTAATCTTTTGTTATATCTTAAAGTGAATTGAATTGGTCTTAATAGTGTGTTTTAAATAAAGCAATACTTTGTTAAGTCCTACTAGTCCTTTTGGCGAAAACTAAAAATATGCCTCAAGACTATTAGGTGGAGTTCGTGATTGTCATTACAATCCCCTCCCAATCTATTCTGTCATAAGCAAGTTTAACATTTTTAATAATAACTAGAAAATGTATGAAATATAATTTATTATAAATGCTAGAAAATGAATTTGAGATTTGTGGAAAAAAGATTTTTTTATTGAAAGTCTTTCTTTAGCCCACCAGTACATCTGGAAAAGCCAAAGGGACACTTCTCACCTCCGAAATGTCAGTGTCGCCATCATTATGGCTAATTTTGATTATTCCCTCGTCGGTACTTTAATCCACATTTTAAGGTAAATAAAAGCATGATATTATGCATAGATAAGATTTTTTTTTGGAGAATTATGCATAGAAAAGGTTTTTCTCAGGAGTTAGCTTTAAGCCTCGCCAGTACCTCTGGCAAAACTAGAGAAACCCCTTTACCTCCGGAATGTCAAAATATCGCTATCATTATAACTAATTTTGATTATTCCCTCGTCGGTAATCTTATTCTAGTATAGGTAAAAAATAATGATGACGAAATGTAATGAGATGTATCATAATGTAACAAATAAATGCTAGAAAAATATTAATTAAAAAGATAAAGCAATATTGGGAATCTTATTGGCCACACCAATACATCTGGCATAACCAAAAAAATTATCCCTCACCTCAGGAACATTAGGAAATAATTGTCAACACAATTATTTCCTAACTTAATCCGTCATCGGACTTTAATTTTTTTTTAAAAGGGAAAATGACTATGTACAATACAAAATGCATAATGCATGTAAAATAAATGAAAAAAAATAAATTAGTATTTAAAAAATAAATAAATAAAAATAATAATAACAATATGCAAAGAACAAGATATAAAAACTATAAAATAAATAATTTAGAATGGCCAAAATGAAACATGAATCCTAACTAAATGAACCTAAAAGAAAGCTAAAACTAAAATACATTAAATAATATAGCTTTTAAATAAAAGATAAAATTAACCCCCCAAAAAAAATACAATCCCATTAAAAGAAACAAAGCCTAAGAAATAATGCATTTCTATTGTGCAATGATCAATTAAAGAAAAGAAAAAATGCAAGTTAGTATATCTTGATATTTATATATAAAACACATACACTATTGCTTAATAAAACAAACAATGGTCTTTAAATTTAGACTAGGCTTATACTGAAGCAAAAGGATGAAAAAAAAAAGAAAAAAGAAAAAAAAAGAGGCCATTACAAGGCCCAACCGAAATAGCCTAAACAAACTAAATAAATAACAAGACAACATAAAGAAACCAAAAATATAAAAGCCTTGTATGAAAATCAGTAAGCCAAATAAGTAATAAAACTAAAAACTAACAAAATGAAATTAAAGCCCAGGACTTAAAACTAGTCAGCAAAGTCAATGAGAAAAGGGGCCCAATTAAAAAATAAACACTAAAAACAAATATAGATAAAAGATGGCCTTAAAAAGATAGGAGTTAATGCAAAAGAAAGACCATATGATAAGAAGAAAAAGGAAAAGGGGAAGACAGAGCCAACCGCGGGCGGCGGGGGGAGAACGCAGGGCAGGAAAGGAGCTTCCCTCTTGGGTTTGAAGCTCAAAGATTGGTTCTTTCCCACTTAATAATAAGTGTGCTAAGGTGAGGATCTTTCTCTCTATTTTACTCTTTCTTCCAAAATCTCTTTATCTCCCTCTTTAAATTTGAGTTTCTCTCTCTAAATTGGCTTTAACTTCCAACTGGTGGCTTTCTTTCTAATTGAGTTTCTATTACGCTTTGCCTTTGATTTTGCATAAGTCCTAAAAATATTTCTAGGTTTTGTGCTATTTTACTAAAAATGGTGGATTTGGGATGGGTTCGGTATAATTGATTTTTAGGTGGATAAAATGTTAGTCCTGGTTCTACTATGGTGGTTCTTATTTCATTAAGAAATTTTCCTTTTTTTTTTTTTTTGTGTACTCTGTGTGAGTGTAACAAGTGGAAATTTAACATAAAGAATGAGCAATGAGAAAATGTTAGTACCTTAGTCAGTAGAAATATTTCTTTTTTTGGTGCTGCAAATTTCTCTGGACCTTCTCTATCTGTTTCTTTCTATTTTGCTTCAAAGTTTCGATTTCCTCCCTCTGCGTATCCGTTTACTCACATCACCTGTGTCTCTTTTTATAGACATATATTTGTGCAAGTTGCACTGATATGAGATGATGATTTCCTGCTTTCAAGCTGCAAGAGGTATGGTTTGAAGCGTGGTTGGACTGGTGAGCAGCAAAGGAGGGTTGCTGCCTTGCATGTGGCCTCACAGAGCACTCATTTTTTTTTTGCTTTTTTTCATTTTTTTTATTTATTATCATAATTTTTTTTTTTGTATTTTATATTCTTTAATTTATTTATTTTTTGTGATTTTTGTTAGCATTTCAGCATTTTTAGCTATATCTGCTTTATTTTGTAGTATTTAAATGTTTCAATTAAGCACATAAAAATATGATTCCAAAGACCATCCCAAAATTAACCCATGTACAAATTTGGGTGTCAACATTAATCATTTACTGGTGACTAGCGCTATACATTGAAAAACTCCATTGCTAGCAACTAGGGGTGTTCATCGGTCGGATTCGGTCGGTTTTGGCCACCTTCCTCACCCGATCGAAGGTCTTCGGGTTGAAAAAACTTTCACCCGTCACCGACCAAAGCTATGCAGAAACCGAAAGATCTCGGGTTGGTCGTTTCGATCATAGGTGGGTGGGTTAAATCGGGTTTGGTATATTAGTTTTCTTTTTTTCAGAAAAGAAAAGAACAAAGAATAGAAGCAGATGTAGAAGAAGAAAAGTGTAGATGAAAAAAAATCTATGATGCTGAATCTTGAACTATTTTACAATACTCAGCAAATTTGTATAAATTGAATGCAAAATAAAAAAAAAATATTAACATAATAAAGGAGAGGAGCTTAACGCTGATCTTCTTCAAGTGATGAAGGTTGATTCCACCGGTAAGATATGCAAGGGCAATAGACAACACACCTCCTCCTTCTATTATTGAAAACACGAAGCATCAAATTGCTTTGCTTACTGGTATTACTCGTACGCATAAGAGAAGTGAAAGCATCTGTGTTTGTGGAGGAATAATCACAACAGAGAAGACATTGGAGCTGATGGGATTGCTATTAAAGATGAAATTTAAAAGTGGAGAGAGAGAGAGAGAAGTGAAAACCAAGAGTCAGAATAAATATTACAAATCTCGATGGCATCATCTCCATAGATGAATTACCCCCTGCATTGATCTAAGGGCTGAAAATGACCCTAGGATTTCACACCCTCTTAATATCTGGATGTATCGGTTTAATTCGGTTTTTCTTACCTGAAACCGAACCGACCAGATAAAACTGTTTCAATGCATCTCAGCCATCCGATCTCGACCGACTTCATCTGGAACCGTCAGATTTGTCATATTTCAGTCGGTTTTCATCGGTTTATTTTGGGTAGACCGGGTTGTGTACACCCATACTAGCAACCCATCGTGAAGAAGATAACATATTTTACTGCCGTTCTGGAAGATGAAGTGCTAATCACTGCAGCCATTATAAAAAAGTAACCAAAAGACTTTGAACAACCGAACACGTTGGAATAAAATGACACCATCAAAAGATTGGATATCTAAATAACACGCATTTTATCCCCACCAAAAAAAAAAAATAAACAGGTGCTCCTCTAGTTTATCCAAATAGAACCATTTTTTATGTGCATGAGAATTATGGGTAAAGGATAAAGATAGTGTATTAACTAAAGTTAGCTATCAGGAGGGTAATCTTGAGGGGCATTTTGTATTACAAAAATAATTATGAAAAAATCATTTTGCATTAATTATCATCATTATATTCTTAGCAGATTCTTCTGCTTCTTATTTCATTTCTTATATTTCCCCTAAAAAAATAATACAAAGAAAAAGAAAAGGAAAAATATGACAATAAAGATTATAAATTATCCATTCAAGGTTTTATTTTGTTTCTTTTCTTTTTCTTTTTGTTGGTGTCTGAAATAAAACGTTATTTTTGAAAAAAAAAAAAAAAAAGTCATTAAATTAGCATTTTTAAAATATGGAAATTCTTTCGAGACAATAGAATGTCCATTATTTAGCTATCATCGATGAATAAAACATTGAAAGATATTTTATGTCACAAATGTTATTAAATTTCAAGATAATATATGTTTTTATTGAGTTTCATTAATCACTAACTAATATATGGATGGCTTATGTTAGCCAATTCGAATCCAAATAAAAGGTATTGAACCGATGGGATATAGCAAAGGCAATGATTGAGCGTTTGCGAGTTTGGTAAGACCACACTATATATGCCTATGTCTAGATGGCAAAACTAATTAACTGCTTGATATTTGAGCTGGTATATAGCGAAAGTGATCATGTATGCAACTAAACATGTATTAGGACATATTATAGAAACTAAAAGAACAAGAAAAACTGCCTACATCCTTAATTATGGGAAAGCCAATCACCAAAGATAGACTTGACAGGCTCAGAGAATGAGGCTTTTGTGTCAATAAATTGCAAGAGCTTCAACCCTCTCCCCATCACAGTTTCTTAATTGAATGCTTCGTTATACACATTACACTCGTCAATAATGGCTGTCATGACAAAGGCCATTTTTCTCTTGGGCGTTGCTTTCCTTTTTTGCAGCTTAGCAGATGCGTCTCGTGCCCTCGTTGGGATTGAGATTGGTGCTGTTCAAGTTTTCGATATCACAAAATTCTATCACAAACCTACTGCGGAAGAAGTGGATTATGATGATGAATATGTTCCTGGTAGCTATCGTGACGTGAGTTTTAACTTGTTACAGTACTACCAATTTCTTTTCATTGGTGTAACGTTGCACGTTGAATCATTTCGGATTTTGCATGGGGATAGGAGACAACTGATTACAAATTTATAATGAAGGAATGTTTTAATTGCAATATGTACGTGTGTCTATGTAGGCATTTGCAGAGGCATGGAATGTAGCATGCAGACAAACTACTGGTCCTGTAAAGATTCTGGTCCCAAATGGAACATTCCTTCTTACCCCTATAAATTTTGGTGGACCATGCAAAAGTTCAAAGCCCATCATCTTTGAAGTTCAGGGGACTATCCAAGCTCCAACAGATCCTTCTCTATTTCCAAATGCTGAATGGGTCTCATTTTCAGACATTGACGGCTTGGTGCTGACTGGTAATGGAGTTTTTGATGGCCAAGGAGGAGTAGTTGATAGCGTATCACATATGTCTGCCTGGCAGACAAATGACTGCAGGAAAAACAAAAACTGCAGACCACCCTCATCAGTAAGCATACCTACCATTTAATTAATTAATTAGCACATATATCGTTTGAGTCATAATTACCAGATTCGCTACACTCTTCTGTGAACCGCGCTCCAGCTTGTTATACTGATAGAGAATTCGTGGTACAGGTATTAATATGTATATATTTGTAGGCATAACCTATGTACTCCATTTCTGTTCCGGTACCAGAGCGAGCCGTAAATCTGGTAGGGGTTGAAAGAAACTAATATATAATTAATGGGTGTGATTTTGTTAATATGCAGAGTCTGAGATTCTCAAGAGTGCACAACTCCATCGTGACAGGGATTACTTCCTTAAACAGCAAATGGTTCCACTACCACGTTTTTATGTGCAATAACTTCACAGCTACTGACATTCATATAACTGCTCCTGGAGACAGTCCCAACACAGATGGAATACATTTTAGTGGATGCAATTTGGTGAATGTGGCCAACAGCAATATTGCAACTGGGGATGATTGCGTTTCCATCGGGCAAGGCTGCACCAATGTTAATATCCATAACGTTACTTGCGGTCCAGGTCATGGCATCAGCGTTGGAAGCCTTGGTAAGGAAGCCAATGACAAAAGTGTGGTGGGGGTCACTGTCACAGACTGCACATTTATTAACACAACCAATGGTGCCAGAATCAAAACCTGGATTGGACAGAGTCCAGGGGAAGCAAAGAACATTATCTATGAGAACCTTATCATGAACAATGTTCAGAATCCCGTTGTCATTGATCAAAGTTATGGTTCCAAGACAGCCAGAGCGGTATGTACCACAAGTTGATCTCATCCATCTCTTCTTCATATATATACAATAATTCATTAATTTGATGACCAACACTTTTGATTAATAATGATTATTAAGTACTTGTGCAGCCATCAAATTCATTGTGGAAGATTAGCGACATTCATTTCAGGAAGATAAGAGGAACAACAGTCTCGAATATTGCCGTGTCTTTACAATGCAGTTCTAGGAATCCCTGCGAAGGCGTTGAAGTGGCTGAGATTGATTTGGTTTACAGTGGCCCTCCAAAAAATACAACACTTGCATCATCATGCAGCAATGCAAAGGCTACCTTCGGGGGCAAACTGAGCGCAGGAGCTTGTCAGTGATTTATCTCTTTTTCTTTTTTTCCCACGTGGGACATTGATGCTAATTACTTGGTTTGTAAATTAAAAGAGCATTCTGGATCTCTTCTTGCAATTTATGCATCTTTCTGACTCTTGAATCTTCTGCTTTTAATTTGCTGATATTATTGACATAGAATAGGGTGACATAGAAGATGCTTTTGAATACCCTAGCAAGTTTTTATCTTGTGGCCTTAGCCATGGTCCATATCTGCTTTGCTCAAAGTCAAAACTCACCACGAGATTACCTCCGAGTTCACAATGCCTCCCGTGCAAGCGTTGGTGTTGAGCCTCTGCTATGGGATGCAAAGTTAGCAGCCTTTGCGCATAACTATATCAATCAACATAGCACCAATTGCAAGCTGAAGAAATCAGTAGGTGATCCTTACAGCGAAAACCTTGCTTTGAGCTGGGGTGACCTTATAGGTGCAGCTGCTGTGGCACAGTGGGTAGCACAGAAACCACACTACGACTACAATTCTAACTCGTGTGTTGGTGGTTTGGATAAAGTCAGCTCGTCTGGGATGTGCTAGACTGAGCTGCTACTATGGAGGCATAATAGTATATTGTAACTATGACCCAGCAGGCAACTAGGAAAATCAGCGACCTTACTAAGAACATCTCCTGGGTGTAGCTAAGAGGTTCACCCTTGTACTGATCAATAAATCATGTACTTTCCACTAAGTGAAGTTAAGTGTTAAGGGGTTATGGTAGTTAGTAAGAGATCTTAAGTTCGGACCTTTCGTGTCTAACATCTAAAATCAAATAAGCTATGTATTTACTTAGCTTTGCTAACAAAAAATTAAACTTGTGACAAACAATAACCAATAGTATTATGGACTTTAACTCATTCATCACAAACACACACACACATATATATAAGGTTATTTGAGTGATATTAAGGTCGTCTTCTAGACTTGTGAGTTTCGTGTTCGAATTCAGAGTCGTAACTAAAAGTACCACAAAAAAAATATAAGATTATATGGTATATTAATTATTTTTACTCCAACATGTGAGATACCTGGTATTAAATAATTTTGTATCAAATAACTAGAATTTAATATCTCTATGTTAGATATGACAATTAAAATATTCAATATATATAGTTGTGTAAAAATGTCATTGTAACAAGTGTCTCTTATAGGTCATGAATGTGAACCATCGTAAGGAAATGAGTACACTTACCTCCACCGAAGTTTGATGAAATTCAACTGATCATCTTTCATGTTTCAAAAATTACACAGAACTCTCTTATAGTTTAGCAAAATAGAAATCCTCCTTATTTTAAAAGTTGTAGATACCTCCCTTCTAGTTAGCTTTAATATAATATAAACCTCTTTTGAAAATTGTACTTAAAAAGAATGTCTTTATAATTTCTAAAACAAGGAGAGAAACCTATGATATATATATATATATATATATATATATATATATTATTCTTTACCTCTAAACCATAGTTAATGCTTTTTTCTTTTTTTGTTCTCTAAGAAAAAGGATGTAATCCATTAAAGTATGCTTGGAAAGAGATGAAAAATGAACTTGTTGCATAATCAAAATGTGGGCGATCTATGTGAAGACGGAAGACAATGCTCTATTGTACATTATTTGATTATTGTTATGAAACCAGCAAAAAGAAAACAGAAGTATAGTATTATGACATTAATGATATGGAAAAATGTAAAATCACAATAGCTATATAGCATGGTATTACAAGAGTATAAAATTATTTTAAATCTTAATTCAGAAAGGTCTCTCTAGAGGAATCAATGTTGCACCCATGTGTAAGAGATGCGGCATTCCAGAAACAATTCTTCACTGCCTCAGGGATTGTACCAGAAGCTGCGATCTTTGGAAGAAACTAAAATGCAAAGACGAGTTCTTTGCTAGTAATCTAGAAGATTGGTTTCTTGCCTTGATTTCAGACCCTTCCCACAACCTCTTCAACATTCCATGGCCTACTCTATTCTGCTATTTTTGCTGGACCATTTGGATTGATAGAAATTACTTGCTGTTTAACAACAAAGATACTTCCAGTGCCTCATCTTTTCATAGAGCTTTAGCTCTTGCCTCTGAATTCTTTCACATTGGCGTTCCTCATGGTGCACCAACTAAACTCAACACCATCCTCGTAAATTGGTGCCCTCCCCCTCTCATCAACTGGTTCAAGCTCAACTGTGACGCCTCAGCAACAAGTAATCCAAGCGTCATAGGCGTAGGAAATGTTATTAGAAACTACTGGGGGAAATGGGTGCATGTTATATGGGTAATATTGGTCATAGCACAATCATTAAGGGGGAACTGGCTGTTAGCTTAGATATCCAATCTCTTGTTTTAGAATCCAATTCTCTTATTGCTGTGAATTCTTTGCAGTTACCTTTTATTTCTGAAACTCACCCATGGAATACTCTAATTGACATATGCAGGTTGTTGATGAGGAAGATGTCCTCAGTCCAGATCAAGCACATCTTTAGAGAAGACAACCAAGTGGCTGATGGTTTAGCCAAGAGAGGGATCTAAACTTGCATGAAAACCTAGTTATCTTTGATTCTGTACCGAACTTTATCTTTTCTTGTTTTATTGCTGATATAAGGGGAACTATATATGTTTCCCAGGCTTTGCACTGCGACTTATCTTGTTTAATATTGTTAGTTTATGATTTTATGGGATAAGGTAATAGTTGTATGTGTGAGAAATAGTTGATGGCTGAAAAACAAGGTGAAGGGACGTGGAAGAGAAGGCTGAAAATAAGAAAGTGGGAGATGAATAGTAGATTACTTGAGAAAGTGTCAACACTATAACTTGTTTTCTTTCACATACTTTTTCTACATTTCATGCCTTTTTGGCCCCATTTGGATAAGCCTACTTCTAACTTATTTGAGCTTCTCTACACTGCATTAAGCACTTATAAAATGATTAAACAAGTGTTTGGATGGGCTTATAAAAATAACTTATTTCCTCCTATAAGCTGTTTTGAGCTTTTTTTCAGAAGCTAAAAAATGAAGCTTCTTGAAAAAAGTTCTTACGACAGCTATTTTCAACTTAACCAGTATTTTGTTTTATGATAAAGTATTATAAAAATATCCTCAATTACTCTTTAAAATTCCATAAATTATCCATGTCTGGACTTCTTTTCTTCTCTCTGCCACACACCAACGAACAATTTAACAGTCGATTGTGTTGTCATCGTTTGGTGAATTTTTACTATTGTTCCAATTTTCCCCATCTATTGAAGTTTGTTCACTTTGGTCTTTCTAGGAAAAGTTGTTTCTCACTTGTTTGGGTTCTCTTTGACCCCATTTTCAAGTAAAGAAGATAAGGGAATCATCTGATTCAGCCATGGGAGCATGAATTCACATCGACAATCATTAATTACAGTGATGTTGCTCGTGTATTGTGGGTAAAGAAAGAAATGGAAAGAAATAGATAGAAGAAAAGGGAGAAAAAGGCCTGGTATTTTATTGACGGTGGTAGAGCTTGGGTGAGGAGATGGACTTTGACGGAGGAGAGTTCAAATTTATTAAAAGTCCCAGTCCACTGTTTTCATAAAAAGAAAAGGCAAACTGAAATTGTTTTTTTATTTAAAATTGCAATTGGTATAATTTTTGTTTTAAGTGAAAGAAGTAAAGTAATAGTAATATTAATTATAGCAATCGTATATGCATTTGAAATTTTTTTATTTCATATCAATTCTTTCTTATGAATGTCTTTTTTTGTAATTTTTATAATTATAAGTAGTTATATACTTATCTATTTAAATGCTTTAAAAAGAGTTTACAGATTTTAAAAGCGCTTTTTTAAATATGTATCCAAACACTAAATAGTTTATTTTAAAGAAATTTATGGTATAAATTTTTTTTCATAAAATCTTTTTATATAAGCGTTTAAATAAGTTATTTATTCAAACGAGAGTAAACCGACTTATGCATGTGGTTTTTCAGCTGCATGTTTCTATTATTTTATTTTATTTAGTTGGTTTACATTTGCTGCTTTTTGCAAGTCGGTGAATGGCAGATTTTTCTAGTTTGCTGATGAAGCTTCAAGTCATTGTTGAAGACTTCTCTAGAAAATTCTTTAAGTCGGTTCAATGAAGACCTCAAGCACTTTGGTATTGTTTCTAGAGAAAACTAGAAAGGTGTGCTAAATTCAACAAATATATTCCAGTTTAACCAAAAAAAAAAATATCATTTGGCAGATAGTTTAAGTAACTCATTCATGCTTAATATTGCTTGCTTCCATCCAATCGTCAAGAGATTATGTGCTTAACCAGATCTTCAGTGAGATGACTATACACGTATTAAATGCCTGTGCAATATTTTTAATTAAAGTTTATATTAATCATTTACAGATGACTAGCGCTATACATTGAAAAACTCCATTGCTGGCAACCCATCATGAAGAAGATAACACATTTTACTGTCGTTGTGGAAGATGAAGTGTTAATCACTGCTGCCTTAATGGAAAAGTAACCACAAGACTTTGAACAACCGAACATTTTGGAATAAAATAACCATCAAACTGATTTTATTTCCCGTATTTTTATACATTATCTTCCTAACGATAAAAATAAGTATTCCAAAAGATTTGATATCTAAATAAGACGCATTTAACCACCACCAAAAAAACAAAAAGGTGCTACTAATAGTTTATCCAAACAGAACCCTTTTTGATATGCATGAGAATTGTGGGATAAAGGACAGAGATAGTGTATTAACTAAAGTTAGCCATCAGTCAGGGTTGAGGGGCATTTTGTACACAAAAATATTTATGAAAAATTCCTTTTTCATTAGTTATCATCACTATCAATAATACAAAAAAAAAATTAAGTAAAGGAAAAATATGACAACAAAAATTACAGTAATTGAAAACTAATCAAATTTTAAAGACTTAATTACAATTTTGGTCCCTCTATTTTAACCAGTTGAACGTTTTGGTCCCCCTTCTTTAAAAATGAACTATTGAGTCCCTTTATATTCATAAAATGTACAAATTTAGTTCATTTATCTTTAAGTCAAAATTCTTAGGTTTATTTCAAGATGTAAAATTCTCTGATTCATAATCTCACCGTTCAGATTGAAGAGCTACGTCTTATGAATCTTCCCATTAAATTTCAACTTGATCTTAACGGTGAAAAATTCTAAATTTTCGATTAGATGAAAATTTATGGTTTTGGTATTTTGGGTTGAGTCCCACCGTTAGATCGAGCTAAAATTTAGTGAGAAGGTTCACAAGATGTAACACTTCAATCTGAACGGTGAGATTATGAATCAGAGAACTTTACACCATGAAATAAACTTAAGAATTTTGACTTAAAGTTAAATGGACTAAATTTGTACATTTTATGAATATAGAGGGACTCAATAGTTCATTTTTAAAGAAGAATGACCAAAACGTTCAAATGGTTAAAATAGGGGACCAAAATTGCAATTAAGTTAATTTTAAACTATTATTTATGTTTTTCTGGCCATTTTCTTTTGATGCAATGAATGGTTTCGTAAAACAAGTTTAAAAATAGTAAAATAATTTTTTTTTAATTTTGACAAGATTAACTAACTAATCAACTATCAACAAAACAAAAGAAAAGACTAATTTGACAAGATTTATGACGTAATTTATGTATCTCTAAAGGATAAATTATAAATTATCCATTCAAGGTTTTATATTGTTTTTTTTCTTTTTGTTGGTGTCTGAAATAAAACTTCCTTTTTTGAAAAAAAAAAAAAAAGTCATTGAATTAGAAATTTTATAACATGGAAATTTTTTCGAGCCAATTAATAGAATGTCCATTATTTGGATTTGGATCCAGTCATGTCACTTGAGTCATGTTGCTCAGATCTGAGCCGTCCATTTCATTAAAGCTCATTTCAACCATTAAATATTAATGTGTTTTAATGGTTGAAATGACCTTAAATAGAATAGACGGCTTAGATTTAAGCAACATGACTCAAGTTAACATGACTGGATCTCTTCCCCCATTATTTAGTTATCATTAGTGAGTAAAACATTGAAAGATATTTTACGTTACCAATGTCATTAAATTTCTAGAAAATATATGTTTTTATTGAGTTCCATTAATAGTCACATTAGTTACTAACTAATATAGTAAATACCAACATGCATTGGTCAATCTTATCTCTTTTTGTGCGCCTCCCTCTGAGAGAAAAGAGAGAGAAGAAAATTCTGAATATGGATGGTACTTATGTTAGCCAATTCGAATCCAATTAAAGGTATTGAACAGATTGGATATGGCAAAGGCAATGACTGAACGTTTGCGAGTTTGGTAAGAGTTAAGACCACACGATATATCCTATGTCTAGAAGGAAAAACTAATTAACTGCGTGATATTTGAGCTAGTATATAGCGAAACTGATAATGTACGCCACCAAACATGTATTAAGACAAATTATAGAAACTAAAAGAACAAGAAAACCTCCCTACATCCCTAATTATGGGAAAGTCAATCACCAAAGATAGACTTGACAGACTTAGAGAATGAGGCTTTTGTGTCAATAAATTGCAAGAGCTTCAACCTTCTCCTGTCACAATTTTGTAATTGAATTCTTTTTTAGGTTTTTAATGATAAAAGTATCCTCGGGTCAGCTTTCGCACACAGAGACTAAGTCTCTCTCTTGCCGATCATAAGGGCACACAATCTAGATCGGACTGGCGAATTTAGTGCTGACCCTAGGATTCGAACCCTTAATTGAATTCTTAGTTTTACACATTACACTCGTCCATGATGGCTATCATGTCAGAGGCCATTTTTCTCTTGGGCATTGCTTTTCTTTCTTGCAGCGTAGCAGTTGCGTCTCGTGCCCTCGTCGGGATTGAGAATGGTGCTGTTCAAGTTTTCGATATTACAAAATTCTATCACAAACCTACTGCGGAAGAAGTGGATAATGATGAAGAATATGTTCCTGGAAGCTATCGTGATGTGAGTTTTAACCTGTTAAAGTACCACCTCCCCCCCCCCCCCCCCCCCCCCCCCCCCCCCCCCCCTCTCATTGGGGTAACGTTGCATGTTGAATCATTTCGGATTGTGCATGGAGATAGGAGACAACTGATTACAAATTTATAATGAAGGAATGTTTTAATTGCAATATGTACGTGTGTCTATGTAGGCATTTGCAGAGGCATGGAATGTAGCATGCAGACAAACTACTGGTCCTGTAAAGATTCTGGTCCCAAATGGAACATTCCTTCTTACCCCTATAAATTTTGGTGGACCATGCAAAAGTTCAAAGCCCATCATCTTTGAAGTTCAGGGGACTATCCAAGCTCCAACAAATCCTTCTCTATTTCCAAATGCTGAATGGGTCTCATTTTCAGACATTGACGGCTTGGTGCTGACTGGTAATGGAGTTTTTGATGGCCAAGGAGGAGTAGTTGATAGCGTATCACATATGTCTGCCTGGCAGACAAATGACTGCAGGAAAAACAAAGACTGCAGATCACCCTCATCAGTAAGCATACCTACCATTTAATTAATTAATTAGCACATATATCGTTTAAGTCATAATTACCAGATTCGCTACACTCTTCTGTGAACCGCGCTCCAGAATGTTATACTGATAGAGAATTCGTGGTACAGGTATTAATATGCATATATTTGTAGGCATAACCTATGTACTGCATTTCTGTTTCGGTACCAGAGCGAGCCGTAAATCTGATAGGGGTTGAAAGAAACTAATATATAATTAATGGATGTCATTTTGTTAATATGCAGAGTCTGAGATTCATAAGAGTGCACAACTCCATCGTGACAGGGGTTACTTCCTTAAACAGCAAATGGTTCCACTACCACGTTGTTATGTGCAATAACTTTACAGCTACTGACATTCATATAACTGCTCCAGGAGACAGTCCCAACACAGATGGAATGCATTTTAGTGGATGCGATTTGGTGAATGTGGCCAACGGCAATATTGCAACTGGGGATGATTGCGTTTCCATTGGGCAAGGCTGCACCAATGTTAATATCCATAACGTTACTTGTGGTCCAGGTCATGGCATCAGCGTTGGAAGCCTTGGTAAGGAAGCCAATGACAAAAGTGTGGTGGGGGTCACTGTCACAGAGTGCACATTTATTAACACAACCAATGGTGCCAGAATCAAAACCTGGACTGGACAGAGTCCAGGGGAAGCAAAGAACATTATCTTTGAGAACCTTACCATGAACAATGTTCAGAATCCCGTTGTCATTGATCAAAGTTATGGTTCTAGGACAGCCAGAGCGGTATGTACAACAAGTTGATCTCATCCATCTCTTCTTCATATATATACAATAATTCATTAATTTGATGAACAACACTTTTGATTAATAATGATTATTATGTACTTGTGCAGCCATCAAATTCATTGTGGAAGATTAGCGACACTCATTTCAGGAAGATAAGAGGAACAACAGTCTCGAACATTGCCGTGTCTTTACAATGCAGTTCTAAGAATCCCTGCGAAGGCGTTGAAGTGGCTGACATTGATTTGGTTTTCAGTGGCCCTCCAAAAGATACAACACTTGCATCATCATGCAGCAATGCAAAGGCTACCTTCGGGGGCAAACTGAGCGCAGGAGCTTGTCCTTGATTTCTCTCTTTTTCTTCTTTTCCTACGGGGGAGATTGATATTAATTACCTGGTTTCATAAAGAGCATTCTGGACCTCTTCTTGCAGTTTATGCATGTTTGAGACTCTTGAATCTTTTGCTTTTAATTTGGTTATATTATTGACATAGAACAGGCTGACCACTTATGTAAGAATGGGGAAGAGGACTTTTATTCGACGAATTTATTGATGATGGTTATATACCAATTATTTAAAAATAGAGATCCAACACAAAAGGAAACTGAATCGGAAATATTTTATAAAGTAGTTTTATGAGCAATAACAATGTTTTGGATAAAACATTTGTATTTGCAGATTCTTTCAAATAGCATTCTGATCATTTCATTAAATATATATTTGCTCGATTTTTAAAATTCAAGAAAACCTGTTGGCGTTTTAGTTATTTTATATTTTCAACGGTACTAACTGCATTGAAAAGCATTCGTTACCTAGGATGCTTATCATAAGCATCCCATATATAGGGTGCTTCTCAAACTAATAGTTTAAATTTAGTTGACCTACTATATATTGGCATGTCTCGAACCTAAATAAAGGTATATTGTATATAAAGTGTAAAATCTACCAAGTAATTTACCATTTTCCTGAGGATGTTTTGGCTAAGTTTATCCAGTCGTGGTCAAATAAAAATAGCAGCCCAACTCACCTTTAATTTGCTTGGCAAGTTATACTGTACTAGCTAGAGTAATGTTGTTATTAGAAATTATCAGAATCCATACAACAGATACATGTTAAATATATTCTCTAACTTGTTTTTGACATGGAAAACTATTTTCTAATTGCTACTTAATTAGGATATAGTCTAGATTTAAACAGAATGCATTTTTTTTGGATTTTAACTATAAGGATATATTTAGTTAACTTTTACGTACCAAAACTAAGTCTCTCTCATAGCCATTTAAAGGCGCACCTCCCATATCATTTGATGCATTCAAGCGAACAAAATGCATATCATAGAGCTGCAATGGTCATTCCAATCAGCGCAATGCTGGCAACAAATTCTAACCACTATCATGCTATTTTATGAATAAGGAGTTCTCCTCAAGGAGTAAAGCTAATGTAAATGAGTTGAGAGATCATGTCATTGGAGAAGGTAAAATATTTTAAATTTACTGCAACTCGTGTTTCATCAGCAACTCAATTTAAAACACTTGTTATGCATGAAAAGCATTTATATTGCATGTCATTATACATATGAATTTTTCAAAAAACTAAAGTTATTAATTGGTGTATATACATTGACTAACTACATAAGGAGCACGTTTGTATAAGTACCATATATTTATGAGATACTGGAGGAAATCATGTTTGTCAGAATTGTATCACTTACAATTAGTTCTTAAAATGTCTAAGATACCCAACTGGAGATTGATATTTTGATAGAATTATACCAATTGACTCGTAGTTGAGTGGTACTGAGGTCTTTCTCATGACTTGTGGGTTTCGTGTTCAAATCTAAAGTTGTAACTAAAGTACCCAAAAAAAAGTTCTCCAGTTAGGCATTTAGACATTTCCATCTGATACTATGTGCAATAGCCATTCAGAATTAAAGAACTATCAGAGAAGCTGCCAAGACAGCAATAGCTATGTCAGTTGCAAATCTTCTTGAAGAAGATGACCTGCAAGCATCTGTACCACAAAGCAAGGCTTTATATTAGATTGATTTCCCATCAGATATGACAATGAAAGAAAGCTAAGTCTAGCCTCATCAGTTATGTTGCTATGAACTTCAAATTGGTGAAAAAAGTAGTTATATTTAAGAACCTACTTCAACTGCAAAAGACACTTAACCAAAGTAATCATAGGACTCACTGTTAGAATAAAATTGATGGTCATCATACTGCATGAAGCAATTCAAACCAAAAATTTCCCATCTTTTACTGTTGAAACGGCCCAACTCAAAATTCAAGTAATTTCTGCAGTCCTTCCTGTTGGAAGGAAACTCATTCATAAAACAACTAAACTCTCAAACTCTCCAATGCAACTCTCTTAAGGAGAGGAAGAAGAAGCTTGTTATTGAAAATACTCTCAAATTTCTTGCTTGATGAAAACAAAATACAAACCTCCCTATTTATAGGGGAATACAATCAACATACACCACAAAACATAAATTACATAATAAAAGCTAATGGCTTTGGGAGATAAGTCATCCATCTTGAAAAATTAGTTACTTGACTTGGATATGAGTCATCTATCTTGGAAATGACTTATCTGACTTAGAGATGAGACATCATGCACTAACTAGAAAATTCTAGGAATTTCCCAAATATCTTTCACTCTATTTAGGTCTTGGGCTTTTGATGATGGATTGGATCAAGTTTATAATTCAACACCCCCCCCCCCNCCCCCTTAAACTTGATCTTGTGATTCCAAGTAAATTCCTCAACCTTATGAAAACTTCTTTCTTCAATGGCTTGGTAAAGACATCTGCAATTTGATCTTGGGACTTCATGTACTCCACTTGCACGTCCTTTCTTGTTATGCTCTCTCTTATGTAATGGTAGCGAGTGTCAATGTGTTTGGATCGGTCATGGAAGACTAGATTCTTTGCTAAGGCTATGGCTGACTTGTTGTCAACATGAACCTTAGTTGGCTCTCCTTGTGTCATATTCAACTCCTTCAATAGGTTTCTCAACCAAACTGCATGACAAACACATGAATTAGCAGCTACGTACTCAACTTCACAAGTAGAAAGTGTGACAATTAGTTACTTTTTTGACATCCATGTGAAAGCTGTGTTTCCCATGAAGAACACGAACCCACTAGTACTCTTTCTATCATCCATGTCTCCACCCCAATTGCTATCGCTATATCCAACAAGTTTATAATCATTAGAATCTGAATAGAACAAGCCAAAATCAATTGTACCTTTGATACAGCGAAGGATTCTCTTGGCTTCTTTGAAATGGGTGGTAGTTGGATTCTCCATATATCGACTTATGAGTCCAACTACATAAAGAATATCTGGTCTTGTGCATGTCAGATAGCGCAAGCTTCCAACTAAAATTTTGAACATTGTTGGATCTATGCTTTCGCCATTATCATACTTAGATAATTTGACTTCATAGCTGGCTGGTGTGCTTACTGTTACGTAAAATGTGAACGCAAGTGCACGTGTCGTAAGCAAGTAATAAAAAAATGAGATAAAGTATCATCCCACAAAGACTGTGGCTACTAAGTACCAAATTTATGCGTATTCTAATTTTATCTAAACAATTGATAGGTGAATTATGATGATATTTAAATGCAAAACAGTAAACAAAGAATAATTGCTGTAAAAATGAGTAAGAATATGATGAGAAAGTATCTAGGATGTCGATTTCACTGTAGCTAGTCCGGATCTTTATTCCTAATTCATTAATCAGCAACAATCTTCCTAATTGATAGCCAAGAACCCTAAGTCATTTATTAGCCTTTCCCAAGGTCAAACAAATATATTCCCAAACTATAAATCCACTATATTCCTATGTGAATTGCGAATAATCTCAGAATTCAATTCGTTCTATGGTTCTTTTTAACGGCTACATAAACCATAACGGTATATTCATATCCCTTATATAATCTATGTTCTTAATCCCTATGGTCCTCAATCACAACTAACTTTCCAGTATTATTGTAATCACCTACTCATCTAAATTGATGGTCAGTCAAATAGAAGCATCAAGTATGGAGATCAAGAAGTCAATTTAAGAAGAAGGTCTTTTGATTAATTCATTAGAAATTACAAACCATCCTAAGCTAGGCTACATCTCCACCCTTGATGGTGGAATTAGTTTATGGTAATTGCAGAAAATAACATTACACACAGATTAGACATCAGTAACAAGAGAGAGATGAAGAATTGAACTATGGGATGGGACGAATCGATGCCAAAAGTCTCGATCTTCAAGCTTGAATCCTCTTCTCTTCTTGCCTCCTCTCTAAAAAGTGTGACACCCTAATTTAGACTTTAAGAGTCCTATTTATAGGTCCTAGGAAGTTTAGGAGAAAAATGAATTAAAATAAATTATGAGTCCTAGTGAAATTAGGAAGTTCAAGTCAAATCCCGAGTTTGACCGTCGGGGGCTGCAGCCTTGGGTTTGGGCGCTGCGGCGCCTTAGTTCTTTGCCTAGAAGGTGCTGCGGCCTCCTAATAGGGGGCTGCAGCCTCCTGGAGGGCGCTGCGGCGCCCAAATTGGGGGCTGCAGCGCCCTAGCTTCTGTCTTTAGTTTGTTGATTCCTGACCATAGGGTGCTGTGGCGCCCAATCTGCTGCCTTCATCCCAAATTTGCCAGAACTTGCTCTTTTTGACACCAAAAAACACCAAAGTGACTTCCAAAGACTTCTAAAGTAAAAACCTATAAAAGAAACATTAATTCATAAGAATCAAACTTAAAATACCCTAGAACAAACAATTAACAAAGTAAATAAATATAAGATAAGCCGTATAAAACCGACTTATCACTTACTGGCTTACAACCTTCCATCTTAAACTTCTTAAGTATCTCCCTTGCATAGTTTTCTTGGGAGATGAATATACCTTCTTCTATTTGCTGAACTTCATATCCGAGGTAATATATCATCAAGCTCATGTTAGTCATTTCAAACTCCCTAGCCATCACATTCTTGAATTCCTCAAATAAACTTGGACTATTGCCAGTGGAGATCAAATCATCCATGTACAAACACACTATTAGAATATCTATATTTTTTATCTTGACATAAAGAGCATGCTCGTAGGGACATTTGGTGAAGTCATTATCTTGAAAATACTTGTCAATTCGACTATTCCATGCCCTTGGTGCTTGCTTCAATCTGTAAAGAGCATTCTTTAACTTTAAAACTTTGTCTTCTTGGCCTTTGATCTCATAGCCTACCGGTTGTTGAATATAGACTTCTTCTCCAAGCATTCCATTTAAGAAGGCGGATTTTACATTCATCTTATGGATCTTCCATTTTTTATGGGCAGCTAAAGATATAATTAGCCTTATAATTTCTAAGCAAGTAACAGGAGCAAATACCTCATCATAATCAATTTCAGCTTTTTGACTATAGTCTTTCGCAACAAGCCTCGCCTTGTGTCTTTCTATCTCTCCCTTAGCATTTCTTTTTGTCTTGTACACCTATTTGACACCAATTGCCTTATGCCCTTTTAGAAGAGTGACTAGCTCCCAAGTGTTATTCTTCTCAATGGCTTTGATTTCTTCATCAATTGCATCTCTCCATTTCTTTTTCTGTGCAACTTCTTGAAAAGTCGCTAGTTCACAATCAGCAAGGAAACAATAAAGTATAAGATTATCAAGGACTTCAGTTTCTTTATAGAGATCTTGAAGTCTTCGTTCACGAGGCACTAGTCTTTCATTTGATGAAGGTGATGAGTCTCTAAGGGTAGCTGATGTTGGCGTTGTAGGTGGGGTGGTCAACTCTTCTTGTGGTTGCTCATTTGCTTGCTCCTCTTCTTCAGGTGGAAGATCAAAAGTAATGTTGTTGTTATGAGATCCAAAATCTCATTCTCCTTCTTCATCAAATATCACATCTCAGCTAATCACAAGCTTTTTGTTATTCGAATTGTACAGCTTGTACCCGTTCAAACTTGAGTCATAGCCAATGAAGATGAAGCTTTCACTCTTATTATCCAATTTGGTTCTTTTCTCGTCTGGCACATGAACATGGGCTACGCTTCCAAAAACTCTTAGGTGTGAGATGGCAGGCTTTCTTCCACTCCATGCTTCTTGTGGTGTTTTGCCCCATACACTTGTTATGGGTAATCGATTTAAAAGTTACACAGCATAATCTACAGCTTCTGCCCAAAATTCTTTAGGTAATCTCTTACTATTGATCATATTTCATGCCATATCGAGGATAGTTCTATTTTTTCTTTTTGCAACACCGTTATGTTGGGGGGATCTTGGAAAGGTCAAAAGACGTCGAATTCCATTTGCTTCGTAAATTCCTTGAACTCCTTGGAAGTGAATTCTCCTCCTCAATCAGATCTCATTGCCTTGATCTGACGACAACTTTCTTTCTCAACAGCTACTTTGAACTTCTTGAAAACTCCAAAAACTTTTGATTTCTACTTCAAGAAGTACACCCACATTTTTCTTAAAAAATCATCTATAAAGGTAAGGAAATAATTACTATTACCAAGAGAGCTCGGTTTGATTGGCCCGCACACATCAGTGTGGATGAGCTCTAGTGGCTTCTTGGCTCTTGATTCTGATTGTTTTGGAAAGCCTTTTTCTGAATTGCTTCCCAAGTAGACATCCTTCGCAAAGCTGGTCCAAATGGTTTATGCAAGGGAGTTCTTTCACCATCTCTTTCTTAGATAGCAACTCCAAACTTCTAAAATTAAGATGCCCAAATCGAAGATGCTATAACCACGATGCATCTTTATAGCAAGCTTTCAGACACTTTGCAACACCATTTTGGATATTGATCATAAATATGTTGTTCTTCGTCATTGGGACTTTAGCAATGAAATTATTCTGATCATCTCTTATTGAAAGATTATAATCCTTCATGTGAATATCATAACCTTTCTCTAAGAGTTGCCCTAAGCTCAATATGTTACTTTTCATGTTTGGCACATAGTAAATATTGGAAATAAATTGGTGTCTCTCTTCTTTCAAACGGATAAGAATGTTACCTTTTACTTTCACTTGTATCTTAGAATCATCTCCAAATGAAACATTCTCACTAACCGATTCATCTATCTCTACGAACATGTCTTTCCTTCCACACATGTGATTGCTTGCACCAATGTCAAGATACCATGAGCTTGCTTAGCCACCATCGTTCTCCTTTTGTGCTAGAAGAAGAATTCATTTTTCATCGGTCTTCTTTTCCATATAGTTGGTCCTCCCCTCAACTTTGTTGTTAGGAGCTCTACATTTTGATGCATAATGACCAAACTTTTGATAATTCTAACATTGAACTTAAGATTTGGAATACCTTGAGTTCAAACTTCTTTTTCCACAGCCTCTTGGTGAGCTATCTCCCTTTTCATAGTTGTTATAATTGTTGTTGTTCCAACCTCGTCCACGACCGCGACCTCTACCTTGTCCTCGGCCTCAACCCCTTCCTTGACCACTTTGATTTCTATCGTAGCCTTGGGTTTCTTCTTTCTCCTTGAGTTGCACCTTGAGGAGTTGCTCGGAAGTCTCTTGCTTCTTCTTGTGCTTTTCTTCATAAGCTTGTAAGGATCCTTGGAGTTGCTCGATTGTCATTTCTTCCATTTATTTGTTTCTTCAATCGTTGTAACGATGTAATCGAATTTGGGATGTAAAGAGTGGAGTATCTTTTCCATTACTCTAGTATCTCCTATCTCTTCACCATTTCTTTTCAGCTGGTTGAAAACGATCAACACTCTTGTGAAGTAATCAAAAATAGACTCAGATGTTTTCATTTGAAAGGATTAGAATTCACCTCTTAACACTTGAATGCGAACTCTCTTCATTTGTTCGGATCCTTTGTAAGAAGTTTGCAACTTCTCCCATGCATCCTTAGCAGAGCTTGCACTTGAAATCTTCTCAAAGCCATCATCATCTAAGACTTGATAGATGAGAAAGAGAGCTTTCTTGTCTCTCTTCTATGTGTCTTTCAAGTTTTCCCTTTGAATTGAGGTTAGCCCTGCTCACTATAACCCTTTTCTACAACCTCTCAAACATCATGTGCACCCAAAAAAGCCTTCATTTTTATTCTCCAATTATCGTAGTTGTCATTTTTTAGTGTGGGAACTTGAAAAGAAGCCATACCATTTGCCATGTCTCGTTTCAACTTCTCTTTACAGCAGCTTCAACTATTTTTCTGGACATAGATCTTCTAGAGGAGTGTGGTGGCGCGTTCGTACTCCGATCAGATTGATTCTAGTGGTGTTGCGTTCCTTTCGTCGAGATCTTTGATTTGATATGCTATAGTGATACGTTTCCTTTCAACAGATTGCTCTGATACCACTTTGTTGGAAAGAAACTCATTCATAAAACAACTAAACTCTCAAACTCTCTAATACAACTCTCTTAAGGAGAAGGAGAAGAAGAAGCTTGTTATTGAAAATACTCTCAGATTTCTTGCTTGATGAAAACAAATTACAAGTCTCCCTATTTATAGGGGAATACAATCAACATACACCTCAAAACATAAATTACATAATAAAAACTAATGGTTTTGGGAGATAAGTCATCCATCTTGAAAAATTAGTCACTTGACTTGGATATGAGTCATCTATCTTGGAAATGGCTTATCTGACTTGGAGATGAGACATCATGCACTAACTAGAAAATTCTAGGAATTTCCCAAATATCTTTTACTCTATTTAGGTCTTGGGCTTTTGATTATGGATTGGATCAAGTTTATAATTCAACACTTCCTGCTTACATCCCTTGTGCATTGAGCCATGCCATACTTCTTCCCACTTTGACTCGCACTCAATACTGCTGTCTGGAACATGAAAGGTTGTTCAGGGGCAGTGACTGCTAATCCACTCATGAGGGATAATCCTTTTGAACCCACGGAAGGATCATCAAGATCAACACTTGTTATTGATGGTGCATCATAATCCATAGCTCCAAAAAAGCTCTTATTCGAATAGCGCAGGAAACACCATCTGAACCAAACCAAAGCTTCTCTGCTCATGGCACAATTATCTAAGGCTACTTTCGTTGCATTTAGGATGCAAGCATTACAATCACTTGCTGATATGTCACCTCTACATAGTGTTAGACCATAGATTTTGTTGGCTTTCTTTCCTACTTGAGTTGTGTGAAAGCCATTGTGATCAGCCACATTAGCAGCAAGAGACCCTAATAAACTTCTCAGGTTGGTCGAAGGTCCAATTATATGGGTTACATTTTCCACTGGATCTGGTGAGTATCCATAACTCATCATGTCATTGGTATCTGAAAGGCAAAAGCAGTTTGAAGAGAACAAAACAGACCAGATAGAAAACACCACAACAAAATGGAATGTCTTCATCTATATGGAGTGTCTGTTATGAAGGATATAGTAAAAAAGCAATAGGATAAGTAAAGAGTGTGTCACCTATATGTATGCGGATTTGCATTACAAGTCAAATGAACATGACAAAGTAAAAGACAGGATTTTACCATAAGAAAAAAAAAAAAAAAAAAAAAAANTTTACCAAAAAAAAAAAAAAAAAAAAAAAAAAAACACCTTAATGGCCAAAATTTGCCAACCAAGAACCATATAGTATAAATGGCCTAATTTTTCATCAGTGTAACTAGCCAGAAGACCTTTCATGGTAATTAGTGGCCAACAGCCAGTTTTTCTTTTAGATAGCCACAATGGCCAATATTTAAAAAACATATTCAAATCGACTTACTAAAATTATATATGTGTACAGTCCAGGTTGAGTTGTGTCTTCTCTTTTACGCAAAAGTGAGAAGACACGCAACATGTTAGCTGATAGGGGCATCAATGAATTGCTAATTGAGTTTTTGTATAGACTGTTTGGGTTTACTCATAAAAAGCTCAATCAAACTCCTTTATTTGATTAATCAAACTAACTCAAATGTTAGGCTTATTTTATTTAATGAGTCAATCCAAAGCCTTATATATTTTCCATTAAAATCCCAGAAATGAGTTGAGTTTGAAGGAGTTGCTTTTTCTTTCACTATTGGTCTGACACATTATTCTAGTGAAGAAAAGGGTTTGTTGTATTAATTAGGAATGACCAACTTCTACATGTATCCTAAAGGTATAGTCTTCATCAATATGGTCTAGCTCGACACTCATCATCCAGTCACAAAGATGAAACTAAATTTTGGGGTATTCAAATACATCTTATAATTTCACTCTTGCTGCTACAAAGAAATTCCCCAGATTTACCATCCATGTAGTTGGGTAGTAAATCATGGATAAAGAGAAGATCACAACACCAATGACAAAAAATGACCAAATAAAATAAAAAGGCAAAGTATAATGAACAAAATTTTCCAATACACATGCATCTCCATTCCTTTAATTATAGTCAAAAAGCTCTCATTGAGAAGAAACAGAAAATTGAATTAAACAATCTCCATCTGAACTTCCTTGACATTTCTATGAAACTATGAGCAATAGCCATTTGGAATTACAGAGCTATAGAAAGGGCTGTCAAGACTGCAATAGTTATACCAGTTGTAAATCTTCTGCAAGAAGAGGATCTCCTAGCATCTGTACCACAAGGCAATGCTTGTATTAGTTAATTGATGATTTGATTCCCTTTTCAGATATCACCAAGAAAACTGTCTTGTGGGTCATAAGTAATTAATGTTGCTATGAACTTCAAATTGGTGAGAAAATCAGTTATAGTTAGGGAATAACTTGTTAACAAAAGTAATCAAAAGGCTCACCACTTAGAAGGGTTGAGACATTGGAATAAAACTGATAATCATTGTACCACATGAAACAATTGGAACCATAGATTTCCCATCTTCTCTTGTTTCCAATTGTCATTCTAAAACTGGCCAATTGAGCATTCAGGCACCTTTCACAATCCCTCCTGTTTATATCCCTTGCGCATTGAGCCATGCCATACCTCTTCCCACTTTGACTCACATTCAATACAGCAGTCTGAAACATGTAAAGCTGGTCTGGTGCAGTGGCTGCTAGTCCACTCATGAAGGAAAGTCCTTCTGAAACCACTGATGGATCATCAAAATCAGTATCATTTGTGATTGCTTGTGCAGTGTTCTCCATAACACCAAAAAAACTCTCATTCGAATAGCGCAGGTAACACCATCTGAACCAAACCCAAACCTCTTTGCTCCTGGGGCAATTCTCTGAGGCTACTTTGATAGAGTCCAGAGTGCAATTTGTACATCCATTTGCTGTTATGTCTCCTCTACATAGTATTAGACCATAGACCTTGTTGGCTTTCTTCCCCGCTTGGGTTTGGTAAAAGCCACTATGACTAACCACATTAGCAGCAAGAGAATCCACCAAACTTCTTAAATTGGTGCGGAATGCATTCTCATTGACTGAATAATCAGCTTCTGAGCATTGTAACTCTCTTGGGACATTAGTGTCACAAGAGCAAGGGAAGAACAAAATAGAGAAAATAACCAACAGAGCAACAAAAGAGAATGTCTTCATCTCTTTGGAGACTTTTTTATGAAAAATGATTTAGCAGAAGAAGAATATGAGAAGTGATGTAATTTAACAGAAATGAATTTTTATCAGTTTGTCAAATGATGACTTCTATATAACAGTTTTTTTAAGTGCAAGTGTGCAAGGTCAACTCTTGGGTGATGGGAAGATGATATATGAATGAGGATTTTGTACTGCAAGTCAAATCAACTTTATGGCCCCTTGTTAAGTGATTACATTATCCCTGAACCTGGGAAAGGAGAAATATGACAAGTTGTTGAATTTGGGATTTGCTTTCAGATTATAGAAAATAGCCTAACCTC
>QAOA01000366.1:134253-178374 GCA_003255065.1 Cercis canadensis
CTGAATTTTTGTCATATGTATTAAATTTTTACTTTTGTTAGTACGGATGTTCTGTGCTTACTTGTCGCTTCTACTTCAAGGTGGCAACGCTATATGTTGTTCCCAGTGCTGCTGATAGTCATGTGACATTGCTTTGGCCCAGCTTAGTAGTCAGTACTCATGTCCTCGATGTAAGAATATTCGGGACTTTTTTAAGAGATTCTTAAATTAATTATGTTGTAGGAACTTTTTAAACATCAACGTATTTTTATTCAATATAAAAATTTGGACATACAAAGCAACTATGAATTTATATTTGGTAGACTACTGCTGGAATTTAAAATATACACAAGCAATTTGATTTATACATATTTTGTAATAAAAATTTCATAAAAATTATCTTAATGATAATCTAGATAGTATTAAATAATTTATCTATGGTTAACAATACAATTAAAAGTGATTAAATTAAAATTCATATTTAGAATCAATCATGACGGTTTATTTTATGTTCTTATAATTTTTGTATGAAAAATATATTTTGAAATATAGAAACATCTTAAATTGAGATACACAAATAGGTTAAGAATATTAATATCTAAAATTTGGCTTATTATAAACATAACTATAAAATTTCAATCGCTTGTATAAATATTTCAGTTTTCATTGTCCATGTACCAAATAATAATTCAGCAACTATATATAAATTAAAGTAGGAGATTATATATGGAGAAAGCAAAAGCTAAAAGTGTGGCATATAATCTTTTTAAGGCCACCCGAATATTGGAATTGCTACCATAGTAATCCTTCAAAGTACAATCTATAGTATTGAAGTTGATATTGATTCGGTAAGGATTCACAGAATACAAGTTGGAATACCAAAAGATAATATTCTAAAATGATGAAATCAATATGGATAGGCTCAAACTTCGAAAAGCAAATCCTAAGTATCTAGTTGTGATAAATTAATCTAAATGTGATACGTATAAACATACTAGACACTAAACGTCAAGTAACACTGATCAATATAAGACTCTAAAAGGTCGTATATATTATATATTAAGAGATTTTAAGTATCCATTACTCATATTAGTAAATGAAACAGGCACAAAACAGTCGTATTAATAAATGCACAAATAACAAATAGGATGAAAAAGAAAAATATGTTAATTAGAACAAGGACGTGTTCCAACTTTGGGCGTCGAAAACTCTAGATTACTAGTGCTCAAAACTCTCCACTCAATATCGCTATCTTGAAGTGATTAAAATAATCAAAAGGGACACTAATGCATGTTGGAATTTTTGTCTGTGCAGATTTTAGGTCATGATCGTAGCAGCTTCATAATAGTTGAGAAAAGGGACACTTTATTACCCCAGCTTCAAAAGTGGAGATCGAAGAAAGGCACTAAATAGAGATGAATTTGTCATTTTCATGCAATGAAGAGCCATTCAGTCACCGCCTGGTGTGTGCGTATCTGGAAATTTCTTAGTTTTGAGAATGGAGATGGGGGTCCCCTTGCGCACTTATATATGTTTTTGTCATGGTTAGGCTCAGGCGGGGGCTATACAAATAAGTGGTCAAGAAAAAAATGATGAATAGCTTTGGTTCTTACTTCTGCATAAGTCAAGAAACTTAATATTATAGTTTTGCCCTTATCCCAAAACTTCTACAAAAGTGCACATTAAGGTAAAATAAATTTAACCTGTGCTAGTCATCATTTCATTTTATGTGAAAGTTTATTTTTGTCAAAAAGAAGCTTCGAATAAAAGATTATCTTTTTACAAAATAGACTTGTGGCCATGCTCAAATGGCTACATTAACATAATTAATCAAGTATTCAATGAACTATAATTAATTAATCAAGTATTGAAGGGACTACATTTATTCTTGAAGATCATCCATGACACTAGTGATCATAGAATAATTAATTCTTATCATGATCATTATCCATGATCAATTTTATATATATAGCTAGCTTTCTCTGATTACTATAACAACATAATAAATTAGAAAATATTTGTTTTCATTACAATAAAAACTAGATTAAATTGCATAGACTTTTTCTGGTGAAATTATATACACTTCTATTCTTGTTTTACATAAAATTAACGGGAGGCTCCCTCGTCCTAAATTTTTCTTGTACCAAAAAAAGGGAGGCTCCGCGTTGATAATGTACACAATATGATATTCAGAAGTTGGATAAACATTATATGTTTGAAAAAAAAAAAAAAAAGCAATGAGTGTAGCGATCGCCTCGCCTTGCTCTTTTCTGTTATATCAAAATAAGAAAAAAGATATATGTATGTATGTGAATTTATCGATTTAATTTCCAGGAGTTGTTTTCTAATTAGGTCAAAGTATTAATTTAATTATGTCAACAAAGAAGGCAAGAGACAGAAACAATAAAAGAACCCCGCAAATTAATTTTGTACTTAATTTTCAGGTAAACTTTTTGTACTTGATTTATTTCTTTTCCATTTTTTTTTTTTTGGTGAGATATTTCTTTTCCATTTGATAATAAGAATCAATGTTTTAAAAACCGGACCGGACCGTGCGGTCCGATCGGTCCAACCGGTGCCCGTTTGGAAATCCGGTCCGATTCATACCCCTAAACCGTTGTAGCGGTTAAACCGCCTAAAACCAGAGAGAACCGCCAAAACCGGTGTGAACCGGTCCGGTTTTAGAAAATCGGACGGCTTGCAAAATTGCTAACTTGGAAGCGAAATTGCTCTTTGGTGAATTCGATCCCCTCCCCTTTTCTTCAAATGTGGCATTCTTTACCACCAGGACATATCAATTCTTGAGTATAATATCACATATAAATATATTTATTAATAAACTAGTTAAGAAATTAATTTTTTTCCTATCCAAATCATTGGGACAACTCAAGACTTGTATTTATTATTACACAAAAATTATTTATTAACTATTTAATAGATTTATTTAATATTAAATTTTTAAATATGTAAAAATTATAACACATAGTCACACTGTACACATGTTTTATATGTTCTAATTATCTAATTTTTTTTATTTTAAAAATTGCAAACTTGATTATGTTAAGAGTATGTGAACTTGTAAAAAATGTTGGCCATTTAAATAATCTAATTTTATTATAGATTACCATTTTAAATTAGATGTATATAGATTAGATTTTTATATCTTTTGACTTTTAGTTATTTGAATCTTTAAATTTGAAACTTTCACTTATGAGTTAAGTTCAATGAATTGTGATTTATTTTTTATGTTTTATTTTTTGTTAATCTGTAAGTTTAGAAAAAGCTTCGATTCAACCGGTCCGAACGAACGGTCCAACCGATCCGACCGGTCCGACCAGTATTTTTTGTCAAAACGGTTCGTTCACCGGTTCGGTTTTTAAAACATTGATAAGAATAATGAAACATATTTGAAAAGCAAAAAGTGCGATGATAGATAACCAATTAAACAGCATATTAGTTTCTATCAAAAATTAGTTAGACACTTAATCAAACATGACTAGACTCTAATTAAGTCTATTAGTTTGGAGATTACCTAACCTACTAACCAACATACTACCAAGTATATGCCCTTTAATTTATCTAGAAACTAGGGAGGGGACATGATTGAGGGAACAATTGAACCTAATTTTGACTCATTCTTATTTTGCCACTTGCCAGAATTGCCAACCTCTGAGTCACCATATGTGGTGTTTAGTACAATTTTGAATTTTTTTATTTTTGGGAATGTCACATTTTTAACAATTTATATTTCTGCCCACATTTTTAAGAATGTCAATTCTTGTGTTTAGTATGCACTTAACATTCGAAATAAAACTTTATACCAAATGCCATGAGTGAAGACATAAATGTTATAGCTGACCCAAGGTTGTTGGACAAACCAATACATGCCCTTTAAAATAGATCAGATGCCTAACTCCACCATCATCAAAACCTACTATAGTCATGGATCAGTTTCATACATATCAGAAACAAACACCAGTAGTGACCTAGGAAATAAAAATAACACGACAACGTGGATATATTTAACATGTCCACTGGGCTCTTTTTATTTAATTTGGCAATACAATGAGTATCTTTTACTCCAAGTGGAAAAAAGAAAAACAAATTTGCCTCTCACTATAGTTGTCACTGCTTTCTCTCTCCAATTTCCAGGGGGTGCAGAATAGAGAGGTGAATCCAGTTTTGAAAAGTAATCAACATCATATTATTGGAAAATATAATTTGTTGAGGCTAAAGTTCCTCTAGCTCACACATGTATAAGACAGAAGTGGAAGAAAACTAACATGAGACATGAGTGGAAGCATGTGCTCACGATTGTTATAAGTAGAGGGGGGAACATGACATCCATGTTATCCTTCTACCAAACCCTATAAATCTTATCCTATATCTTTCTTTTCTTCCCATTGAACACATCAACAGGATAGAATCTTAATAAAGTTAATGGAGAGAAAAGCATCTTTCTATATTTTTAATAGTCCTTGTCTTTAATATAATGTAGCCTTAATTTCCACATCTGCCCACCACCAAGGAGCCACGACACCATTATGTTATTATAAGAACTTATTGGTGGTTAGTTAAAGTTATATAGAAGATTTTCCAAATGTAATCCTACTGATAGGGTTGTGTGTGCTCATGTGGGAATAGGCTATTCCTAGTCCAAATTCATTATATATGTGATGAATAAACAAATAAAAAGTTGAACCTTCGCAGATAGTTTAAGAAATTTTGATATGACAAATTGGAGATGAATATACACATGTAATATGTATTTACTTATAATTTGATCATACATGAAGTCATTTGTTTGTAGCATTATACAAAATTTCCTTACATTTGAGAGTTTATTTATTAATTAATGCAATAAAATCTATCTACTTAAAATTTTAAAGTGGTAAGTATCATACATAAGACAATGAGCAAAGTCAACAAATCAATTACTTGTTTATAAGGCTAATTAAAAAGTTTATCATAACTTATCTTCAAACTATATTGTACGTTTGCAAGTTGTGATCCATGTAATGTTTATATTACCATGTATAATGCCAACGGGAGTTGGTTCAGCTAGTAAGAATTGAATTACTTCGATTGTAAGGTTTAAGTTCAAATCTTACTACGTATGAGCAGTCTCTTTTTAGTATGCAATCTATAAATATCACTATAAACTCTCGTTGAGGATTATCACATATCCTAGCCTTTAAATGGGGTAGTCTCCTCTCACTCTAAACTTTTGCCAAGCAAAAAAAATAGCCACCATTCAATAATCTGAGAAGATACATCCATGTTAATCCTAAAATAGATATTTAAAAAATCATGATTATGTTGTCAACATTTTAATAAATAATTCCTTTTCATATATGTCAAAGCAAATTATAAACAAACTTCTCTTTCATTCAAAATTTCATTCCTATTCCTATACAATTCTTTACAGTCATATCGAAGTAAATCCATCAATTAATCACTTTTTATAGCATAAATTCTTTTTTTATTCAAGGGCATACTATACAAGTAGTCTAAGGACCCAAAAAGATTAAAATTCCATATTTAAATTATTATTCCATTATATTCTTAACTATAAATCTAATATTATCTATATAAAGTCAAAAAAATAATTTCTTTTTTTTTTGTTTTTGCAGTCATTTAGTTGGTATGATTGTATTCAAATTTTGGGAAAATGACATATAGATATGAAAAGATGAAATTAATGATGCTCAGGTGCATCACACATACAAAATTATCAAAACACACTTCAAACTATACGATTATTTTATTTATATATAATTAAACATGATAATTATACAATAAAAATAATCAAATGTTATATATATATATATATATCATAATCACAAAACTCAACCAGTATTCTGATCATTTTAAAATTAATGCATGTGAGCCTTCTTTTACCCAAAAAACCGAACTCCCTTACGTTTTCGTTTCTTTTCAATAGAAGTTTCCTATCATTTACTTTATTTCATTTCATGTGAGTCCTGACCAGATCTCTGTTTGATTCTTTGTCATCTTCTCCTTTCCGCACTCTGCTTTTTCTTTCCTTTCCAACCCCACAATCAAAATCCAACTAGCTGGAGCTTAATTTTTAAATGAGAGTAATACTAATCCAAGTTCTTATTGAATCATTTTTTTCGTAACTCCGTGAGTCTCACCCTGGCTGCTTAACATTTTTATTTTCAAATACGCAAATTTACATAACTATATATAAGTGGTTAAATTAATATGTTTTTCCATACAAAAAAAAGTTCTGTTAAAACTTGAAATCATCTTTCTGATGTATTGTAATTAGGTCACCCTCTGAGTTAAGGGTGTTGATATTGTGCACCCTAAAATGTGCAATCACATCTCAAGACTTTTATATTCTGAATTTGAGTTATATTATATCAAACTAATATAATTTTTCATGTGATATTATATTACGTCAAAAGTAGTGTAGAGTATAAACACCTTTGAATTAATATATTTTTCCATGTTAAAAAATGTATTTGAATCAGGTGGCTCAATAAATATTAGTCTTTTTTACAGAAAAAAAAATTAAAATATAGAGATCTCTACAAATATTTAAGATTATAAAGTTATGCAACTACAAAAAGCAAACGTTCTCAGTTTCTCCATTTAATTTATCTTTTCTCTTCCTCTAAACCTCTGTCTTTATCTGAGTTTATCCTGTAAATGTTAGATCCAATATTTAAGATTTATGCATTTGAAAGTTACGCAACCACAGGTTTATTTATGGACCCAATATATACATCAGCAGCTGCAACACTTCCTCAAAGAATATACGAAGGTGAGCAATATGAGGGGTGGTAGCGTTACACCTCCTTTAGTTGAGTGGATTCGGGTGAAACTTATTTAATAATTTTTTTGTCATTGTAAAAGTTTTAAAAAATTGAGTCACTTAGTATGTGACACAATACATAGTTCTTTATAAAATACAAGAACGGTATAATATAAAAAAACGTGTCAAGAAATAACTTTTTCAAATTTATTTTTTGACACATTTTCTTATATCATGTCGTTCTTACATTTTATAAGAAAATGTGTATTCTAGCATATACTATGTGACTTAATTTTTTAAGATCTTCACGATAACACTAAAATTACATTATAAATCTCATCTGAATTCATCCAACTAAAAGAGTATAGCGCTACCACTCAACTTGAGAGTAGTAGCCTAGTGCTCAGCAGAAACAAAATCTATATATATACATAATTATTTATCTCTAACTCATTGTCATTCCTTCCAATCAGAAACAGAATATTATGGGATACCTAAAAACACCTTAATTTTCTTTTTCATCTTTTTTGTTTTTCTGCATCCTGGTCACGGGAGATGTTATCCATTTTGTTCTGTATCACCCTAGTGGCTTTATTAACAGTTCCTGTTTGTCCCAATATAAAGCCATTAAATGCCACTTAGCAAGGCACCCGTCACACTCATTACCATTACTCAAAATGAGAACTCACACTGTTGCATTTTTCATTCTCACCCTCTTCTTCCTCTTCTTCAATCCTTCAAATGCAAAACAAACACAACCCATTTCAGAAATGCTCAAAATTGACCATTTTCTGAAGAAAATTCACCAATGGAGAAGTGAAACACTAGGATTCAAAGACACCCACTTGCATATTTCAGGCCCTATGGTGCTTGCAGGGGTCCTCTGTTTCATAGCCTCCTCTATTTCTAGTGCTGGTGGAATAGGTGGTGGTGGGCTTTTTATACCCATATTAACTATTGTGGCTGGCCTAGAACTCAAAACAGCTTCAAGCCTCTCAGCTTTCATGGTCACAGGAGGGTCAATTGCAAATGTTATGTGCAATTTGTGCAGCACAAGTCCAAAATTTGGTGGCAAGTCACTAATTGACTATGACATAGCACTTTCTTCAGAGCCGTGTATGTTGTTGGGTGTGAGTATTGGAGTTATTTGCAACCTTGTGTTCCCAGAATGGTTAATTACTGTTCTGTTTGCTCTGTTTCTTGCTTGGTCTACCTCAAAGACATGCAGAAGTGGGATGGTGTTTTGGAAGAATGAATCAGAAGAGATAAGGAAATATGGGTTTGGGGAGATAGAAAAAGGGTGTTCTGAAGAAAGCAAAGGGAGGATTCAGGTGAAGAAAGAAAATGAAGGGTTAAAAAGTGTTGAAGAACCTCTTCTGGGTCCTCAACAAAATACTAAATTGAGGCTTCCTTGGTTGAAATTGGGGGTCTTGCTTTTGGTCTGGTTTTCTTTCTTTTTCCTCTATCTTCTTCGTGGCAATAAATATGGAGAGGTAAGGTTAATTTTCCTTCTTATTCTTTACGGCCAAAACTTTGAGTTCTTCTATAAGATAGATATGAAACTGACAACATGATCTATTTTGCATACTTGAGTGCAATTGGACTCAACCTATGATCCTATCATGATGAGACTTCATTCTTTCTTCTTTAATTATTTTTCTTTGTCTCTTGCGATTTGAGCGGTTTGGTTCAGTTTTCTTACACCGTCATATTTTAGGTATATTTCATTATTCTGGGTGTTTTTATATTTAAATATATCAATAATTCTGTATTTATATGAACTTCTAATAAAGAGAAATCAAAGAGGAAGTCTATACTAGTTCAATAACACAAGTTTTCACACACAGGATCCCCTGCCGAATCTATAACTACTTGTGTATCAAATGAGATGCTAACCATGGCAAGACAAGCAACACTGATATAGTTGATGTTGAATGTTAGTTGTTTGGAATAATGATAGTAACCCACTACTTAGATGCACACATTTACACACTTTTATAGGTATTTCTACCTAAATTAATAGGAAAAGGTTTTAGTAGGTCTTTGTTGATTCTGACGTAGACACTAGTGCAAATATAAACTTAAGTGATGTGTAAATAGAAAGACTCAATTCTCCACACCACACCTAAAATTTTTATTAAAAAAAAAAAAAAAATTGCTGCTTGTCATAAACAGTCATATCTAAAATCTCAATGGTCCAGGGTGTTGATTTCTTTGACATAGAAACAATTATAAGTAGGGACAATTGTTGTGGTGGTGGTAAATTCACAACTCAACTTGGTTAATTGGTCCCCTCTCATCTAATTTGTTCTATTGAGGCAATGTCTTTTTATCTACTTTTGATACTTATAGATTCCTATATGTGTGTCCCATCAGTATTTTCACAAGACATTGATGTAACTCCTGTAATGCAACTTGTCAAACTATGTGCAGAGCATCATTCCAATGGAGCCTTGTGGCATGGGATACTGGCTTCTCTCATCAGCTCAAATTCCACTAGCTGCAGTTTTCACTGCTTGGATTTTATATAGAAAAGAAAGCCTTCAAGACCAAACTCTACTACAACAGGTTCCTAAACATGACAGAATGAAATATAGTTTTTAACTAATTCTTGAAGATTGCTCACAACTTCATTCAATCAAATATAAGCTAACTTCTGCATAACTGAGATGCAGGGCCAAAACCTTAACAAAGATGGAGCATCAAACAAGCTTATGTTTCCATTAATGGCACTGTTAGCCGGGATTTTGGGCGGCGTCTTCGGGATTGGAGGTGGAATGCTTATCAGTCCACTTCTTCTACAGGTTGGGATAGCACCCGAGGTAAATTCCATAATCACAAGTTCTAATTCTATTATAAGTCATTTCCATTAAGTATTGGTGTAAT
This sequence comes from Cercis canadensis, assembly GCA_003255065.1. Lineage (NCBI taxonomy): Eukaryota > Viridiplantae > Streptophyta > Magnoliopsida > Fabales > Fabaceae > Cercis > Cercis canadensis. Next base: position 143,903 of record QAOA01000366.1, read on the forward strand.
CCATGTTCCTTGCTAATTATAGCGGTGGTTAAACGGGTATTGACCAAGCATTCAGATTTTTTTGTTGTATAGGTAACAGCAGCAACATGTTCTTTCATGGTTTTCTTCTCATCTACAATGTCAGCGTTGCAGTATCTGTTGTTGGGCATGGACCATATAGATATTGCCGTCATCTTAGCTATAATTTGCTTCATTGCATCACTTGTTGGATTATTAGTAGTCCAGAGAGCAATTCAGAAGTATGGAAGAGCTTCCTTAATAGTTTTCTCAGTTAGTATTGTGATGTCTTTGAGTATTGTCCTGATGACTAGCTTTGGAGCAATTGAGGTTTGGAGGGACTATAAATCTGGGAGATACATGGGGTTCAAACTACCTTGTTGAGAACAATTTTGACAAACTAGTTCCTGAATGTATCCTAATCCTTCTACTCCCCAAAATTTTGTTGTCAGTATAAAGTAGTAGAAAAGCTAGCAATCAGCTAGAAGCATGAACCTATAGTGTAGCTGTAAAGTGATTAGAAGGGCATGTATAGCTTAGCTTTCAAAACTGGACTAATTTGTAGGACAAGCTTGACTGTGATGACATCTTCTGCCTTGGCAAACTCTTCCCATGAAATTTTGGTGTCACATTAGTCTTGTGTATGAAGAATAAACATGAGCTTTCTCAATGGTACAGCAGTTACTATCTTACATGTGTATGAAGAATAAACATGAAATTTTGTCTCTTCCTTTTCCTCTCTAATTAAAGAGAACATATATTTAGCAGGATATTTATGTTCAAATACAACATCGATTTTATGCAGAGTATTCAACTTCACTAACAGAAACCCTTAATAGGCTTTCACTCGGATAAACCAAAAACCAGTTTCCTATACTTGGATAATTTGCATTGTAGGAAGTAAGCGGTGCTTCCAATAGGTTGAACAATAACCAAAGTGCAAGAACATATGACTCCTGGAGATCAGATGACATATATAACTTCTAACAGTTATGAGCCAAACATACCTGGGCGCCATAAGAGGAAATAAGTAAATTGAAAATAGATGAATTCCAGCTTTGTATTTTAATGCTCAAAAGCATTTGCTACTAGAGTTATAGAACAAAACCTTGTCTTACATGTCAGAAGTTAGCAACTATAACCAGAAGTAATGTAGTTCCATAGAGAAGTTACCACAAGAATCAATAGGAATACTTCCTTCGCAAGGTTATCACGATCTCAAGAATGTAAAAGCACAAAAGTAAAGGGATTCCGTTCTGCACGAGAAAGAAAGACTGTTCTTTCCTGTGATAAGCACCTTTTTTCCCACTTATGCAACTGGGGGTCGAAGTACATGGTCCTGTGAGGTATCAACGGCAGCAGGTGGCAAAAATTGCCACATGGAAACTCCTGGGTAACCCATGAATGGCACCAGCTTGCCCCCAACAACTTGCCCTGGTGCAGGAAACGGAGCTGGAATGGTGGGTGGGTGAGGCAGGAAGCCTGGTTGTGAGCTCAGGGCTTTAACTTGCTGCTCAAGGTTATCTTTCTCCACTTTTAGCCGCTGCTTCTCATCACGGAGCTCGTTCTTCTCAGCCTACCAGCATAAAGAACAAGATGTTAGGCTCCCCGTCATATGGTTAATTAAAAATTGCAGACATAGTACCCCATAAACCTTCAATTCATTGATTTTCTCCTTCAGATTCTCATTGGACTCTTTAAGCTTTTGAGCTTCCCCTCGTAACTGGGACACCATTCGAACTGCGTCACTTAATATAACAGCCTTGTCCATTTTGGGAGGCCTTCCAGGGTCTAGGATAGAACCCAGTTCCAGGAACCTTCAAATCAATAGAAGAGAAATAAAGAAATCATAAAAGAAAGAGAAAGATAGGAAAAGGATAAACTGTTATAGATGCCTGTCATTGAGTCGATCCCTTCGCATCTTCTCTCTGCATGCTTTGGAACCAGATGAGTTGCAGGATACAGACCTCATGCTGTAATAGGAATTTTGGAGAGAAATTGAGTGGACAGAAGGGAAAAGGACGGAAAAAAAGAGGATGGCTCTCTCATGCATGACACACACGGTGGATTGAGGACTGAAAGATGTGCAAGTAAAACTGATCCACCAAAAAAAAAAAAAAAGATTGTTCTCCTTTCAACATGCATTGANAAGAAATTGTTCTCCTTTCAACATGCATTGAATTCCTTGCTTGTTTACATTAGATTCTCTAAGGATTTATTTTCATATTAAATGAGAGTTATAGTGATAATAAAGGAATATAAATGCTATTTATATTAAAAATAATGCGCATTATCAAGCATAACACAATATTCTTATGATCTTATGACTCAGAATTTGACATCCCATGCACATGTATGTATAGCTAATTATATAACCTAGCTAAAAGCAAATAGAAAAAGTCAGGTACACAGCTACCATGGAATAACCAAACAATACAAAAAAGTGTAATTAGCTTGTGTTGACAGAAGGTAAAAGGAAAGAAGAAAAGAGGATGGCTCTCTCATGCATGACACACAGGGTGGATTNTGGAATAACCAAACAATACAAAAAAGTGTAAAGAGCTTGTGTTGACAGAAGGTAAAAGGAAAGAAGAAAAGAGGATGGCTCTCTCATGCATGACACACAGGGTGGATTAAGGACTGAGAGTTGTGCAAGTGAGACTCACCCACAAATAAAAATAAAAAAAAAGTTCTCCTTTCAACATGCATCCAATTCCTTTCTTGCTTACATTAGATTCTCTAAGGATTTATTTTCCTAACAAATGAGAGTCATTGCGATAATAAAGGGAATTGATAATGTTTGATTTATACACATGTATTTTTTAGAATAACACAAATTATCAGGCATAATACAATATTCTCATGCATCTTATGACTCGCAGAATTTGACATCCAATGCGCACGTATGATGTATATATGGCTAATTATATAAACTAGCTAAAAGCAAATAGAAAAACTCAAGTACACACCTAGCATGGAATAATTAAAAAAAAAAAAAAAGNAAAAAAAAAAAAAAAAAGTGTAATTTGAAAATAAATAAAACAGTAGAAACTTAATCAAAGGAAACTAATTTCCTTCCAGTAGATGATCCAATTACAGATGAAATGGGAGGAAAAGCAAAAGAATGCTTGCAAGTGTCTATAAACTGCTACAACAGTTAGCATGGTACAAAAATAATGAGAGAAAAGGAATTTGAAACAGAGGGATGCATCAGTGAATAGCTTCATACCGTTTTCTAGGGCCATTCTCTGTAAAGCCATCTGAAACCCCATACGAATCATCTAACTCCACACTAGAAAAGGCAAGCAAAAAAGAAAAATCCAGAATTGAGTAAATGGGGGCAAGATAAAGTAAACACTGTCCAAAGTTAGCTACTAATCATTAACTTCCAAGGCTGGGAAAAAACAACAAATTAATTTTTTTAGGAAAAAAAAAATAGTTGAGCTATTGAAACGAGCACTCAGAATAGAAAGTCCATTTAAGGAAGCAACTTATGTAGGAGTTCTCATCCACCATCCCAGGAAATCTATGTTCCTTCACAGGTGATCTAGCTAATAGAAACTCAGAGAACCCAAAACACAAGCAACAAGAAATGATAAACAAGGTACAGAGATATAAATATCCTTCTCACAATAGTGATAATCTGAGTGCTCAAGGTCATACAACGACAATGATACAGTATTAGTACACATGGAAGCTGCAATTTACTCTTCTGTTCAACACTACTCAATTAGATATAGAAAATATTATAGGACAAGAACCAGTTTCTTAATTTTTAGTAGAAGAAGCAATACTTGTATTTTAAGAGAAATTTACTCCTGTTTTCGGAGTAAAAGAGCTATGCTTCCCCAGAATATTGTAGTGGATACATCACAAATGAAATAGCAAAGAACTGTGCAATAATTTAGCACCCAATTGCTTAGCATTGTAAAAGAAAAGAGAACAAAGAAACAACAAACAGAGATAGACAAGTATGGAGTAACCTGAGATTGGGAGCAGGAGCAGTAAGAGGATGATGAGATGGCCAAGAAAAATTTGGTGGGTCAAGGGAAGGAAGGTCACCACCAGGGACAGGAATGTCCCCTATGAGACCATAATCGAATACCCAATTGGGATTTTCCGGAGAACCCATCCCTAATTGGGTGCCGGACATTGAGAATCTCCGGCAAGAGCGGTGCCGGAGAGGGTGAAGACGAAAGGGTTATTCGCCGTAGTTGGGGATCATAACGAGATGATGATGGATATTAAGAATGAGTGAATGTGGTTGGTTGGTTGAGATATGAATGGGAGAGAAAAAGGTGGGAATATGATGAAAGGAAAAGGATTTGACATTTGAAAGAGTCCCAGTAGTATGCCATCATCACCCATCGGTTTCAGCAGTTAGCACCACCACAAAAGTGAAATTGCCTACTTGCCAATGCCAATGCCACACGCACACGTAGACACACACAGCCAATTTTCATTTTTCTTTTCTTTATAGTTTTTGATTTGGTTTTTTTTTTCTTTTGCTAATGATTTTCGGATTGGGCCATTTTGTATCTTTGCGTCTCACAAACATAAGGAACTTACATTTTGGGCTTTGATAGTTGGGCATCTTAACTCATACCAAAACCATGTAAGCTCGTCTCCCCGTGGTTGCCACGATAAGGTTTATCTTTTCCTAAAACTCGTTAATTTTAAATTTAAATGTATTTTACGTCTTTATAATTTAAAATTATCACTCTTAATCATAATTTCTTCAATTTAATACTTACATAATAAATAATTTATTTATGTGATAATAAAAAAAATTAACATAGTGTCAAAATAACACAAAAAATACAATCTCATTAAATTTTAACTCCAAAAAATACATAAAAAAATAAATAAGGTGACAATTTTTGTGTCATTTTAACGCTACCACATCAATTTCTTTTATTATCACATAACAAATCGTTTGTCATATCAACACTAAACTGACATATTTATAACCGGTAATAACAGCAAGAATCCAATTTAAAAAAATTTCAAACCATAAAAACCCAAAAAGAGGAAAAAAAAATATTATAAAGACCTAATTTAAAATTCATCTAAACTATAAAAACCTACAATATATTTAAACCTTAATTTAAGCTTGAGATCTTTACCTTACTATAAATCATATATATTTTACTGTTGCCAGAAAACATACTTGTTTACTTCCTGCCAGAACTGAACATATCTTGCTTGTTAAATTTGCTGCTAGTTGTATAATTTGTACGCATAAAGGAATTGGTCCATTCAAAAACCTGCACTTTGTTATATTTTCTTCTGTAACATAAGGGAAAATCCAACAGAAAATCAGTAGAATGCACACATCCTTGAATTTGCCAGTAACAGGCAGAGAACACCCTGGTCAAATCCAGAATCCAAACATGGCCAACTATATGTGCAAATTTAAGATGACATCTACACTACACAGACACTGACCAAAGCTATGAAATATGGATAATGGGAAATTACATTTAACCTGATATTCAAGATAGAACCATCACAAAAGACTTTGACCCAGATAGCATCCCTATCAAAGTGCTGGACCACAAGCACATATATTACAACTTTCAAAAGTGAAATATCAGGCGCACATCTTAAGTCTTAACTATGCTACTGAGACGCCAATGGAGTCATTAAAACCATCTATCCTTTTCCTTATCTCTTCCGGGTTGGCACCGACAAGCTTCTCCACCAGAGCACCATCCTTCATCAGCACAAATGTTGGCATGGCCTTCACTTCCATCCTAGTGGCTACCTCCTAACCAAACAAATACCATCATTTCATAAACAATATCATAACCTTTACAAGGAGGAATCGAAGAGCATCAACTTGTCATTTCAGTGCCTCAAACATAAAGATGATAATAGGCAGCGCTGCGCCATCAAATCAGTTGTTTTAGGAAACAAGGAATTAAAAGGTTGATCAGCAGAATATATACGGTGCTTTCTTGGTGTAGCAAATAGCATAGTTTGAAAACTTGCGTCAAAATCCAAGTGGGACAACCAAGGGATGCAAGTTGCTCTACCCTCTTAATGACAACAAAATAAATGGCACATATCAGGTAGGAACCTACCCTCTGATCTTAGCCACAAATTTGAAATGCTAAACCATTAATCCTAAATCCACAAACCTAAAATCTTCTCAAGAAGCCATATTGCTTAGCAGTCAACAAATTAAGTAATTATTCAACCATATAACTGAACTACTTAGCATAGATACACTTTGGAAGTTTCATGCGACAGTATTCTACAAATATTTGGCTATACAAACATAAAATTGAACATTAGAAACATAACTATGTCTAAAATTTTTTTTTCCACAAGGAGTAGTAAGTTCAATAGCATTTTAAAAAAGTAATAAGAAGTTCCACATAATAATAGCATTTATACCAGCTCAGCCCTAACATAATCAGAAGTTCTACATATCTTGAACACCTTCCTCCCTATTATTACCTGAACTACCAACCATTAGCTTTTCCAGAATCAAAACATAAACAAAAAAAGCATCCCCACTGAGGAATAGGAAATAACTGCACATAGTAATTTATATACTAATGGGACAAATTAAATATGGAATATACAGTATATCATCACACATTGACACACATACTCACCCACCTATTTTCATCGTCTTTGTACTACTCAAGCAACATGTTCAGCATAATTGACATCAAGAATTAGCTATGCTAACTTCTCCATTTTATTTTATTGTATGGTAATTGTTTCGCAATACACCAACCTAAAACATCAGTATATGTCATACTCTGCATCATATAACACATAAGGATGACATGCCAGCATAAGTAGAACTAGTCATGCGAAATAACATGTCTAAAAGCAATTCCCAGAGAGAATACACGGCGCATCCACATTCATAGAAGCAGATGGAGACCAACAAACAAGAGAGGGACAGAAAGAGAGACAAGCGGACAGATTCTGCATTCAATATATGGGGAAGTAATATGGATTCTACTATATGATTCAAAATGCATTCATAATATGTATCTAGAAATCATTGATACAGGGTACTCATGTGCACAAGCATAGTTATTGAAAACTAAATGTATTTTACCTTGACCTCATCAACATCAACAGTGAGAAACAGAACATCTGGATAATTTGAAGCCAGTTCTTCACAGAAAGGATTCATAGCCACCGAAGGTATGCACCATGAAGCGGTGAAGTGTACAACAACCTACAATTCACCCCCCACAAACTACAAATTCTATCACCAAAAGAAGGAAAATAAGAAACACCCAGTACTCCGAAGTGAAGCCAAAGTGTGTGTATGTGCGTATCCAACACAGAAATCCAAGAAATTTCAAGGAGGGATACCGAAAATGATATTAAACTTGAATACCCATTTCTACAATCGTTCCATAACAGGCTTCTGGTAGTTCAATTACAAGAGCAAGCATTAAATATAACCAATCCACAGCTTAAAATGGTTCACTTACAGGTTTATTTTGATTCGTGGCCTGGGTTACATAGAATTGCCATGATTGCAAAGAGTCAACCACCACAACCCTGGGCTTGCTCTGCCGCTCTGTCACCTCCATTTCCTTCTCCTTCTCCTTCTCCTTCTTCAAGGACTCCTTAAGGATTTGACTCTAGCAGAAGGGTCTTTTTTTTCGGTTGTTTTCTAACTCCAGCAGAAGAATGGATTAGGTTGAATAAATAAGCAGGATTTAGATGAGAGAGGAACCATTTTTTTTTTTTAAGGATTTTTAAGATATTTTTAGTATTTATGTAGTATGTTATATTACATAAAAATAACTAATAAATAAATAATATGTATATAAGTTAATTATTTTTAAATTTATTTAAAAAATTAAATAAATTATATTTTATATTTAATAAAATGTAAAAATTATACATATTTACTATATCAATGTAATATGGCATATTCATGTAGTATGATAAAATTTCTTTTTTTAATATTTTTTTAATTATAATCTAGCTTCTCTCGACTGAATGAGGAATATCTGCTGCCGCTAAAAAAACAAAGTAAAGAATAAATAAATTCAACTTAAAAAAGCATATCTTTTAAAATTTTCACTGTGAAATTGTATCTGGGTTTAAAGAAAATGACAAAATGGAAAAGAGGAAAAAAAAAATAGCGATGGTGGTTAAAAACTTAAAAGTCAGAGATAGAATCAAAGAGAAGACAGAAAAAGATTTTGGGCCCAGCGTTGGTTGGGACATGGGAGTCAATGGGCGCCCACTACATCTGGAAGATTCTCGACATCACTAAAGTCGCCGAAATTTTTGTTTCAGAATGCGATAATTTCCAGAAGGGAAGTTCTCACATGCCCGGAAGGTATTAGATACCTGGCTGGGCTGACATAATATAGGCGGATAAGTGACACGTGGAAGAATTAATCTAGTCCGTTGAAAGAGTTGAAGTAATAATCGGTTATCTTGTTTTAATATTTGCTCCCCAAAATTATAATGAAATGTATGAGTTGCCCCAAATTAAAGCGTGAGAAGAAGTGGAATTGCAGAAGAATAGAGAAAGCACAACTGCCGTTCTCTGCCATTGGTTCGATTTCCTATATGAACAGCATTGGATTCCTCAAGCTTTGGTGGTCGAGATCGAAGGAGTCGGTAACGATGGAGATTTGGTGGTGACTGTAATGCGTGGGTTGGCAAGGCGGAGCTCCGGTGAAGGCTCGAAGAAGAAGATGAGGGCGAGGGAGGAGGGACGGTGGTGGAGTAGCTGCAGAAAGGGAGGTAACAACAACCAAAACCGTAATGGAGACAATTTTGTAAGAAGACGGCACTATTCATCATCTTCTTCGTCCGTCATGGCACCAACAGAAAACGGGTCAAACCGACCCGATTTTCAACCCAATATTTTGCCCGATCAGTTTTGAGTATTTTTTCAAAATTGTAATTCTGCCCATATATTTTTTTTTTGGTTGGCATTTCTAATTTCAACTTTTAATCGGGTATAAAATTTAATTGTTTTCTTTTACCGGATAAACTGGCATCACAATTGGTAAACCAGAACGTGTCACCTGCTAATTGGCTGTCAAACCACATGTATCCCATGCCTTGTCCGTACGAAATGTACGTGAGAAGCCTCCTTTCCATAAACAGAAACAGCAGGACCAGGATAATCCTACGTGTATTTTCTTTTTTAGTACATAATAATCCAACTCGTATATATCTAGTAGCACGCCGTGATTTGCCCTGTACAGGTGATCTCCCTTGTGTAGAAGGGTAGCATATCAACTATCAGGGTTTGACTCACTTGTAAGAATATAATAAATTAATTTAAGTTAGTTAAGCTTCAAATCATGAGATTATTATTATATATAAATTTCTAAACTCACTAACTCTATAACTACCATTAATATCCACATTAATAAGGAAATGAAATTTGAACATACTAGGTTTCTCCATGGAGAAGACTTGTCTTCTTGAGCAATGCTCCACTCGTTAGCAGAAGGAACAGAAGAAAGTTTAACCGAATTAGGTCTCTCGTCAAGCTGTGTTTTTGTTGCAACATTTTGAGGTTTGAAGGAAGAAAAGGAGGATGTAAAATGTTGGGCCATGGCAAGTTAGTATCTCCAAGTGAGAGAGAGATGGATTTTCCTTTGATGGATTGTTAGAAAAGAGAAAACCTTAACCGAATTTATAGGTGCCATTGAGTATGCAAGTTCCTAGGTACCATGTTTTACACATTTTCCTCATTGTTGAAACTACTTTCTGTCCCTTTCGTGTTTGATAGCAGCTAAGTTTTGAAGATGGAATTGGATAGAGATGTTAGATTTTCATCATGTGCACTATATATCAGCTTTACTTTAATTGTGAAGAGAAAGCGAGTAGGATGAGAGGCATAGAGATATGATATTTTGGAAAAGTATGAGTGGTTGTCGTGGAGCCTCTCTTTAGAGCATATAATATTTTATGTTTTCTTTTCTGCCTATATTATTTTATTTTATTTTTATTTGGGTACTCGTATGTAGGGGTGTAATCGGTCCGGTTCGGTCTGGTTTACACCCCAAACCGACTAAAATCGGACCAGACAAACTCAGTTCGGTTCGGTTCGGTTCGGTTTTTTAGAATTTTTTGGGTAAAACCGACTCAAATCGAACCAGTTCGGTTCAGACGGTTTTCTCGGTTTGCCTGTTGGTCTGCAGCTTGGAAACATTCAAGCATCCGTGAGCAAACTTCTGCCCAGATTCAAACCCCTTTTGCAACAAAATAATAGTCATAGATCATTGTCAAGCATTAAATATACCCAGGTGGAATTGGGTTCCTTTACAAATCAACACAACAAAATAACAACAACTTGAAAAAATATATGCCAACTACGGCACTTGGCCACTCAGATATTCACATCCTCTTTTACATCATTGAGAATATATTGCATTATTCAATAGGAAACTTACAACAAGAGGAAGAGAAATAATAAGTCGCTAGGGATAGATTCAAATTGATTGTCATCAAGCAAAATTTCTTGTAATGAACTTAACCCATTTAAGCTAGGAAGACTGAAGAGGACCCGAAATGTTATTATATTGGAGCTCCAAAAACTCCAACGCAGTGAGATTCTGAAGATTAGGTGGAAGTGTACCTGAAAGGCCTTGACGGCCAATTTGATTTCCTTGTACATAACCCTTGTATTTCCTTAAATCAAGAAGTTTCCCCTTTAGGTAGAACAAAAAGCCCCAAATCTCAATGGCTCTGTCTATAATTACTTGAGTCTAAAATTTCTTTTCTCATATTTTTAGACAACCCCAGAAAGTGATACCCCGCGTGCACATCTAGTTAGGCGCTTGTTTGGAACTTGGAGTCACATCCAGCAATGGTTGGAACAGGGGTTGTCAGCAGAGGAGCGAAGATGAAGAAGAAAGCATACCATCCTTCAAGAAAACCGGTCTCTTGCCTAGGAGCTTGTTGAGCGTACTGTGAAGCAGACCCTTGCTACGAAGGAGAATAAGCATCCTTTGGTGGATACCCATCCATAAATGAACAATAATTTTAATAAATCATTCTCGCCCAAATACAAGAAGAAAATTCCACACTTGAAAATCAAAAAGGAACTCAAGCAAAAATCAATTACCTTGTGAAGGAGGAACCCCAACCGGTGGCTGTTGCTGGTGATCATAGTAACTCATCTCTCTCTGTATCTTTCAAAAGCTGACAACCTCAAAACCCAACAAGGAAAATGGCTAAAAGGTCAAAACCCATATGGTCAGAATAGCTCATCGGCGGCGACGAAGTGCGAGGCTAAGGGAGAGTGAAAGGCTTAGAGATTTCTAGGGATTTTAGAGAGGGAGAATGGCAAACACCAAGAGAAGAGATGAGGAATTAGGAATTATAGCAGGTCAAAAAACTAATAAAACGACATAGTTTAACATATCCGGTTCAGTTCGGTTTTTCTTTGATTTTTTCTTATTCAAACCGAGAACCGAACCGGACAGTTCGGTTTTTCAAAAATAAAAACCGAAAACCGAACTAGTTCTCTCGATTTGGTTCGATTTCAGTTCAGTTCGATCGATTTATTCGATTTAATCGGTTTGGTCGGTTTAGCTTACACCCCTACTCGTATGCAAGATTTTTAAGCTACAAATAAGTAAGATATTCAAGAAACTATAAGACAAAAAAAAAAAAGTTGGTACTATAAATTTATGGGTGGGCGGTCAAATCAGTATGACTCAGCAATTATTGCTATTTCCTGTCCGTTACTCAGCAATTAGTAGTTTGCACATTCCNTTAGTTCGATCGGTTTATTCGATTTAGTCGGTTTGGTCGGTTTAGCTTATACCCCTACTCGTATGCAAGATTTTTAAGCTACAAATAAGTAAGATATTCAAGAAACTATAAGACAAAAAAAAAAAGTTGGTACTATAAATTTATGGGTGGGCGGTCAAATCAGTATGACTCAGCAATTATTGCTATTTCCTGTCCGTTACTCAGCAATTAGTAGTTTGCACATTCCGGTAAATATTTTAAGAAAATTACTAATGTTCAAAAACGGTGGGTGGATAACCCATTAAAATATATTCAAGTTTTCTATAGTTTATCATTTTCATTATTGCAAATAGAAAAAATATTATAGCAGAAATAAGGATCACTTCGTTATTTATTATTTTTAAAAAAATTAGCTACAAAATAAGTATAATAAAATTAACAAATATTAATTTAAAACTACGTAGAGAGAAATTTGGATAAAAATTATCAATTTAAGTTACATTAATTGGAAGTACTAAGTAGTGTGTTTAGAATAAAAATTACACTTCACAAAACTTTCTATTGAAACATCCCCTAAATCTAATTTTGCATGTCCCCACCAATCAAATCGTAAAAAACCCAAAAAATTAATTGTCATTAAAAGAAAAGGGTACTTAGAGAGCGTATAATATACTATAAAATTCAAAAATGCAAACTTTACTAAGGTCATGAAAAGCAGAAAGTGAACAGGTGGTGGCATTGGTGGCCACGGTGCTAGCTGATGGTTGGGCACAAGAGGGATGAGTATCAAGGGCTCGAGAAGAAATTTGAAATATATTACATTAAAATTTTAAAAATTATTAAAAAACATATATTAAAATTTTAAAAATATCTTTAAAAATTACACAAATAAAATAATTCAAAATTAACATTTCAAATATACTTTACAAATACATTACACATTATAAATACCTCATCCAAACACCAAATGAATTCAAAAAAATTTAAAAGTAATGAAATCTTCAAAATTTTAGTAGATTTGGATAAATAGTGACAATATTAAGTAACATAATATACAAATAGCGTAACTCTACATTTGTCAGTCCACTTTAAACCACAAACTTGCCTGAACCAGAATTCACGAACTGGTATTTCATCAGATTGAAATTTCAGAGTCAATACAGTGGCAAATAGCCAAATATAATGACTTTTTTCTTGTCACAGTTAAATGGTACATATCAGTAGTACCTCAGAGGCTAAAGCCAAGCCTCTAGAGCAAATTTATACAAATTGATTACAAGCCCCATTCTCTAAAATTATACAAGTTACATTTATCACAGCACAAATAACAAGTTCTTTCTTTTCTTGTAACGCAGTAAAAAATAACAGTTATCTGGGTTATGGAATATGAATGTGGTGGAGCAGAACACTCTTCTAGCCGTAGCTCAACCTAGAGTCAAAAGACTTCATTGATGTCTGGCGCCGGGGAATGCCAATCTCACAGGCATTGACCCTGGCAGCAAAACGAAGAGAGCACAGGGACTCGTTTGTTGAAGAAGGATCAGGTGAGATGTTTACAAACATTAACGTTTTCGAATCCCCACCAAGACACGGCTGCCATTGATAGAAAAAGAACAGAGATCAATTTGAATTAAATCGCAAGGGCAAGTTTAAGAGAGCATTAACGTCCAGCTACATTGTCTATCACTGTCAAGCAACTAAAATTTCCATGCAAAGTATATTCTGAGACTTAACTGGGATAAACAATATAAACAAACAACATGATATAGGAGCAGGGAAGATTGGTAGAATATAATCAAATCATAGAATATAGTTCCCTGAAATTTGAATGTGAATCTCATATATTTGATTATCTTGAAAATAGTAATTCCCCAAATCCTGAAAGCTTCATAGAAAAATTTGCTTTTCCTGTTACGAAAAATGATAAGGGTGCAAGCAGATGGTTCAGAAATCCATAGCTTAGCTTAACATACCTGAAGAAGGTATGTCAACTTCGAATTCCTGAAGGGAACATGCTCCTCTTTCTTTGCCAATGCAAATATGACATCACTCAAAGAGGACAAACTTTTATTGATAGCCTGAACATGATGGGAAGAAGTATTGGTGCATATAAGAAAATAGTAAAAATGTGAGAGCTCTCAAACTGACAACAATGCATATCAAATAGACACCTGAGTTTCCTTCAACCGGTCCCCAGTTGCCCCACTCCTCGATAGTCTTTCACTTCCAGCCAGATCAATGAGGTTCAAGACACCTTGTACTTGTTGTTCAGTGTTCTATAAAAGAAAGAGAAAAGTACATCAGCAAATAAAGCATCAGAAAGAGAGAAAGAACAGTAACATATATACCAATGCAATTACTAGGGCCAGTACCTCATTTATCCCACATATACGCAAAGTAAAGACAAAATGGCTTCTAGATGACTGTTCATTCATCTGTGTTCTTCCTACTGACCTGAAAAAACAGAAGGAACATAATTCCATTGTTTATAGATTTCATGCCTGTAAGAGAGAGGCCAAGAACCAGAGTAGGCTGTATCTGAATATAAACTGTTATCTCTCCTAACTGAATCAAATATGCCAAAATTTAAACTTGACAGCTTCAAACATTGATTAGTTGAAAAGGAATAAGATTTTTCATCCAAATGATGAAGAGGATCAACCATTGTCACACTTGCACCCAGAAAGTTCATTCAACCATAACTGTACAACACAATATAGAAAGCAGCTTCATGATCTAAACATACTGCACCATAAACCATTTAATATACATACCTGCTATGCGCAGCCTGTTGCAGGAGGGAGGAAATCTCATAAACGCTAGTCACATCTACAATGGTGAGGTCAGAAACATGTGTGTGCCCATTTCCATCGTGCTTAATAGTGTACTGCTTTCCGGGAACACCGTTTTCTGTTCGTGTCTGGTCAATCCCATTTGACCGGTTTGATGACAACAAATCCCTGATAGTCTCGTTATATATCTCCAGAATTGAAGCCTGGAAATATTTAACAAACTTCGTCAAAATTTTCGTCTCTTGATGTAAAATGAGAATCAGGATAAAGCATATTAACCTGCATTTTGTACTTCCATCCTTGGTCCTTTAGAGACTGGCTAATCTGGAATATCTGTTCTAGAGAACGTGGTATGAGGCCTTTCAGCTCTGGGGCGTCAGGCCTACCCATCATTGTATAGGTTTTGCCCGAACCTGTCTGACCATAAGCAAAAATGCAGACCTGCCATAGAAAACCATTCTGTCAAAAAAGCACAACTCAAGTGTATACCTAAAACAAAAATAAATATGAAAAGCAAGAGAAAAAATGAAAAGGAAAAAAGATAAGCCCCCAGTTTAAGAGCAAGCAAGCCAGAGTTCATAGTGGCACAACCAATTCCATTGCCTTCATTGAAGAAAATAACTATATAAGAGATAAAATATCAACTCTGAGTTGTCTTTGTCTTGGGCCACAGAAACACCAAAATATGAAACTAGTCAATGTTCTCAGCTATAGCCAAAGAACAGTCCATCAGACCAGAACACTATGACAATGCTCTACATAATTAATATATTAAAAAGATTAACATCAAACATTGTCAAAGTATTTTCTGAAAAGTAATGAGACTAGACTCTAACAACCGAGGTGAACACAGCAGCAGAGAGCTAACAGCAACCAGAGCAATTGACTTTCATTGCGCACAGTCACAATGTAAAAAAAACCCGCGCATATCGCACAACTAAACTGAAAAATCACTACACATAAATCATCCAAATCTACTAGTCCCCACGATTTTAATTCTGCTACAAGTACAACCAAGATATTTGTATAATATCAAATGTAATTGCACCTTAAACAGTTATACTTAATTGCCCCACAGCTCACACTAACCTATATTATACCATTACCGTTTTTCTAGGTATCAAGTTATGCTGGACACGTAATGAACAAAGGAGACAAACTAGACTCAAGAAATCACCTTGTACCCATCGAGCGCACTCTGTACCAGTTGTGATATCTCTGTGAAAACATCCTGCTGAGAAGCCTCATGATTGAAGACCTTGTCAAATGTAAAAGGGTACTTCTGCCCTGCTGACCGTTAAAGGATAATATTGTTATACTTGACAACTCATTAGAAATAGCACCACTAGGGAGAGGGGGGAAAGTACCGCTTTGCACCAATTCAATGCCCCGGCCAAGAGCTTCTGTTGATGTAGGGTAAGAAACCACCATGTCTGTTCCAATACCATCGTCCGGTAACAAAGGTCGCACACGGCAGAACACACGAATATTTCCTTTTAGTTCCTAAAAACAGAAATGATTGGATACCATTTAGCTATTATACCTGTCAAATGAGAGGTCAAAGGGAATTCTTTATCTGAGCCAAAAATCATTACCAGGATAGTATTATGCAGTTTTTTCCTTAACTTCTCTCCTTCAATTACTTGGAATTCTTTATCTGCCAGACGATTCTGTAGTTCTCGTATAATTCTTTTCTGCTCTTCATACTCTGTTCTTGTTTCTGAAGCAGATAAATCAACCATCTAAAGGAAAGAAAATATAAGATAGTTTTCATTCCAGTAATTGAGTATGCAACAAAAGAGTAAAAGAAAAAATCACCTAATACCATGATTCCCTTACTTTTAATTTATCCTTTTCAATACTCAATTGCTGCTCCAGTTTACGAATTTGCTCCTTTTGAATAGAACATCTCTCCTATAAAGAGAAGTCACAATGTTAAAATATCAACACATGAGTGTACAACTGATAAAAATGTCAAAAGAATTAACAGATAGAAACAGAACTAAATAAAAAACCTCAAGATCACTTGTTTTAGTTGTCAAGCTTTCTAATTGTTCCAATGATTTCCCTGTAATGGCTTTGAATTTCTCTACTTCTCCAGTTAAATCTTGTACTTGCTTCACTCGGCGATCCCGATCATCTCTAATCTGCTGTAACTCTTCGCGAAGGCATTTGAGTTCTTGTGCTAACAATTCTTTCTGCTTTGTAGCCTCATCCTGTGAAACCTGAGGAATTATGATATGGAGAGAGACAGTTAAGACAACTACAATGATAATAAGAAATGAAAACGATATAGAAATTAGCATAATCAACTTAAGAACTACAAGGCAACCAAACAATGCCCTCTAATCCAGTTCAATTAAAAAACAGGCAAGTATGGAAAAAAAACCAAAGTCAAGACAACGGATCATGAAAAAATTCCGAACAAGTTTAAAGCGCATTTCACTTGATTTGAAACATTTTCCAACATCAATCTGAAATCAAACCGACAAAAGATCATATAAAGACAGTACTCAACTGCATAAGAAAATCGATATCACATCAAAACCACTTACTTTAATAGATTGCAGCTGATCCTGCAATGCCTTGTTGTGACCTCTTACATTGCTGAGATTCTCAACTATGGTCAATTTCTCTGTTTCCACCCGTTTGAGTGACTCACTAGTTGTTTCAAGATCTGTCTGAAGGCGACCGTTGTACTGCTGCAGACTCATATTGTACTCTTGTGATCGCTTGTACAAGTCCTCATTTGAAGCGGCCTGCAAACTCAGCAAATTCAGAAGGAATAATCCTTAGTGAGGAAATCTGCGAGTTGAAATAACCCATAAACATGTGGATGACCAACAGACCAAGTCTAGAACAGAATTACCAATAAAGTGTGCGACATACTAATTGGTTGTACACTTTAAGTTCAACAGATAACCGTAATTTATCTATATAATAACTTATCATTACCTTCCGCTCGGCAGTTAATTTCTCTTGCCGAACTTTCTCAAGCTCAGTTGAAAGAGAAGCCTGCATCTGCTCAGCTGCAATTCTGGCTTCTTTCTCTTTTCTATGGCACTCAATTGCTTCCTAGTTGTCAACAAGAAATGGGGTGATGAAACAACAGGAAATATCACTGTGGATTCTCAATCTCAATGCTCTAGGTAGCAAACTTACCAGTTTATCTGATTCTTCCTTTGCAATCCGCTCTTCTAAGGAAGAAATTGTCTTCCTCAAATCACATATGGCGCTATTCAACTCCTCTATCTTATTCTTCATCTCAGTCTCTGAGAAAAGACAAACGTAAAATGTTTAGATAACAGTTACAAAGATTACGTAAGCACTATATTAGCTATGACATAGTGCTCATGAATAAGTACTATGATTCACTCCAGTAGCATGCATCTAAACATCAGTTTAAAAAGCATGTTCACAGTAGTGTTAGCGATTCTAATAAATACCACTAGTTTCAGTCAACTTATATTTGTGAATTACATAGTCTAAAGAAAAAATTACCAGTGTCAGTGCACTTCTTCTCAGCACATTCTAGTGCAGCCTGAAGCTTTTCTTTCTCCTGGATATGTCCTTCTTCAACTTGCTTAAACCACCGAACACAGAGTTTAAGCCGCTTAATAAGATCCCCCATTTGTTCCATCTTTTTCTGCAAAGCAAGCAGAAAATATTCAGAACAGTAAAAACAATTGAACAAATTAAGAATCATCCAGATACAGATTACATGAGATTAACCAAACCTTATTGTCATATGTATTTCCCTTTTTCATTTTCTCATTCAGTAATGCATCAACATCTTCTTTCGTGAACTCAATAGTGCTACATTCGGAGCCCTCGGTACTACCAACATCATTTGCCGTATTAGCATCCGGCCTATTGTTAACGGCAGCAAACGGCGGCCTCCCCCTGCCAGTGGCTCCCTGTCGCTCCATCCTTTCTGCTCCAATCCTTCGACGCTTGTCTGAGATGATGCCTTCTTCAGTAGCTCCCTTTTTCTAATAACACAAAGTCAAAAGAAGCTACTTTTATTACTCTGTGAAGCTAAGTTCTCCTAACCTTATTCTACTCCGGCATACAAAAGACAATGAGCAAGGTTCATCTATGACTGCTACAAACCCACAAATAAAGTTTAAAAGGCTCACATTAGAGGGGCTTCGAGGAGGCCGGTTCTGGTTTCTGGAAGCCATTTTACCACAGATTATCGAAACTCCGAGCAGTTACGGGCGAGGGAAAACCGATTGCATTTGACGAAACCGCAACCCAATAGCGTCTTGGAATCGCGCGGTTGCGAAGAAAAAACTTCAAGATCTGTAAGTTTAGGGTGCGAGATTTTTCGAAATTGTTTGAATCGGATCTGAATTGGGATTTAGGGTTTGCAGATGGAGAGTGATAGAGAAGGGGGCGAAATGGAGAGGAGGTGGGCACTCACTGGGGAGAGCGTGAAATTTGAATTTGGATCTCGCGGTATTCAACTAATGCGCTCCTTTGCTTTTCGTTCTGGGTTGAACCGGAATAAAAAAGCGGTTCGGTGAGTTGATCGTGCCGGTTCAGGTTCAGTGGGTTGTGCCGTTGTTTTTCAAATGAAATTGAAAATAACGGTCGACTCCTTTACTAAGATATGTGTTGAAAATTTGCAGAGTGGACAAATAGTGGATTATGTTTGTTTCATACCTGTAAATATGTTCCTGTTTTATACTTATATATATGGCAAAATCTGAATTTAGTTACACTCAATTAAATGTAAAATTGTCTATGAAAATCAAAAATGAAAAAATTCCATAGAAATTGACAAAGCTCATGATCTTTCATGGGGGAGAGAGGACTGCTTAGATTACAAATCAGGAAAACCAAGTCAACAGAAATGAATACTTCCCCCAACCCATTCCCTCTATAGCATTTGCAAGATAAAGTGCATGGTTAGCTTATTATTATAATTTTCCTTGGCAATTATATATAGGGTATCAATTACCAACTCCTATTTCCTAATATGTACAAAAAGAAATTATTGCTATAATTCCATATTTTGGTTCTTTGACTACAATATTATGCTTCATAAACTTATTTATCAATCTATTATACTTTTAAAATTATTTATCTTGTTATTACACTTAAAAAAAATGGTTGAGTATAAGTCTCACTGAACACATCGTATCCCACATGGCACATTCAATGAGGACACACTGCATGGATGTAGCGTGTTCAATGGGGTCCACTACCTTTTTTTTCATTTTTTTAAAAAAAAGTATAATAATGAGATAAATAGTTTTGAAAGTATAATAGATTAGTAAATAAATTTTTAAAGTGTGATATTGAGGTCAAAGAGCCCCATATTTTACCAAATACATGAGAAATTTAAAAATAAAAAGTGTTCTCTTACTTTGGTACATTAAGAATTTGTATGATGATTTAAAAACTTGATCACTACCCAAAAGCCCATCCACTCACCCACTTAAATCTAAGTCACTACAAAAAGTTTGTTATGGTACATGAGTTTGAAAGAAATTTAATGCATACTATGTAATTATCCAAAAGTAAAGGGAACAACAAAATCATGGGAAGCTCCCTAATGCTACTTTAGCCTCTCTAGCTTCTTCTCTCTACCCTCTAGTTGTGAAGGCTGAATTTGCTTGGTAAAACAGCAAATTTGGTGTCATGAGAAGGGTTTACTGCAAATCCAATCCAAACAAGCTACTAGTATCCCCAAATACTAAGATACATCATTATTTGATGAAGTTCTTAAATTTATCAAATACATGGATTTATTAGTAAACAATATGCATATATATGTCCACACTAGTGATGTCACCAACATCAAGTGCATCTCCTTTGTCTAAAGAAATTTCCAGCAAAAAAAAACTTTAAAATAAGCATTGTAAATGACATTTAATGATAATCAGTGTATAGAATATTTCAAGTTTAAACTTTAAATTCATGCACTTGAGTGGTAAGTAGGGAGATATATGGGATATAGCATACACGGAAACCAAAACTTACCCATGGATGTTGGATAAGTGGCAAGAGAATGTCTTCTAGTCTTTATTGTATCAAATTTGACATGAGAAGGTTAAGAAAATAATTTCTTATAAATTTGTTAAATTTGGTGTAGGTATACTTTTTTTTTTTTTTTATTGGAGGTTATATAATAAGGATAAATATACATGTTTATCAAAGAGTTTGTAATACTTAAATTATTCTCAAAGCTTGTTAATTATGTGTTCGAATTCTTAGAATTGTAACAAATTATATATATATATACTCTCAATTATCAACTTAAATACATAATATAATTTTTTTAAAAAAATTATAATATAAATATCTATAAAAATATTGCATTTGAGTTAATTTTAATTTTAAAAAATTATAACACTTTTTTTATAAAGAAAAATTATTCATAAAATTTGCAAAGAAAGACTCATAAGTTCCTTATACATATTAATCTTAATTTGGTTATTCCAAAATTGTTTATGTGAACAATGAACTACCTATTTTGTCTCTATGACTATTTTTACAAGATACTCACATATTATAACTACTAATTATATATTGTGTGAAAGATAATCACATAAAGTCAAAAGGATACTCATATAGCTTTGGGGAGAGAAATACAAAGGATGACCACATAGGCTAAAGGATACCTACTTATGCTATAGTGAACTTAGATACACTTTAAATCAATCTTGTTCTTTGGATAACATAATTTCATTTGTTATGATCATTGTTTGAAAAAATTATTCTCCTATGTTAAGAAATAAACCATAGCGCAATATGAGCTATAATCATATTGTGTGCTCACTGACCACATACTAGATGAAAGATAATCACAGGCAATTCATATCACCCACATAATTTTGAGAGAAAAAAAAAAACTAAGAATAATTACATAAGTAAAAAAGATACACATTTATTATAACTCCCAATTACTTAGTGACAAAATAGGCAGTTCATTATCCACATAAATAATACTAAAGGAACGAAACTTAAATTAATTTGTATAAAAAAGTAATGAGGATTTTTTACAAACTTTATCACCAAAATAATAATTTTCTTTTTAATATTTTCTAAATTAACTGGTATGCAGATCCTACGGTTAAAATTCTGCATCCTCATGAACTCTGGAATACACGCTTCTATGAGAATTCCAAGTTCTCCTGGAGTCCCTTTCCCTTCTCTTTGGTCTTCGGTCTTTCCACTGTCTCTTTGCGTGGATTTGCTCTCCAAACCCTTCCTTTCTGAGACTGTGACACCGATAGCTTAATTTCCAAAACTCTTATCCTCTATGGCACAGAAACGCGCGTCTCCTCTGGATGAACCACCCACAGCTTCTTCTTCAGAGGAGGAAGAAGAAGAAGAAGGCTCAACTGAAGAACAGGGAGGTTCATCTGAAGAAGGAGAAGAAGATGAGCAACACGAACCAGCTAAACCATCTCCCCCTCCGCCATCGCCTGCGGTTGAGAAGAAACCCACTTCCAGAAGACCACCCTCAGCTACGGCAAACTCTCAACCACGATCTGCTTCCTTTGAATCTGGGTCAGAGTCCGATTCGGGATCCGACTCTGAAGATGGGCGACCCACTGTGGTTTTGGACCCGAAAGTTAAACCGGTTGCATCGAAACCTATGGAAGAGACTTCGAAGACGAAGAAGCCAAGGTCCCAGTTCTCGGCTACGCCGGCCAGATCGACAACGAAACGCACCGTTGAGAACTCTCGTCAAGTGAATGATTCAAAAAGGGCCAAGAAAAAATCTTCCTATGCCGCCGCCGATGAGGAGACTCCGGCAAGGGAGAAATCTGGGGATGATTCGAAGAAGCTGTTTCAGAGGCTGTGGAGCGAGGACGACGAAATTGCTATCCTGAAGGGCATGGTTGAATATTCGGCGAAGAATGGAGCAGATCCATATAAGGATCCGAATGCATTTCACGATTTTATCAAGAAGTCGCTGCATGTTGACGTTTCAAAAGTGCAATTGATGGATAAGATTCGAAGGTTGAAGAAGAAGTATGAGAACAATGCAGGGAAGGGGAAAAATGGTGAAGATCGTAAATTTTCGAAAGCACATGACAATAAAGCCTTTGAATTGTCGAAGAAAATTTGGGGCACTGAAGGAACAAGTGGAGTAGCGGAACAGGTAAAGTCTAATGGGAAAGCTAGGAAGGATAAAAAAGAAGGTAGCAGAAGTAGAACCGTGGTTTCTCTGAAAGCTGAGCTGCTTCCGTCACCAAATTCAGAGGAAGCTGGAAAAATGGACATAGATCAAAGTTCTGGTTCAATTCTGAGTTTAAGTGAGATGATTCGCTTTGACAAAAATCTGGGAGTATCTGCGTTAGATGAGGATATTATGAAGAAGGGATTGGAACTGATTGGAGCATCTAAGAGGGAAGAGTTGGAGGAGAGGTGGAAGAAGTTGCAAGCTGCTGAATTGGAGATTTATGTGAAGCGTACAGAACTAATCAAGGATCAGGCCAAGTTGATATGGGAGGCATACAAGTCATCAAACCATTAGGAGTATGCAGGTATAAATTTCCGGCCGTTAGGATGTTTAAAAAAATTGTTCAGGATGTAAGCTTTGTAATTTTATTGATGTCACTTAGAAATTCAATCGCAAAACTGAAGTAGTATCTAATTGAATTATGAAAATATTCTGGTTAAGTACTGTAGTGGCTTTGGCATTGTGGTTTCTTATAGTGAGATTGAAGTTCTCTTGCCTGAATTGTGAACTTCTACAATGGAATACTTAGTTCATTTTCATTCACTGGTTCATCTGTCTACTTGATGCAATGAAAACTCTAATTTGTCCCCTTCTCTCCCATAACTTATAGCTAGATTCGTGTATTGTTATTTGTTACTCTCAGAGTCTAAGTTATATTCATACATGTAACTTGAAGCCCTCTATTCTATCAAGTGAAAGTATTGTTGGACTCTGATGTAATGAGAGCTTAGCATACTGGCACCATGTTTTTATTTTTTTGCACCATTTATTTCATTTCTTGGTTCATTCATATAGAGTTTAGAATACAAGAAGGGTTTAAGTTTTCTTTTGGGGTTCTCTGGTAGTGTAGTCATCCTGTTGGTCATAGAAGGTGTTTGTTCTTTCATCCTGAATTGGGAATAAATTCTTTAATATATTTGGTGTTATTAATGTCTATTTTGTGTTGCTATCATGCATATCTCTGCAAGGTTTAGGCTGTGTATTCTTTGAAACTGGATTATTCCAGTATGGTTGAGTCACATTCTTCTTATGTCTTAGACTGTTTGAAATGTGTCTGTTCCTGAATCTGTGCTGGTCTCACTCAAGATAGCCGTTTAGATTTATTTTCTTGGTTTAGCTATATTACCTGGATATTTATAGGACACTATCCACTGTTGAAAGTGGCCTTGTTCAAATGCTAGTCTAGAGTTTTTCTGCATATAAATCAGATACATTAGGAGGAATATGCTTAAAACTTGAGGCTTGAACTAGTCTAGGTTAGTTTTGTTCAATTGTTGGTGTATGAAGTGAAGATGTTTGGTCTCTGGTTTGCGTTACTAGACGCACATAGCGAATGATGCTAGTGGAGTTGATATGGGAAGCTTATGCTTGGTTTCTTTACATTGCTTGGAACTTTCTTTGCTTTGCAAAGAGGACCCTGGTTGAGCTTGTAGCCTTGTACCCAGTTTTGTGTCTATGTAATATTATTTCTGCTAATCCCATGTGCAGTGAGAGAGAGGTAAGATATAGTTCTCATTAATTTTCTATTTGATTTCAACACTTTGCCCTTAGAGTCATGTTTGATCTAGCTTGAGAAAATTGTTCAGCTTTATCAACAATTAATTTTGGTTGCTTGTGATTTAGATTGGCCAAAATCCAAATTTTCTGTGATTCGGGTTGAAGGTGTTGAATAAATCCCCACAGAACTATGTATTTAGCGTTTTTTGTTGAGACTTTAGCTATAGGATATTGGTGTGATAGGTCTGAGCTTAGGAATTTTACTGTGAAGATGAAAGTAAGATATTGGAACAAAGACTGCATGCTCCTTCCTTAATTTCTTCTTTCATGTAACGAAGACTGAAGATGAAAGTAAGATATTTTTCCATGTTATTTTTTGACATAACATGTTCGCAACCTCAAACTGTGAGTCTGAATCTGAAACCCAGCAATCAAGAAATTTTTACGGAGAAACAAATTCCATGCCTCAAGTTTGATTTAAAAGTGTGAAAAGGGGGAACGTAAGGATACCGTAAATGGATAGTAGCTCTTTACCATGTCTTCCTATATATTTGTGGTACTTCGATTATGACTCTAGGTTTGAACATGGAATCCATTAGTCCTATGTACGACCCATGTCTTTGTATTTTTCAATATGCCTAATTTTTTCTTGATATGATGTCTCATAGAAGTTATAAATTTAACTATGAATGTGATGAATGCATTTTTCATACATGGGATAGCTCAATGGATGAGCATTTAGTACTTCATATTAGAGGTACTAAGTTCAAATTTCGGTATATGAAGGTCGGATGAGATTTTAAGAGGAGATAATATAACTTTTGCTGAACCAAATTTTTTTTATAAAACCATTAGTAATATGCCATAATTTGATTCATATTCTATTATCAAAATATCATAATTTTCTCTCCAAATAAAAGTTTTGGATTATTACCAAGAAAATTAAATAGTTATTCTTCTAAAATAAATATATAGTTATACAAGTATGGACCAAAAAAAATGCAACAAGTCACAATTAAAGACAATTTTTAAGGTCTCTCCTACATTAATTGTCCTTACTATGGGAAAGAGTCAATAATTTGAGAAGAAGAAAAAGGTTTTAATTTTTTTTTGAAAAAAACCGTTGCTTTAACGACGACTTTACTTCGTTGCATTAATCCGACAACTTCGATTTACCCCTCAAATGTTGCGTTTCCCGCTTCACGATCCTTCCACAAGCTCGCAGCTGAAAACGACACGTCATCGGGTCAAGATCTACCATCCGATCGTCCAACTTGGCACAAAACCAACGGTTTAAGATCAATATCTGCGCGCTTTCTCCTGATTGGCTGTACCATTTCTCTTCAATGCTACATAACCTCGCATGGATCCGCCTTTGCTGTATCTTCTAGTCCCATTACCCTGTAATCCGCTGAGCTCGCGAACTCTCCAGAACCAAACCCTTCGTCTCTTCGTTTTCTATCTCAAAAATGGCTGGAAGAGGAAAATCTCTCGGCGCCAGTGCAGCGAAGAAAGGTCTATCGCGAAGCAGCAAAGCCGGTCTCCAATTCCCGGTGGGTCGGATCGCCCGGTTCTTGAAGGCTGGAAAATACGCCGAGCGTGTCGGTGCCGGTGCCCCGGTATACCTCGCCGCCGTCCTCGAATATCTCGCCGCCGAGGTCAGTTTCAAAGTTCTCTCCCGGTTTCATCAGAATCAATGGCATTATGGCAATGTATTAGAAAATGAATAATATTAATTGCAATTTGGTTCACTGAAAATTTTCTTTATTTCAGTTTAGCCCTTGTTGAATTGGTTTATGCTTAGGTGTTGGAATTGGCTGGGAATGCGGCGAGGGATAACAAGAAGACTCGGATGGTGCCGAGACACATTCAATTGGCAGTGAGGAACGACGAGGAGCTTAGCAGGTTGCTGGGCAATGTGACCATCTCAAGCGGCGGCGTTTTGCCTAACATTCACGGCATGCTCTTGCCAAAGAAAGCTGGTGTGGGTTCAAAGAGCGCCCATGGTGATGATGACTGAGCTTTCCAATATGTTTTTCTTCAGAAAAAAAATAGAAAATTTTAGATAGAGTAGAAATTGATTCTGTTTGTAATTGAATCTTCTGTTGATACCAATTGGGAAATGGAAGTTGATTCTTTGATCTAAATCTTCTCCTCTTGTGTTAATTTAAGCTCTTTATTGAAGTTCTTAGTGAATATAACAGTGAAATATTTACCCTTTGATTGTTAAACTAAGCTTATCTTTGAAACATGAACTTTCAAATCTAATGATATCATTAATCAAACAATTTGGGAGAGAAAACAAGGGAAAAGACAAAGACTAGTAAATTTGTGAATAAGAGTGTTTGGTAAAATGCCTAAACCATGTTGCCTTGTACAAGTAACAAGTAATAGGTAGCCTAGGTGTGGGCTACGGCTGGTTGTCTCTTTTCTTCTCTTCTTGTGGCAGTGGCAGATACGTAATAAGTTATAGTAAAGAGTCCATGGATGAAACACAAAATGCCTCCAATAGATAAAAGGCGATTGTGTAATATCCCACAATTTTGTCTTGACCTTGAATTGGCTAATGTCCCTATGACAAGCATGGAGAATCCAACTGCCAATATGATCCTACATCACAGAATTTAACAATTATGCATCAATTGTGATATGAGTTAGTTTATATTGTTAAATGTTCAAATGGAAGTACAACTGCAATGTTTGCTATTACTATGGAATAAGGCAAAACTTGAAGAGGGACTAATAATAATGTTTGGAATTGATGGTGAGTGTGTGAAGTTTCATGCTATCCTTCCAATTTTCAAATATATGAAATTAATGCTCATGAACCTTTTTTGTTTTTTTGCAATCATAGAAAGGGATAGCTCCCATGCCTTTTGGTATGGTGTATGAACATTTAGGATTTGTTTGGGAATTAAAATTGGAGAGAAAGGAGAGGAAAAGAAATGAGTAAATGTGTGAATCCCCTTGTTTGAGAGTTCAAGATTAAAAAAGGAAAGGAAACCAAAGGGTAATTTCAAACCCTTGTATTCCTTTTTTGTCTCACTTTTGTGTTTCCACAATTAGGTGGGTTTAGAAAGAAAAAAGAGTAATTTACTATTATACCTCTATTTATTTTTTCAAATTCTTTTTTAAATACTATTTAGATAATATTATTAAATCTTATATTAAATATATTTACTTTANTAGCTCCCATGCCTTTTGGTATGGTGTATGAATATTTAGGATTTGTTTGGGAATTAAAATTGGAGGGAAAGGAGAGGAAAAGAAAGGAGTAAATGTGTCAATCCCCTTGTTTAAGAGTTCAAGATTAAAAAAGAAAAGGAAACCAAAGGATAATTTCAAACCCTTGTATTCCTTTTTTGTCTCACTTTTGTGTTTCCACAATTAGGTGAGTTTAGAAAGAAAAAAGAGTAATTTACTATTATACCTCTATTTATTTTTTCAAATTCTTTTTTAAATACTATTTAGATAACATTATTAAATCTTATATTAAATATATTTACTTTATAAATAAATGATAAATTTGTAAAATTATAAATTTTTATTTATTTCTTTTTCTTTCCTCTCCTATTGCTCATTTTAATCATCCAAATAAAGGAGAGAAAAACCCCTCCCTTTCCTCTCCTCTCCTCTCCTCTCCTCTCCTCTCCTCTCCCTTTAAAACAAAAAACTCCCAAACAAACCCTTAAGGGAAAAAAGGCAAAAGAGAATGTGTGGATTGAGGGGAAAGGACAAAGGAGAGGACAAGATTTAGGTGTATTTTCTTTTTTAAAATAGTGATAAGGAAATGAAGGACTTGAAGCAAATTCTCTAAAGCATCACCATATATATATAAAATAATAATTTAATTCCTTGAAATTTGAGGGTTTTGGAAGAAATATTCTCCCTTATATTTTTTCTCAGTTTCCCTTACTTGTCTAAACAAGGAAAAGGAAAATCTCCCTTAATCACCTCCTTCCCATCTATTAGTTTTTCCCTCTAACTTCTAGATCTACATGGAATCCTGATAATTATGAGTGATGTGTTTGAAAATTGGCAATGGATGGTGAACCAACACAACAAGATAAGCACCTATGACATGTTGAACATTAGAAGAATTGATTAACTTCTCATTCTATAAGCCAAACTTTGATAGATTAGAGAACATGATTTTGATATTATTGTATGACATGTGAAAATTAACATAATCAAACAGCATAAACAACTTCTGACCCCCCCCCAAAAAAAAAAANCCAAACAAAAAAAAAACAGCGAAAAAACAAAAAACTTCAATATAGGAAGCATGCATGATGTTTTGTCTGGTTGAGGGAGCAAAGGGATGGGACTTTTGGAAATTGCATGGTGAAAGCAAAACTAAAAAGGCTTA
This sequence comes from Cercis canadensis, assembly GCA_003255065.1. Lineage (NCBI taxonomy): Eukaryota > Viridiplantae > Streptophyta > Magnoliopsida > Fabales > Fabaceae > Cercis > Cercis canadensis. The sequence continues at coordinate 172,479 of QAOA01000366.1, forward strand.
CCAGGAGAAAATGAGAAAAATCGCTGCTAATTGCTTATTAGCAGTGGCTTTTAGGTATTCTTCTTTGGACCATATGCAAATGCAGCCACCAAGCAAGTTAGCAATCACATGAGCCAGAACCAACAAAATAGCAGCTGCCAATCCTAGCTTGAAAGCTTGATGGCTTGGATCTCTACACTCAACTATCCACAGCTTCAAATGTTTTGTCTGTTTTTATTCGAAAAGATCAAAAACGCATCTCATTAATATCCTCAAGAATGAAGCTTTTAAGGTCAATTATGTCTTGGAGTACCTTATTTTGAGCTATTTCTGCCTGAATTCCAAGTATCCCAGCAACAACATCCATAACCATAACAAGTATGCAGATAAGAAAGCCGTAGTTTTTGGCCATTTTGCAGTAAAACAACAACAGCTACGTACAGCGGAGAAGGAAAGGAGAGGAAGTGAGAATTTTTATTGATGACTCCTCAGTCCTGACTTTAATAGTGAAGCCTTATAATGTCTAAATGAATAACGAATACGAATAAAGATTGGGCCAGGTTTGCTGCGTGTTATCATATGTGAATGTGAAAGCAATTAGCTGTGACTTTTAAGGTGAAAGCTGCTTCTGTCTTCACAAATTTTACTTTATTCTTTCCCCTTTCTAATATTCCTTCCATGGGGGACAAGGAAAGCAGAGTATCACCAGCAAAGGAAGCGACATTGATGTGTGGATTACAAGTATGGACAGCTGAGACTGAAATGCAATGGCTATTCATCAAGAATCAAGAATCTCTATTTTTTCTTTTACCTAAAAAGTCAGCTCTTTTTTGTTTCAATTTCATTTTTGGGTAAATTCTTCTTGTCTTAGGAGTTGGATTGAAAGAAACTACATGCAGCTAACATGTTCCAAATCCAATATATTGTTTCATTAGAATAGGAAAGTAAAGACTTTCTAACTTTCTATGTAATTTAAGAAATAAATTATGTAATTAATTGCTGTAAAAGTTTTATAGTTATGTAGGTTGTTATTTATCATACACTTGTGGTGGAATCTAGTGTGTCCTGAACAATTTGGTGTGCATAATTTTTACTAAAGAGCACTTCGCAAAAATTATATTTATGTCAATCCAATATATATATATTTTTGTTACTTTCGATTACGATTTTAAATATGAACACGAAACCTATAAATTTTGAGAACGACCTCAGTACCACCACTCAACTACAAATTGTTTGATATATATATATATATATATATATATATAGTGATATTTAACATTAAGAAAATAAAAAATTAATGTTTATCGAGTGATGCACTGTTGTCATGGCCAAGTCTACAATACCCATTCTTAGAAATGGGCACCGGTGCAAAGCCTCTTTATGAACGTTGGATTTGCATTCAATGGTCTAGATTGTGTTTAGTGTTACCTGAAGAACCAGTTTTAAGAAATATAGTAATATGACCTAGTATTTTTACAAAATTATGCATTGACCCCAAAAAATCAATTTTGTAGATATTTCAATTTTTTGACCGTCATGCTAGCGTGGCTGTCCCACGGCCACCATTTGTAGTTCCCTGACCCAGTCCACCGATTGTGTTATTTGGTCATCAAACTCAACAGCAAAGGCCTTAAGCCCCATTTTGCAGCTCTTATACTCGGGAAACTTGGTACTAAGAGAAGAGAATGACAAGAATCTCCAAAACTATTTGTAGCAGAGCTTCCACTACTCTACTGATACACTATTACTAGGAATAAAGTATGGATGGGATCTGAAACGAATCAGTTCTTGTTTTTCTGAATCCTCTCTGTTTTGCTTCCTCAATTCTATTCTTTTTGTAACAAAATTTGTTTGTTGAAATTCGTTTCACATTGTCTCTGAAGAAACGAGAGGGTTATTTTTATTTCCTTTGCTACTGATCATTTCATTTTCATTCAATTAGATGTTCCTCATTTCATACTCGAAATTGAGATTTTTGTGAGAAATCGAAAATGGCTCCGAAAAGCTCAGACATGAATGAATCCTTGATAGGGTCAGATCAGGATACTCCTCCTTCGCATAAGGCCGCTTCTCCTCTAAAAACTTCGCCACCGTCACATGGAGAAGCATCGGCGGGCCCGGAATGCGGAGAAGCATCGCCGGCGAGGAAGTGGGTCAGAATCTGAGTAGAGAGAGGGGGAGAGAGAGAGAAAGAAGAGGGTGTATGTTTTTGGTTAGTTGGGAAATAAATGTAAATACATAAATTTTTTTGGGCTAAAATATAATTAATTATTTATAGTTAATATTAAGTCATCAAATCTTGACCATACACGTGGCTTAATCTCAACCATTTAAAAGGTTTTGCATCGTTGCCCATTTCTAAGGATGGGTATTGTAGACTTGGCAATCCAACGTTCATAAAGAGGCTTTGCACCGTTGCCCATTTCTAAGGATGGGTATTGTAGACTTGGCCGTCATGGGATATTGTAAAGTGAGATTTTTATGCATTTATGCATTGTGGGTTAACTTGTGTTACATTCCAGCAAAAATCTCCTATTTTTCATATTTATTATATTTTGTGATAATTATTGATTTGTTAAATCCTATGATTTAGAAATTAGAATGGCCAGTGCATATATAATTATGTATAAAAGAATTAAAGTATATAATTTATTCAACCACACCAAAGAAAAAAAAAATGGTGTTTCAACAAAAACTGAAACCTCAATTTAAACCGGTGACTTTAGAATTAGATACCGGTTGTTGAGCAGGCGGTTTTAAGTCTCAAACTCCTTCCTCGTGAATGGCACGTGACACATGACACCTGTTTGGCGCCGTGGCATAAGCATAATAGTATACGAGCGTTTTCTAGAATCAGCTCCATTCTTCTTTCTTTCTCAGACATATCCATTTGGAAAGGAAAAGAGAGATCAAATAAGAAAACAGCGTAAGAGAACACTACAGAGAGGAGAATAATCAAACTCCTTGCTTAGCTGAAGCTGTTTCTGGAAAAGTGAAACGAAATCCAGGGAAAGGGGATTCACTTTCTTTCCTCTTTCCATTTCCTGCGAAAATGTCAGCTTACCGATGGAAAAGCTTCGAGGAAAACGAAGACCGGCCCGAGAAGCCTCGACGCTATGGCGTCACTGAGATGAGGGGTCCTCATTACAATCTCTTGAGCCAAAATGTTCTTCAGGTAAACCATTTTCTCTCTTTAATTTTCCTTCTTTCAAGAGCTTGATTGATGATGATGATCATCATCTTTTAATTCATGGAGCTAAGGCTGTGAAGTGTTGAAGTTGCAATTAGTTTGAGAAATTATCCAGTGATTAACTGCTTATTGCTGACTAGAACTGAGGTGAATCTAGTTGCTTGTGTTTCCGAGGATGATTGAGTTGGTTGGTGCTTTCCAATTTTTTGCATATCTATTAGTCTCTCTGTAACCAACCTCATTCCGGCCTAGTGATTATGGTTAAATTTGGGAGTTGAACTAATACTATTTAGTAGGAATAAAATGTGCCATAGGATTAAATGTTTGCTTTTAATGCCTAGGCAATATACATATCATGTGTAACCAATCACTTAATATTATGTCTAACAGGATATTTTTGAGTCTATGGGAGAATTTGTTGATGGGTTGAAGTTTTCTGGAGGTTCCCACAGCCTAATGCCAAAGGCTTTTGTTAAGAAAGTGATTGACATGGCCCATCAACATGATGTTTATGTTAGTACCGGCGACTGGGCTGAGCATGTGACTCGCAAAGGTCCATCGGCTTTCAAAGAATATGTTGAGGTCTGGACTGATTGAGTAGTTGTTTTTTCAATGAAGTTTTATTTCTGATTGATGGAGGAGTGGTTTACATGGTTTTATATTGTGTTATGATAATAATAATAATAGGAATGCAAGCAGTTGGGGTTTGACACAATTGAGCTAAATGTGAGCTCACTGGGAATTCCTGAAGAAACACTTTTGAGATTTGTGCGCTTGGTTAAAAGTGATGGTCTGAAAGCTAAGCCTCATTTTGAAGTGAAGTTTGACAAGTCTGATATTCCAAAAGGTAGCAATAGGGCTTATGGGGCTTATGTTCCTCCAGAACCTCGATCTTTTGGTAAGGATGTAACTTCTCTGTGTCTGTTTGTCAGTCTCTTTATGATGAAAGTAGAGAAATTCAAATTTAGCTATTTGACAGTTACTGTTTTCTGGAGTCTACTATAAAATAAATGCAGGTAATAACTAATATGCCATGATTATTGAATTGGCAGACAAATATGATATAATGTCTTCTGATATAAGTCATGTTCTTGACAATGATGTTTGTTATTTTGAGTCATACTACTTTGCTGATATAATTTTTATGAATGTATTTATAATATTCACTAATTCATGAAACATGTCCCTCATCTTTGAGAAACCTCGTATGCTCTTGCTAATGATATACTATGAATGGATCTTTTTCAATGGGAAAAGCGATGCATGTGTTTCGTTCAAATAATTGGTTAATTAATATCGAAACCCCATGTGTCTTTGTCAACTGAAATTCTGCTTATAGAAAATAAACTTGGAACTTGTTTAGAAGAATGCGTCCCATGATTTTGACATCCTATGACTGTTTTCAGGATTTCTCTTTTATGAGGTCCTCAGCTTTTGCATTCTTAAGGGGATTTCCGTGAGTCTCATAAAAGAAAGGACTTAAAATGAAAGAACTGTTTTCTTCTTTTATTTGCGTGGCATTTTCACCTCCAAAACTGGGGGACAAAAGCATGGTATTGTGGACTTTGAAAAGTGTCCCTCATCTCCAACCTTATTCAGTCCTCCTTTTAATATATTTGACTGTAACAGCTGAACTGGTGGCAAATCTACAAACCTTTCATCTTTGAAAGGAACCTTCTTTAATCAGCCTGGCCCATTGTCTAACTAGTAAAATTTTCCCTCACTCAGCATAATAGTACCATTTAAAAGGACACCAGGACTTTTTATATGAAGCCTTTTGGACTGAAAAGTTGATTGTCAATGAAAAAATTGATGAAGAATTAAGAATGTCTTTTATTCAGTGATTTTGAAAGAAACAAGATGCTAACCATACAACCAATGGTATTGATATGAGCTCGGGTTTAAACTTCTGTTTCAAGAATTTGTTGAAGATGTGGATCTCATGATCAGAAGGGCTGAGAGATGCCTAGAAGCAGGGGCAGACATGGTATCTATTGATGCTGATGATGTCTCCAAACATGCTGATTCTATGCGTGCGGACATTATCGCAAAGGTCATTGGCCGCCTTGGTATTGAGAAGATTATGTTTGAAGCATCAAATCAGAGAACATCCGAGTGGTTTATCAAACAATATGGTCCTAATGTAAATGTTCCATACTGAATTTTCTTAATCATAATTTTCCTTTTTACCACATAAGAAGTTTATCATATTTATTTCAGCTTAACATTCTATCTTTGTGTTCAGGTGAACCTCTTTATAGATCACTCCCATATAATGGATGTGGAATGCTACCGGGGACGCAATTTGGGTAAAAATCATGCATCTGTCCTTGGTTCTTCATATTTCCCGTTCTGAAGTGGTGGGAAGTTGTATTGTTTTGTGGTTTCTGGGATTGGTTTTTCTATATAACTGGTGTTGTAGTCTTGTGTTGTTGTCTGTTACAGCGGGTGTTACATATTTCCTTTAATGAGTGAACTTACATAGAAACTTAAAATATCCTGATATTAAATAATCTTCTTCTCAATGTGCTTCCGTTCTTAGCAATGAATATTGGAAGAAATGATGATATTGACTGTGACTAAAGACATATATGATATAGACTATGAATATATGTCTAATTTGCATATATGATATAGATTGTGAATAAAAAATGAGTGTGGTCCTTTGAGAAGAATAGGTACCGTTTTCTGACTGCTATTAGCTATATATTAAGATAATTTTAT
>QAOA01000366.1:179401-222650 GCA_003255065.1 Cercis canadensis
AATATATTAAAAGTATCAATCATGAATCTATATAAAATTTGAAAGTGTATTAAACTAATGTAAAATGAGATAATATTCAAATTACCTATGGCGTATAATTTGGATTGAGACTGTCAGTGTTTTTATCTAAGTCTATATGAACTTGCACTAATATTGGAATTGCAACATTGATATAATTAAAATATATAAAATTAAATCTTTAAATTTTATATGTGTATTTACGGACATGATATGTTTCAATTTATCTCATACATTTTTGAGTGATTTTATGAAACATCTCTTTGAAGACAACATATGGTGGTGTTTGTTGTGGAACTCCCCTTTGTATCAATCGTCAAAACTTTGAACTCGCTCCTTGTTCGAACCCTTGAAAAAGTCACATAAAGTTGTCCCTGGGTAAAAACTGGTTTTGGTAGATATAGCCTAATATGCAATAAGGATTGACCTTGACTCTTATTTATTGACATGTCAAAGTAAACATGTAAGAGAAATTATCTTCTTTGTAGTTTATGAGGCATCTTATTATTAGAGGATGTCAAGTTCATCATTGGAATGAACACATTTTCTCCTATGTTACTACTAGAAATAATTTTTTTCATGCTAACTTGTGTTTTGGAAGACTAGATGAGGTGATACTATTTAAGAATTATTAACTTGTGATAAAATTATATCCGCGTCAATGTGCGGGTGCTAGCAACGGGCGCGGGCCCCAAGCTACAGGATGGATGATACAATTTATGTGATTATAAAAGCATAAATTATATATATTTATATGATATAATATACTAATTATGAATTTTATAATTGGAACTATAGATGTAATACATTCAAAGTATGAATCATGAATTCATAGTACATTTAAAAGAGTACATTCAAACTATATACAAAAATAATTATTTCTTATTCATTTATTGACATATTTTGATTAAAATTAAAATTCATTAGATTTTTTATTATATTTATAATGACATGCATTTAGTTCTAATTTTAGTTTAGTTTCATCCTTGACAAAGTTGACTCTTTACATATAAAAATATGATGTCAATTAACTTTTAATTTGATTTGTAAATCGAAATTATTCCAGTGATTTTGTTTCCAATTTAATCACTTGATTATGCCACACGTTCATATTTCTAGTTTGTTTCCTATTTAAGTTAACCTTGGATTTTGCCATTTAATCTCTCCTTAATTTTTCAGGATGCATTTAGAGGTGAATTTTTCAAATTAAACATGCTTTGCACCTTATTTTGAATTGGAGTCATTACAAATAAAATGATAGTTTAGACAAAGTTGTCAAACAACATTAATTTTATTCCTTTTTAAAGAATTTTATTGCATATACACGTGCTCACCATTATATATAATGATTTTTAGTTCACAAACACTCATGATTTTATATTTCAATTAAGTATTAAATAATAAATTTTTTATATGTTATAATTTATACATGAAGTCCCAAAAAAAAAACAAAAAACTTCAGCCAATAACATAACAAAAATTAGAACCAATAAAATATTTTATTATTATATGGAACCAAAGAAAATTCAAGATTCACCAATAACATATGGGACTAACATAGCTTTATCACTCTATAACTCAGCATGATATGAATATCAAATGTCTTTGTCTGAGATGTCTTCATAATCTTTGTTCTCATAGATAATGAATTTGAGTATCTTTCCACCATCATATTCAAATAAGGTTGCATGTCGCTCATCTAGGTGATTATCTTTTAGAAATTTCGGCATTCCATCTACGAATATGTAAGTCACACACACCAACAACAAAGTACATATAACTTTCACCTTCCAGTAATGTGTTATTTAAAAACCATATACCTTCTTTATTTTCCATATGGCTGGTTCCAAAGGCATCCGGAATACACTAATAAAATGCATGATAGATTCATAATAATATTGTCAATACATATAAAGAATTTACATAGAAAAAATATACGAATAGTTAATTTGTACACAAGTTATTCACATATTAACTATTTTTATGTAGTATGATATATAACAAAATATCTAAGAAACTTTCAAATAGTAATGTTTTATGGTTAAAGTCATATATTTCTTTTGTTTTTATAAGCGCATAATATACCTTTTGGAATTGTCATAACATTAAATAGCATTACTCTTTAAAATTTTCAAAACAAGAAATAAATTGTCTGTAGTATTGGAATAATTTATTTTTATTATTATTTATTATTAAAAAAAATATTAAATAATTGATAACGGTTGAGACTCAAGACAATTAGATTGCAGTTGATAAATAAAATTATAATATTTCATTACTCCAAAAGAATAAAATTATACTTTCTCAATCACCCAAAGGATGGGATTTGTCCTAATCTTTCGGTATTTAATAATTAACAAAGGAAAGGGTCAGAATAATTAGAACTGTCTGAATATAGCTCCTGTAACAGACTACGGAGGAAAGGATAAATTTGTTAATTAAATTTCTGAAAGTGCCAAACAATCTTATTAATTTGATTATTTTATTATGTGATGGTGTCACCGTTTCAACTTTCCAATGTTGATCAATTTATCCTTTGTCAAGAAGAATATTTTGTTTTAAATTCCTTTAAAAAGCTTGCAATATTTGGAAGTTGCCATTGTAGCCCCTGTTTTCTCATCAATGGGTGGTTTCTTCCCAAAAATCAGACGTTAATATCTAATCTTATTTGCTAAAATATCTCATGGAGATCTTGAGGAGTGATATATTGAGGTTGTATGTGTTTGATGTTATCTTGGTATACATTGAAATTCTGTGTGTCAACAAAGGAAACAAGCTGCAAATAAAGGAACTACACGTAATTGGGAAAATTCCCTTATTGTCTTGTTGACTTTGCAATTGCAATGGTGGCAAGAAGATATTCTGCAGATATTTCTGCTCTTAAAAGCCTTCTGAAGGTTGTATCTTTTCAGAAAACAAACAGAAAAAATGCTTGAAATTTTGCCTTCTCTGAAGAGATCACTTAAGTGCAAAGTGAAACCATCAGAAGTGCATGATCCAAAGGCAAGTAGGCACCAAAAAAGTGCCGAGAGAAAAGAACCAGACAAGCTTGAGCGTTCAAAAATGAAAGATTTCATCAAGGGAAGTTCCAAGAGCCACTCTGCGAAACGGCGGAGTTGTAGCCCAAAATCCAGGGGCGGCAGTAACATCCTTAACCCCATAACCCATGAAATTGTCCTTGATAGCTCCAATGGTGAAATCAAAATTTATCAATGTTGCCCTTGTCCTTGTCCTCCTCAATGGGATAAAGGTGTGGAACAGCCTCAAAAATCAATAAGGCCAACTACATCTTCAGGGAAAACCCATCATGTTGATTGTAAAGATTGCAACATCTCTTTGAATTCGAGGGTATTGTCGCGGGAAAATATTCATGATCCTTCAAATTCAATTTGTCATATTTGTGGCCAGAAATCAAAAAAGCTTGATGCTGTTGAAGCACACCATAGCTCTGAGCATTCAGGTAATGACTTGTAATTTTTCCTGATGTAATTAGTATTTTTGAGTAACTTTGAGGTGCTTCTCCCTTTCTGAGTCTCCTTCTCCTTCAGATGAATTTTGGTTACATGAAGTCTCTATTTAGTGTTTTATATTTTGACATGACCTGGCCAGTTATATTCACTGTTAAAAGAACTTCGTAGATAGACTTGCATTAGTACTGATGTAAAGCCCTTTGACTTTGAGGAACTTAACATGCTTTAGCAGAAAAGTAAGGGAAGGAAGGAGCAGCTCAAAGGATTCTTCATGTTGTTCTAAAGCTTTGCAGCATCACTTTAGAAAATTTTCTTTTGAATTTTGTCCTAACTCTTATGCTAGCCTACGCTATATTCCATCGTAGGTTTTCTACTGCAAGCTTATTGGTTTCAGGTCTTGAACAAAACTGAGATTTTCTACTTATATATACATCCCGTTACCACTTCCTTACTGATTTTTTTTTTCATACTTGAATTAAGGCATCTCATTGCTGGTTATCAGATTTTATAATCTAAAACTCAATTACTTCCATCTAAACTTTGAAGAGGACAAAGGAGGACACTTTGACTATTCGGTGGATATTTCTTTTCAATAGGGGACTTACTTTGAAAAAGAAGCATTCGTAAAAAATTAGTTAAGTTACCTAAAGATATGATTTTTTATTTTTTGGCAGTGACTGAACTTCATAAAGAAGATTCATCTTGGCAGATTATAGAAAGAATATGCAAAACAAGCAGGATTAATTCTGAGAACAACTGTGGGCAGATTGAAAGTGTCTTGAAAGTTCAGAACATGCAAAAAGCCATTGCTTCCTTTGAAGAATATAGAGAAATGGTAAAGACTAACGCTGGCAAGCTGCAGAAGCAGCATCCACGTTGCCTGGCAGATGGAAACGAACTTTTAAGGTTCCATGGCACAACTGTTGCCTGCTCTCTTGGTATAAATGGCTCTTCTAGTTTGTGCACTCTAGACCATTGTGGTGTATGTCAAATTCTGAGGCATGGGTTCTCCACCAAGAATGAATTCCTTGGTTCCTTGGGGGTTTTCACCACTTCTACAAGTGGAAAAGCCTCTGATTCCATTGTGGTATCTGAAGAGAGGCCATCTCCAAGAAAGTCTGTTATAGTGTGCAGAGTAATAGCAGGGAGAGTCCATAATCCTCTGCAAGAAATTCAAGAAGAGGGTCATTTAGAGTTTGATTCATTGGCAGACAAAATAAGCAGCCATTCAGATATTGAGGGGCTTTATCCATTAAATCCAAGAGCTCTCCTCCCTTGCTTTGTGGTAATCTACAAACCCTAAAACTAATCAACTTGACGGTGCCTGAGTTGAATTCGAGGTCGAGTGAATCTCGGAGGTCAGATAAAATCGAGCTAATCTGCACAAGTAGAAAGAGCTGGACTGTTATTTTCAGGCTCCAAAGATTAAGTTAAGTCGGTTCGAACTAAAAATAGGTCATTAATGAGATATGAGTTAAAAGTCTCGTACCTGTAATAGGAGGGTTATTTATAGGGGTATTGAGAAAAATGATAGTGATATGCTAATGATAGGTTTGGTTTGGGCCTTTGGTGTAGTAGACTTTTGGTGTAATGAGCTTTTGAATTTAGGCTTAAAATAAAGTATCTACACAACTCAAACTTAAGAAAAAGGCTCTCTTATGAGTTTCAAATAGAGGCTCTCATATGAGAATCAGAATTTTGATTCTTCTCAAGTTTGGTGCTTTTACTGTTGATTTATTGGTGTAAGAATGAAAAAGAACAGTAATTCATGGTGAGAAAATTAGGAAGATGTATCGCAAGCAAAACTTGACTATGGCCAATTCTACATCACAAGACGTGGTATGGATGTTATAAGTGGAATTGATTACAGAAATGATATGAGCCGTTTAATCCTGTTTTGATGTTGAAAGCATGACACAATAATACAAGACTCATTGTAGTAAGGTTCTTCCTCTTTCAAAAACATGATTGATTTGTTGTTTCACCCTTGTGCTACTCTCTTATGCTATCACTATCTATTTATGTATGGGGCTCAATGAGAGTTATAGTGTAATTTTAGTGTCATTGTGAAGATCTCAAAAAATTGGATCACTTAGTTTGTGCCAAGACACATAGTTCCTTATAAAATGCAAGAATGATATGATACATGAAAGCGTGTCAAGAAATAGCCTTTTAAGTTTATTTTTTGGCATATTTTCTTATATTGTGTCATTCTTACATTTTATAAGGAATTGTGTGTTTTGGCACATATTAAGTGACTTAATTTTTCAAAATTTTTGCAATAACACTAAAATCACACTGTAAATCCCACTGAGTCTCAGCCAATTGAGGGGAGTGTCGTACATGGGAGTAGCATAAGAAGTTAATAGCATAGTGCTCACATTCATTACTATGTGTTAACATAATTTAAATTTTATTAAATTAATTCTAAGTATAAAAAAAATTTAAATAAATTTAGTACAATTTAAATTATGGTAATTGTCAATATAATACAATTATAAAAACTACTTGGACATCTAAAATGTTGTAGGATAGTATTGCCCTTTAATAATTGGTATCAGTATGTCATTTTATGATTAACAGGATTCTTGTTGGCATTTCTCATTAGAAAAGGGCTTGTGCTGCAGATTCATTTATAACTTATAAGGGATTTGTTGAAGTATCTATTAAAAAAGAGAAATTATGCTTGCACACTTAAATACAAAAATGTAAAGAATCTAAGCCATAAAAAAAGTTTAGGTAAAGTTATAAGTGGAATTGACAACTGAAATGATATTAGCCATTTAATCCTGTTTTGATGTTGAAAGCATGACACAATAATACAAGACTTAGTGTAGTCAGGTTCTTCCTGTTTCATTGATGCCTCATACTAAACTGTGTTATACTCTATTAGCATAATTTAAATTTTATTAAATTAATGTTTAAGTATATAAAAAACTTTAAAAATTTAATACAATTTAAATTATATTAATCATGAATAAAATATAGTTATAAAAACCATTTGGACATCCAAAATGATGTAGGATAGTATTGCCCTTTAATAATTGGTATTAGTATGTCATTTTAGGTGAGGGCTAAGTTATCATTCCTTTATGTTATTCTCTTATGCTACGCTCCTCCTCAATTGGGTGAGAAGCAGNTTCTCTTATGCTACACTCCTCCTCAATTGGGTGAGAAGCAGTGAGACTTACAGTATGATTTTGGTGTCATTACAAATATCTTAAAAAACTGAGTCATCAAGTATATACTAGAACATACAGTTCCTTATAAAATGTAAGAATGACACCATATAAGAAAGCGTGCCAAAAAATAAACTTGAAAAATTTATTTTTTATAACGCTTTCCTATATTGTGTTGTTTTTACATTTTATAAGAAATTGTGTGTCCTAGCACATATTGAGTGACTCAGTTTTTCGAGATATTCTCAATGACACTAAAATCACATTGCAACTCTCATTGGATCCAATGCATGGGTGGGCCTCGTGTAACATAAAAAGATAGTAGCATAATGCTCACTGTCATTTTATGATTAAGAAGATTCTTGTTGGCATTTTTCATTAGAAAAGGGCTTTTGGTGTAGATTCATTCATAGGGGATTTGTTAAAGTATGTATTAGAAAAGAGAAATTATGCTTGCACACCTAAATACAAAAATGTAAAGAATCTAAGTCATAAAAAGGTTTAGGTAAAGTTAATATGAGTCCAATTATAGTTTAAAAGAGTATAGTTAAATTTAGATATATATTAATATATGTGAAGGTGTAAAAATGTGTGTTTGCGACACAACTCATTAAGAAATGAAAAGGGTTTATATGCTAGATATTTTGTATGGGGACACAACTCTTGTCCCTTTCATTTTTTTGTATTGCAAGTTGCTTTCTTTAGTGTCCAGATATTTTTTCCATTCTTCTTTTCTAATCCTTGTTCTTTCTTCTGGTAAAGTTTCAAACTTTCAATTAACATTAGTGGTTGAAAGGTCTTGGTAGTTGGTACAACCATACAGTTTAGGCTCTGATATTTCTGAGGTGATACATGGGTGGAAGAAATACAGTTGTTGAATTATAGGACAGAAGCAGCAGAACTTGATTGCAATACATGCAGTTCCTTTCAAGGGCCAATTGTAGTTCACTTAGTATTAGAAGGAAGATGAGGTGCTTGCCTTCTCAATTGACGCTTAGTGTTATTATTTTTGACAAATAGGTCCTTAATTTTTGGCAAATAGACTTGGCTGTCAAACGTTAGTTATCTCACAATTCTGCATAAAAGATGTTAAATGCTGTACTGTAATCAATTTTTTTTTTTGTTATATAAGAGAATGAAAGAAAAAATAATTTATTAAGGGATTTGTCAAGTTACTTAAGGGGTAGTGCTACTCTCTTAGATTTTGGTGGGACTCACATCTTGAAATTAGTGTCATTGCGAAGATCTCAAAAAATTGAGTCATGCAAAATGAGTCAGATTCTAAAACAATTGACAAAATTTGAAATTAATTATGTCAAAGAAAATTATTATTCATTGCTATTATTAATTTGGATGTTTTCTATGTTGCTCTGTTTATGTATTTTAAAAGAAACTAACTGTTTTAATTCACACAAGGTGATTCATTTTTTTAAAATCTTCACAATAAAACAAATTTTAACATATAAGTCCTATCAAAATCTCCTCAAATGAGTGGGTGATGTAACACTACCCCTTTTAAAGACACACACCATTTATTAAACATAACTCTTATTCTTTCAGTATGGCTTTCAGTATGGTAACATATGACTGCAATCAATTAGTAACTGAAGGCGACAAGACTGTCTTCTCTTCAAGGAAAAAAAAAAAAAGTTGCTTTTTTTTTTTGGGAGTATGGATAACTTATAATATCTATGTCATTTATAATATTAAAATATGATATTATAATTAGTTAAACTTTAATAATATATGTGAGAATGACGTTACTTTAATCTGCTATGTTTATAAAAATCTATTATGTCTCTGTATGATGTAATACGAATTTGGATAATGAAAACTTCGACCCTTTGAATATGTTGTAGGTTTCTAGCAATTGACTTAAGAGGGAAAAAGAATTCTTATACCGAAACCTTTTTATCATTCACATCAATTACTCAAATCTGAATCAGTCACTTAAAAGCTTCTCTTTTTTTTTTTTTTTTTTTTTTTTTTTTTTTTTTTTTTTTTTTNGATTTAGTTCGGCAATTTTACTGAAATAATGTTTTTTTTATAAAATAAATACAGAAATAGGTTACTTTTCAAAGTATTTACCAGAATTAGTTATTTTTGCGCCTAATAAACACGTACACATTTTAATCAAAAAACGCTGAAATAACAAAGCGTTTTAAATAAATAAATAAATAAGTCACATTATAAACTGCATTTTATTTAAAAAAACACAGATTCATTTTATTAAAAATGATGAAATGTAAAAAGGTCAAAACTTTTATCATTGGGAAGGGACAAAAACACGGAAATGATAATGTGTATTGTAATAGAAAATGCTCTCTCATTTTTGCGTTTTGTATAAGAAAACACGAATTTGATATTGTGTTTTCTTTAACAAAACGTTGAAATGGAAACCTGAAAATTGACTTGCCTCGTAAATGACAAAAACACATATTCAAATACTCGTTTTCTTATATAAAACGCATATTTGAATATGCATTTTTCAAAAAAAAAATGCTTATTCAAATACGTGTTTTTATCATTTACGAGGCAAGTTTGACTATTGTCACCATCTCCCTCACCAGCGTCCCTTCTCCTTCCCTCCTCTGGCCTCCATTCTCTTCACCATTGCATTTCGAATTCTGTCCCTACCTCTCCATTTCTGCTATCCTCTCTAGCCTTGAAGCTTTGTTTTATCCTCTCCCTTGGTCATATTCTTCTCCCAATCTCCATCTTAATCTTCTGTTTCTTGGTAACTTTAATTATTTTCTTTGAGTTATGTACTTAAAGAAATGACTGATCATGGAGAAATTGTACCTGGACCAATTGATGCATCTGTATTAACTCTACAAGCATCCCATATTTTTAATGAAGTATGGAACCATGAGATTAGTAAATTTTAACTCAATCTTTCAGTATAAATTTGTTAAATTTATGATGTTGATAGATTTGCATTATTAGTTTAAATTTTAGTTTAGATTTTTGTCTTAATTTGTTAGTTTAAAAATTTGATAGTAGTATTTTCCTTAAATTTTGAATTGTTAGTTTAATTTTTTTTGTTTTAATTTGTTAGTTTATATTTTTGTCTTGATTTGTTTGTTTGTCTGAATTGTTAGTTTAAATTTTGAATAATAGTTGTTAAATTTAAGGAATAAATTACTTAGTTTAAAATTTTGAATAATAGATGGTTTTTTTTTTTTTTTAAATTTGGTTTTGCTAGTTGGGAAGGATTCAATTGTTCTAAAAATAAGAAAACAAAAACAAGAGATGACTATTTTTAAAAACAAAAACAAAAACACTTTCAAACACATTTGTAGGAAGAAGTGACAACCAATTAAATATAAAATACTTTTTAGTATATAAAAATTTTAAATTAAAAAGAGACTATCTCATTACAAAATTAAAACATATCACATACTTCAACAAAAACTTACCGAAATATTTATGAATAACTCACTAAAGACAATTGTTAGCGGCGAAAATATCATAAATATTTTTTAAAGAAAGGTGAATGGGCAAAATTCTCATAGCAGTTCAGTATCTTATCAATTGGTTTTATCTAACAATGTACTGGTAGATGGTTTTTTTTTTTAATTTGGTTTTGGTAGTTGGGAAGGATTCAATTGACATGCGTGGGAAGAAACTAGGATAGAATGTTAACTGCTAACGTTTCCAAAGACTTTTTGAGTCGTTGGTGGGCTTAACAACATCACGTGCTTACCTTCTTCAACCTTAAACGAGTTCAGACGAGAGTGATTTTAAGTTACTGAAAAAAAAGTCTATTTAAGAAGCAAACGCAAACTCCCTTTCCTCCATTCCATTTCAGTTGTTGAGAGAGAAAAAGAGAGATAATTAGCATCCAATCCATTCCATGGCCACTATTCACCAAATCGGAAACAAGAAGGTTTGTGTCATCGGCGGAACTGGCTTTCTGGCTTCTCTGCTCATCAAGCTCCTCCTTCAAAAGGGTTATGCTGTCAATACCACTGTCAGAGACCCAGGTCTCGCTCTCTCTCTCTCTCACATTTACTTCAATGTCTTAATTATCTCTGATTTGGGTTTTGACCCAAACAGATTATAGAATTTGGTGTAATTTAAGTAGGTTACATAAACATTTTGGTTTTGGGTATCTTTTGATAAAATTAAATTTTTTTAGCATTTTTTCAGTTAGTAAAAATGGAAATATTTTTTAAATTTGAATTTTACTGTTAGTTATCTTTATTTAATAGGTAATTGATAAGTATTAAGTATGCTTGATTTTAAAATGGAGTATTATTCCTACACCATTTAGTAACAAAAAAAAAATTGAGCATTAAAATTCAGTATTATTGTTTAGTTAAAAAAAAATTTTATAAGTCTTCCAATGTAAATTAATAAGGAGGGATTTGTATAGTTTTTACGATATGTACTATTTTTTTTTATAAAAAAAAAAAAAAGAATTAATTTGTAGCATTTGAAGAGATTTCAGCCCCAAATTTTTCATATTTGAAAAGGCTCTCATTTTAAGTAATAGATTTTTGTATTAGAGAAAATTATTTTTATTGAATGAAACAAATATAGGTACATTAAAAAATTGTTGTTATTTGTTAAAGTACACTTGGTATATTAAAGGAAAGAATCACTGCTTAAAGTAAGTTTCCAAACATGTCTGTCTTCTTTTGTACATACACTAAAATGGAATATTTTTTAGGTTTGGCTAATAAGATAACTGTTCATAATTTCCAGAAGCTGGAACTAGGGTCTCCTGGTTCAATGAATTCATATTTACACTTACAAACCCCCTTTTTGTTTTAGTATAATGTCACAAAAGAATTCCTCCATCAATGTCTTATAATAATGTCAATTGAAATTTAGTAAAATTCACAAAAAAAATAAAGAAATAATGAAATCAATTTTTAATAGTATTTTTTTTGGACAAATAAAAAAAAATCTAGTAGAAAGGGAACCATTTACATATAAAAAAGTCCATGTACCAAACACTCCCTTAAAATTATTGTTCTCTTCTAACTGTCACTATCATAAATATAAGACCATTCTCTAGAAGTGCATAAGAGTTTCTTCTTTAATACTGGGTAGCCATTTTTTTTTCCCTAGATCCAAGTCCTTCAGAGAGAGGAACAAGAAAAGAGAAGTATTTTTTTTTAAAAAAAAATGTAAGGAAAAAAAAAGAATTAAGGAAAGGAGATGTTTTTTGTGCAGATAATCATAAGAAGATATCACATCTCTCAGCACTGCAAAGTTTGGGGGATTTGGAAATATTTGGAGCAGATTTAACAGATGAAGAGAAATTTGATGCCCCTATAGCTGGCTGTGAAATTGTCTTCCATGTTGCTACACCTGTGAACTTTGCTTCTGAAGATCCAGAGGTATATTGAACATTGAACTCAAAACTGCAACAAGCAAAGGACTTGCTTTCTTTTTTTCCTTTTTTATAATGCAAAGATGACATGTTTCTTACTCAGAATGACATGATCAAGCCAGCAATCCAAGGCGTATTGAATGTCTTGAAAGCGTGCGCGAGATCAAAATCAGTTAAAAGAGTCATTTTGACATCTTCAGCTGCTGCTGTAAGTATAAACACACTCAATGGAACAGGTTTGGTTCTGGATGAAAGCTACTGGACTGATGTTGAGTTCTTGAGCACTGCCAAGCCCCCTACTTGGGTAATAATCAAACTTTATGAAAAATATGAGAAATAGATTATACATGGACAGATTAAGATGTAAAGCTTAAATCACTGGACAGATTCTAATGTTCATGAAAATATGCAGGGATATCCTGCCTCCAAAGCACTAGCTGAGAAGGCTGCATGGAAATTTGCTGAAGAAAATCACATTGATCTCATCACTGTGATACCTAGTTTAATAACTGGCTCTTCTCTAACACCAGACATCCCAAGCAGTATTGATCTAGCTATGTGTTTAATTACAGGTTTGAAAGTGCCATACCCACCGACATTTAAGGACTTTAAGCCTAAGTAGAAGACTGATATGCTCATACTTAATGATTGATTAGTGTTTGAGTGACAACTTCTTTTCTTTTTCACATTGCAGGCAATGACTTCCTCATAAATGCATTGAAGGGTATGCAGATGCTGTCAGGTTCGTTATCGGTTAGTCATGTGGAGGATGTTTGCACGGCACATATATTTTTAGCTGAGAAAGAATCAGCTTCTGGTCGATACATTTGCTGTGCACACAATACTAGTGTTCCTGAGCTTGCTAAGTTCCTCAACAAACGATACCCTCAGTACAAAGTTCCAACCGAGTAAGCTTCTAATCCTAGTATTTAACTGTTTCCACTTAGTTTCCCGTTTTTCAATGAGAAAAGCTCAACTGAGTATCTTTCTCTTTTGGATTTTCCTCCTAAGAACCCTTTCCATATTGACTTAAACTGATTTGAAGGTCACCCTTAAACTGATTCAAGGCACAAAAGGTGGTCTTTTATGCAATCAAATTTCATGGCCATGAACTCTGAATAACCTTCGCTTCTGTTTTGAAAAACTCAGAATACTGTTTTAAAGTTTTCTCTCAGTTGAAGAAACGTCTTCATTTCTATTAAGTCATTCATCTCCTAATTGCAGATTTAAGGATTGCCCTTCCAAGGCCAAGTTAATACTCTCCTCAGAGAAGCTTATCAAAGAAGGGTTCAGTTTTAAGTTTGGGATTGAAGAAATTTATGACGAGTCTGTGGAGTACTTCAAGACTAATGGGGTGCTGAAGAATTAAATTTTGATGGATTTAAAGTTCTAGCAAGCTCTCTGCTTGTTTATGTAATATCCGTCTAGTTTGTGAAGTTCAGTTTTATGTATTTAGCTAATAACTTCCGATCAAAGGTTACAGTAGGTCATATGATGGAATATCATACCATCAATGCCCTACTGTTGAATCACTTCTCTGCAAGTTTGGATGAAGACATGCTTACCGTTCCAGTATTCTGTTAAATATCTTAAGCAACCTTGAGCCTTTTTCTGAAATATCTTAACTAAAAGTGAAGATTATATTTGCTTAAATATAAAAGTAAGTAAATTATTGATGTGTAATAGACTCATTTGAGTCTAAAACAGATAATCATTGTTTAATTCCAAGCCAATTTTTATCTGGTGACTGTCAGATTGGTGACCATTGATAATGCTACTTACATGCTAAAATCATGGATAGAAATGGTTCAGTTGTCAGTAGGATAGATTTGCAGTACAAATAATGTCACTAGTTAGACACACCTGTCATATGCAATTAGCTATGGAAGAAAGTGTTGTCATAGAAATTAGTTTTTTTTTGGGGGGGGGGAGAGGGTGGGCGGGAACTATGGAAGAAAGTGTTGTCAAATATAATCAACAATGCAAAATCACTTTCTTGCATTTTCAGTGACATGGACCCAACATACTAAAATTTTATATTTACACAAGAAAAGAGGGAGTCTTGAAGTGTTGTCAAATATAATCAACAATGCAAAATCACCTATTTACAGCCACTTCTTTCACTTACTGCTGCTCCTCTTTGAGGGATTTCTCTAAATACGCTTCTCTATATTACTCCCCATATAATTCATAACTCCAGCAGGGTAAAGAAAATAAATCATTAACCAAAATGGAGAACAGGAAAAGAAATAGTTGGAAAGTAAAAAATTACACAACCAAAATCACTATCGGTTATGCAATCCGCGCATCTTATTTGAATGCTTTATGGATGAAAAATCCTCGGTTTCTGACTGGTCCACTTCAAAGGAAGCTTCCTCTACTGCATCAAGAGAAATTTTATTATGATTTCTACTATGTTTCTTCTTACAAAGCTTAGACAATGCTTGAACAATGTCCCTCATTGAAGGTCGGTTTTTGGACGCATCTTCGACGCAGTTGAAAGCAAGAGCAGCCATATCATTAAGTTTATGCACATCATATTTTCCATTAAGATGAGAATCCACAATTTCTTCCCATCCAACCTTATTATCCCCATCCATAGCTGCCTTCACGAACAGAAAGAAATACTGTGTCAATTTTTACAATATATATATATCTGTGTGTGTGTGTGTGTGTGTGTGTGTGTGTGAGCCTAAACATTTTGTATGCATGCACAAGCACACCCACACAAGCCTACACAAAGACGCAGTTCTTACAAGTTTCACATAGTCCATGAGACCCTGCTGTGGATTCCTGCCAGTAATCAGTTCAAACAGTAGCACACCAAAACTATAAACATCACTTTTCTTAGTAAAGGTGCTTGTAGACACATACTCAGGATCGAGATATCCAAAAGTTCCTCTGACATTAGACAGACGAGGTTTAATCATTTCTGGCCTAGAAAGCCCAAAGTCAGTAACCTGCTCAACGAATAACATATGTTGAAGTATTAAAAAGAAATGTTTAAGACTCTATCTAACAGAAAACAAGTGGAGGATATAATGAAATGGAAACTTGCAGCATCATCGTCGCTAAAACAAGGACCAAAGTCTGAAAACCATGATTTAAAGCAAGAAACTATGGCATTATTTAATTCATCCTAATGAGGCTTTCCAGCCTCTTCAATAAGTATAGTGAAGATATTCTAAGCCATTCTCATATCATTTACAAGAAATAAATACATAAGGAGAGTGAGTGGAAGGCAACATATAAAGGAGCCGCAAATGGAAAAAGAAGAAAAGCCTGAAGTTTCTCAGCATTAAAAATCTGCTATTGAATGTTTATAAGAGTCACCCACATCCCTTTATCTTCCTGTGAACAAAAAGCACAGAAGGTAGTATACCCTGGCTCTCATAAATTGGTCCAACAGTATGTTGGAAGATTTGATGTCACGGTGCACAACAGGTGGAGCAGCCTGAAATAAAGAGTTTCTCCAATAAGAAGGCAAAAATAAACCTATTACAAGCTCTCCACAAATGGTTTGTACTAACTTGGCCGATAAGATATAAGTAAATTATATACCCCGTGATGTAGATATTCTACTGCCCTTGCTACATCTAGTGCTATCCGAAATCTCACTTTCAAGCTCAACGGCTCATGATTCTCACCTAAATCATCAAACACACAAATAAGTAAAATGGAGAACAAGATGTCAGATAAAAATTCTTTTTAGCTCTTTAAGCACAACCACATTTCATGTTTCTGAACGGGAGAATAGTAATGGCAATAGCTTGAAGATGATCAAAAGAAGAACAATATATAACCAGTTTTATTACAAATTATAATGGCTTTAAATTTTTTTAATCAAGAAAAACATTATTAATGAAAGGCCTATTACGATTTTATAATATGAAGTACATCACAACAAGCAGCAGGAACAGACCACAAGGTCTGGCGTGGACTATGCTTCAAGTGGGTAAATATCTATTCCAGTTTGAGGATAATTAAGTGTTTTCTTTTTCAAGTAAAAATCCACAAAAGAAATGCACATGCTTTCCTAAATTCAGACATATCTTTAGGTTAACTTGTTTTTGGTGAAACAGACAAAGAAGCCATTGGACACTAGAGAACATATATTCAAGCAATATCCAAATAAATTTTTCCTGCTAATAATTACATGACATTGTAAAGAGTTTCTTTCTTTCTAACCATATAAGTGAGAAGCAAGATTGCCATTGCTCATATATAGGTAAAGAAGCATATGTTGTCCTCTTTCTGCAGTATATCCCACCAAATCCACAAGGTTTCTATGGTGTAATCTTCCAAGTAATAGGACCTGTTAACACAAAAGTGAAGTTCGAGAGAGAATTTTTGTGGTATGATAATCCAAATTAATCTGATTATTAAATCCCTCTTTAAAATATAGGTGCAGGGAAAAGAAAGTTTGAAAGGAAAGAAAATGCAGAAAGCATTATACACACACATACAGATAGATATAGGGACAATGTTTGTTTAATTTCATATGAAGGTTACATTTTGCATAAAAAAAAATCATTTTTTATTCATGTTACAGAGGATTCATATTTCAAACTTATTCATACACTTAATCAGCACTACCATGCCAAGAAGGTGTTTCCTCCTTATTTGATACTTCAGCAAGCTTCCAAAGACACATCATCAAAATTCTAAGCATATCAGCCATTATTACCTCAGTTAAAAACTCCTTCTCCCCTTGTTTTGAATTAGTACCAAGAACTTTAACAGCAACTGTTTCACCAGTGGGCATTTGTGCTTCGTAAACAGGACCAAATGCTCCATGGCCTATGATGGTTGTGAAATTAGAAGTTGCCTTTTTTATATCTCTGGGAAAGGAGTCACAAAGTTACAGAAACAGAGAGAATATATTAAATATGGACAAGTCCGCAACAATAACAGCAAATAAGAAGAAAAGAAAAAAGATACCTAGAAAGTAAATGCCTCCCAACTTCAGACACTCAATCAATAATAAGTAAATAAGTCAAGAAAGCCAAAGCAACAAGAAACATACTGGAACTAAACTATCTGCAATCAGCATGAATCCTAATCAAATATATAATCTTCCACATTGTATTCTTTTACAGTTCAACCTTTTCTGGGTCTACATCCTTAACTTACTCATGTCTTTCCTTATCAGTTCTGATCATGTCACTCTCCTCCTATTTTATTTCTTCTGGTTGGATTTCTCTCTCTTCTCCATCAGTGCACTTGCATCTTTACAATCTCACTGTAAACAATTTTCTCTAGTGTTACCAGGCCTCTACCTCAATAATCCCATTTCTTATACACCACTGTTGGACTTATTTGCTCCCAGCAGGAAAAATAAAGTAGCTATATGACGATTCAAAAATATTCTTTTGCAAAAAGATCTCTGCCTTAACTGCAGACATCATCTTCCATAATAGGGCTCAGGCAGCCAGGAGATCTTCAGGCCGAGCATTAATTAGAGAACTGTCAGCCCACAAACCAGGAAACAACTATAAGGTTCTCTAAAGTTTATTCTGAAAATTTAAAATATTTTAATTGCGATGAAAAGTTTCAAAGAAATGAGACCAATCTTATGAAACATGTCTATAAACAAAGATATCAAATATGCAACTTCTAAATAACAAATTGACATACTTGTAAGAATACTTTGGAATCCCGAATGCTGAAACTACACTCTTCCTCCTAAGCCCTTCCAACCATAAAGGCATATTACTCCATTCAGATGTTCTAGGTGATTCCACACCCCCATTGGAGTCTGACAATGCTGTGCCAGAGCCAACCCCATTGACACGTATAGGAATGTTCACTGCTCTCTTAGAAATGCTCTTCTCTAGCTGGGTATGCTTCTTTCGGCTCCTAAGGCAGCATACAATGGGAAGTGCCACACCCACTCCAATGACAAAGCCTATGCTGACCCCTATTATCAAAGCCAAGAGAATATTGTTCATCTCATGCAAACCAAGACTTTCTCCTAGCTACTTCAGCATCTGCCCATGTGCCTGAAAAAGGACAGACTGAATGTTCAGAAAACAAATAATCTGATGGTAAGGTGCATTTCCTATCGTACTGCTACATATATCATAAGAGTCACTGGACTACCTTGACAGTTGAACAACAAACAGAAAACATTCACAGCACAGCTTTCTGTTGTTAGACACAAAAGCAAAACCAGCTGCTTCATAAAAGTATATCTAGAGTCTTTTCTAGGAGTAGCTATTAGAATCGAAATTGAAAATGGCTATAAACTTTTGGAATGATAATTCAATTTTTTTTTTTTTTGATGAAAAAAGAAAATCAGCATTTAGATGCTTTTGAAAATTCATCCACATGTGTGCTTCCATACGGTTTTCTATCTGCTAAGATTTTGAGAACCAACAACTGTTTCAAAAAAATTTCAAAGAGCCAGAGAGAAAAAAAGAGAGAACTCCACTCCTTGAGACAACTTCAGCAAATACAAGGGGGACTATAAAAATCACAAATTCGCTGTAAATGAATGTGTAACGCACCAACTCCAACTACCTTCAAACTTAAGCAATCCCCATACGTTAGTGAAATAATTCTCTCATACCCCCCCCCCTCTCCCTCTCTTCTCTCCTCCGCCCTTTTTTTTTTTTTTTTATATGAACCTTATATCAGTGAAATGTAAAATCATAATTTAGACATAAGATATACAAACACAAAAAACTAGTCGACGTAGCATAAGCAGCTCAAATTAAAGTTACCCTTTGATCTCCCCACATAAAATTTAAAGAAGAAACTAACAGCTGCCAAGATAAGCCAATTGAGCTCATATATTTCAACTCTTCTACACGCCCCATTAAGGAACAGCAAAGAAGTAAACTTTAAGCTAAAACACTATCAATCAATGCAACCCTTCACTGTTTCTGTAAAGAGAAAATCATTTTCCATGAGACTCTAGTTGCATCAACGATCATCTCAATGAAACAAAGGCACAAGACAAATTATAATAAGAAAACAGTCAAAAATACTGAACCTCAAATAGTTCCAAGCAACACATTTTCTAATAAAAAGCTTAACTTTCCAATGAAACAAGCAAAACCGATAAACGCCATTATAGCAAAACCCGTAGAATCAATAAACCGTAACCAATTCCAAAAGAGACTGAAAGAGAAGGAGAGAGAGAGAGTACAGAGAAAAAAAATGTTGAGAAAATTCTTGATTTTTTACATGCTCCGGTCCACCATTTCGCGAGCATTGATGGCATTTGCAGAGAGAGAGCGAGAGAGGGACAGAGCCGGGCGTTGTTGGCGTATGACCGTACGGACAAATGAAGGGTTGGTATTGGAATAAAAAAGAGGGGTTGAAGTCATGCCGTTTCGTTTGGTAGCTTGGATGTCATGACGTCGTTTGATAGTCAGGTGCCTATGATTGATTCCGTACTTTGCGCATGTCATCACAATCACACTGTTTGGACCATTGTGAATCAATTTGGGCAAAAATACAAGAGCACGTTTGATATTGAAACACTCAACGCTTATTTCATTTCGACCATAATTCATTAATTCCCATCTCATTTCATTTTTATGTTTCGTACCTAAAAAACAAACATGTAATGACCATTTTGTCCTCGCATTGATTCTATATATGTATAGGTGAAAATGAGCATTCCAACTTTAAGAAGATGTAAGAATGACCTTTTTATTCTTGTTCTAATGAGCATTTTTTTTGTCCTTAATATGCCCACATTAATTAAAAAAAAGAAGAAGAAGTCAACTTACCTTCATTAATTAAAACCTATTGAATACTCTTAATAGGTTGTATTTTTAAATAATGGACATTTGTGTCTTTTATTACTAATTTTGATTCCATTCCATGCACCAAATTATGAAATGGCTAAG
The DNA here is from genome assembly GCA_003255065.1 of Cercis canadensis. Classification (NCBI taxonomy): domain Eukaryota; kingdom Viridiplantae; phylum Streptophyta; class Magnoliopsida; order Fabales; family Fabaceae; genus Cercis; species Cercis canadensis. The sequence goes on from QAOA01000366.1 coordinate 199,275, forward strand.
AAAGCCATTCCATTCTCATTCTCACCCTCACTCATACTCCCATTCGAATGCTAACACTTAAATACATATTACTATTATAAACTCAAAACGGCCAAATATTTTATTACTAAGTGTTATTAAGATTATTTTTAAGATTTATAAATTTTGTGTTGGAACTAAAATCCTACCTAAAGTATTTAGAAAAAAAAGAAGAAGTAAAACTCAAAACCCCAATGCTATTACAAATCATATATAATTCTTTTAAGGGGGTGTTTGGTATTAAGATTTTTTTTAGTTTCTTAAGAATCTCAACTTGAGGAAGTAGAATTCCTATATTTGGTACAAGTTTTTTTAAAAAAATATTCCCAAGAAAAGTAAGATTGACAAGAATGATTTTGGAACAAGTTTATCACAAAAATGTTCCCATGGGGGTTGGGAATCTTGAATTCCCATGACATGGGAAACTTTTTTCCATATAAAAAGACTATTTTACCTACCCTTACTCCTTACCTAAGTTTTTTTTTTTTTTTGTAGGAATAATTTCATTAGTTAGTACTACAACTTGTAGACTTTATGTTTGTGGAGAAGAATAAAATATCATATTTGATATAATTTTTATATTTTAATTTTAGTCAACAAAAAAAGTAAAAAAATATGTGGGTAAAAAATGTATTTGAATTTTTGTTATTATTTATTTTCCCACTTTGTGTGTAAGAAATGTATTTTTTTTTTATATTATTTGTTATATGTGGATCTCACAATAAAAATAATATATAATAACAATTTTTTTCATCCAAATTTAGATAAGGGTATTTTTGAAAAAATAACATAGATTCCAAGAAAGTAGCATTTGAACCAAACATAAAGAAGTAAGATTCCCGAAAATGAATATCCAACTTTCCCAGAATATTTATAGCCAACCAAACATAAATTGTAACATTCTTAGAAATCAGATTCCCATGAACAATATTTCCAGGAATAATATTCTTCGATAACAAAAAAAAAAATCTCTATACCAACTGTCACCTAAATCTCTTAATTTAAGTATTATAAAATTTTCTATTCATACCAAAAAAATACTCAATATTTTTAACTAATTGATGCATAAATTCTTTATTATACCTTCAAGTTGTTCATCAACCAGCAGTAAAGTGATTTTAAACAAAATAAAATTAACATCTTAATACAACATGAAATTGAATAAAGGACTCTTTATAAAGGTTTAAGGTTTCAAGTTAAAATTTTCATTATCTTATATCTCAATCTCAAATACTCAATATAAAAAATTTAGTTTGATCTTTTTAATAATATTAAAAAAAAATCAAAGGACTTCATAACTTTTCATTTTATTTGCAGTTATTTAGATAGTTTGTCAATTAAATGGGTATATATTGAGATTTATTTTGGGATTAATTTTTTTTTTAATATTTTTGGCTACGACTCTAAATTTGAATACAAAACTTACAAGTTTTGAATACAATCTCAATACTACTTAGCTATAAGATATTTAATTGTAATCAAATCTTTGACATTAAATAGAATCCAAAAATTAAGAGAAGTACCATTAGTGACAACTGACAACTATATATCTACGGCAACTCTAAGCATAAAAGGTAGCTCACATTTCAAATAAGATATACTCACTAGTTTTAGCTTGGGACTTCCAACTTCTTAGTCTCTCATTCATATCATGTGTTTTACTTTTTATTAGTCTTTTTGCTGAACGCATGACTTGTTTATCTTTATAATATATACTTAAGGGATGAATACAGTTTAAGCATGAATGTACTTTTTATTTTTTATTTTTTATCACCATAATGGCCACTTGCATTAAGATATTAATTAGTTAACTTTAAGGATCTCCTTAGAATTAAGCATGATATTTTTTTTATTAATAATTAAGACATTAATTGGCACTTTTGAGGTATCACCTATAGAATGAAGAAGGAAATTCTTTTCATTATCCATTTTTTTTTTCACTTCAAAGCTAGTGGGGCTAGGACTTAATCTAATATATTATTTTGGTGAGCTAATCTAATATATTATAATATATTTTACTTCAACAAGTGAAAAAACTTAATCTCACTATTTTCTTGTTTGATATTACACTTCATCTTAAGGCTTTGGGAAACAAAAAAATGATGTCACCTAAAAAAAAAAAAAACCAAACTATGAAGGGAAATGATTAGTGTCTAGTGTCCATAAATGTTAAGCTTAATTGATGAAATTGAGTTTTGTTGACACAAATTGCATATACAATAACTACTTTTTTTTTAAGTTTTTTTTATCAGNTTTTAAGTTTTTTTATCAGAAAAATATGTATATATACCACATGTAAAATAATGATATGTACAATTTATTTTACTTAATAAATATATGAGACCTATAAAATACATATCTTAAATCATTTTAGTATTTAGTTATATTTATAATGTTAATATCGTTTATGATATTGAATAATTAGTCATAGTATTTAGTTATATTTACAATATTAATACCGTTTATAATATTGAATAATTAGTCATATATATATATATATATTATTCTAATTAAAAATTTCATTTTATAAAATAAAATTTTGCTGGGATAGCCCATTGAACAAAGTGATTTATTTTTGAGCACTAACAAAGTCTTTGTGGGCCCATTATTTTCATGCCACATCTCTCTCTTTTGCCGTTGCTAATTGCTATCGTAAGGTTGCCGCCATTGATAGAGTCGCTTGTTTCACTTGCTGCTTCCTGGTACTCTCCCTAGATACAAAGTATCTAATTCCACCACTTGATGTCTCTAAATCCTTTCACGTGGCAAGATCTAATTGCCTAACCTAAGTAACCATACTGAAGGGCACCGTATAATTCCAATAAACAAGTCCCATATTTTGCAGAGAGAATCTCGATTCCCTCACACACTGCAACAGAAGCCCGTGAGCTATAGCCGAAGGAGGCAAAGGCAAAGACCCCCCTCTCTGCTTCTTCTCTGTTTATTTCTCTTCTCTTATCTTCCTTACGCTCGTGGGGGTTTCTTCCCCACTCTCCCCTATCTCTTTTTTTTTTTTTATTTCTGCGCATCATAGTTTCCAGAACTTGAGGAAGAAGAAGAAGGAGGAGGAGGAGGAGAAGAAATTGGCACTAGGCTCTGAAATTGTTTTTGGGTGAGAGGGAGAGGGGGAGAATGTCGAAGAAGAAAGCTAGTGGCAATACCATGACACTCAAGGACTTTCATGGCGGTTCCATACCCACTGATCTCCCTCTCCCTTCTGCTCCTGGCGTGTAAGTTCATTTTTTTGATTTACTTGATTCAAATTTGCAATTTTTATATTTCGTTTTCATATTTGTATAGTTATTTATAACTGGGTACTTTAATTTTATCCTGATTGATGCTGTGGCTTGATCGTTAACTTTTTATTGTGGAATACTTGGATTTGATTGTATTCTTGAGAAGTTAGATCCACGGATTATGGTTGCGTTTGCTTTGTGTTCAGTTTTGGTTTGATCAGTTTTTGTGATTCATGGATCTGTTTATAGTAACCCTAGTAATATTTTATCAAAATTTTTACGGTTGATTTTACAGAACCGTGAGAAGTTCAGATCGTTCTGGTTTTGACCGTCCCTCATCATGGGGGAATCCAAGTGGTCGGCCTGAACATCGGTCTCGGCCTCACACATCCCCTGCAACTAGGCATTATGATGACAAAACCCCATTTTTGACCCACACTGCTCAAATTGGTCGTAATTTTGATGAGGATGAGCGAAAGCCACTAGATGGTATCTCAACCCCACGAAGAACAATCAGTGATGAGAGCATTCGGGTCCCACCTGCTCGTGTTGAGGTGAAGCCTGAGTATGGACTGGGAGGGAGTTCGTTGGGCCGGCAAGTGGCACCAGTGTCTCAATCTCCAGTTGGGACAGTGAATTCATACTCGGCGAGGCTTACTGAGACAATTCAAGGTGGGGTGAATTCTCAGAATTTAGGAAGTGGTAGAGAGCAGGGAACTGGTGGGGGTTATCCAAATGCATGGGCAATGAGGAAGGAGGTGGTAAGTGCTGTTGAGCCAGAACAATCTGCCTCCCCCTGGTCTGCTCCTAATGCTGCTTCCAAGTTTGCTCATGCAAGTGCTATTGAGAAGGTGTCTTCTGGTAGATGGCAGTCGAAGACAGTCCATTATCAGACAGATGCTGAGCTTGTTAGATCATCTGAAGTGGAGAATGTGTCACGTCCCAATGTTAATGGCAATAATGCCTACAACAGGATGGACACAGTGAGTGAGAAGGAATATTATGATGCAATGTTAGCAAGGCATGCTGAAAGAGGTTTAGGAATTGATGACCGTTTACAAGCTGGTAGGAATGAGTTACTGAATCATGAAAAGTCTGGGGTTTCCAGATATTCAGAAGTACGGCCAAGAAGTGTAGGTTACAACACTGATGGGGTTCAATTGGTTCAAAATGATGGCAAACTAGGTGGGTCTGAGTTGCAGCATTCTATTCCTTCTGAACAGATGGAGCGGCCTAAACTGAAGTTACTACCTAGGACAAAGCCATTGGAAAATTTGGAACCTTCTGTTATGGACAATGTACAGGTATTTCATATGGTCAACTAATCAGACTCCTTTCCTCAGAAATTTAAAGGTTCTATATATATGCACTCTCTCATTGGTTTCATGGATTTTCTCATTCATGGTAGGGACATTGGCCGATTAGTGATTCTGGCCATGTTGAAACAATAAACGAGGTGAATGAGCATACCAATTTTGTGAAGCCTGTCTCAGCTGGAACTGAGAGTGGGAAGGAAGTAGCACAGCGCTACGAGGTGAATGTGCATGCCAGTTTTGTGAAGCCTGTCTCGGCTGGAACTGAGAGTGGAAAGGAGGTAGCACATCGACCAAAGCTAAATTTGAAGCCTCGGTCACAGTCCCATGAACAGTTGGAAGGAAACAGTGAAAGAGGCAGGTTAGTTACATGAGACAGTGAGTTGTAAATTTTTAACTGTGCTTAATGTCAAATGTCTTTCCTGTGAAATTATGTCAGCTGTTTTAGGAACCAAAAGGATGGAACAAAAGTATTGTTTTTGTAAGTTTGCATGATATATGATAAGTTTATGAGAATTGAATAAAACAAGAGAGAAAATAATACAATTGTGTGGCTTTATATTGTTTAGTGGTTAGACAGAGTTCTGAAAGGCTATGAAACATGGTGTTGTTGTTTACCCTTTTTTAATGGAGATAGGAATTGCCATTAGACCCAAAGGTTTAAAGACAGAAAGAAGAGATAAATGCTTTTATTTTTTATCTACTTATTGCCTAGAGAATTGAATGATACAATGACTAAATTGAATTTTGTGACTTTAAGTCTTGCGCAAAGGGTTTTAAGTGTTGAAGCTGAAGCTTCTTGGCATTGTGAATCTGTATTTATTGCGAGAGTAGAAAGAATGAGCAAAGTGTTTGAATTTAATTTTAAATAAATTATGTTTATAAGGGAGGTTTTACAGCATGATTTGGGAAATTTTTTACTGTAATATCTATTTTAATTTGATGGTTAGGATTCTTCTACCATCCCAGGTGCGTTCTTAATTTTGACAATGTTATTAATGCCTTTAGAAATCCCCTTTTAGCATTGTCCATCATCTAAGGATCATGTAAAAGAAATTATAACCTTAATGATCATTTTGGGTAGGCCAAAGAATAGGTTGCATTTAATGAGTAACATTTCATTTATTGCCTAGTCATGTTGTACGGCTGTCAGAAACCTTGTAGTTGGAACTGCTTTGCCAAAATAATCATTGAAATTTGTCAATCAGATAAGAGATTGCATGTGTTCTGTTGTAGCTTGTAGAGCATTTTTGATCTTATCATGTTGCATAAATATATTTGAGTAAATTCTCTATATGAAACCTGTTGATGGCATGATAGGTATTAGGTTCTAAAAAATTTATTCTTCTTTATTTAAGTTAGGAAGTTATTAACTTCATCTGTTTGGACTAGATGTTAATTGAAGTTTTACCTTGACATTGGGCTTCGTCCAATACTCTTTGACTCTGTCTTGCCATTCATCCTGGCTTACCTATACAGTTATTATAAATGTAAATTTCGGCCAAATAATACATACTGACTCTTTGGTATACTTGAGTTGCACTTACCCCTGTATAATTTTTTAAAACACTTACATCCTATGAGGTTTTGAAAATATTGGACAATTCATTTTATTATTTTACAATTTCCTTACTAATTTCACTAATAAGATATATTGTCAGTGGTAGATTTAAACCCCTTGCATTGTCTTCCGAAAGTAAAAGAGGTAGGTCAGGTTTGATAAATGCGTGACAGTTTTGTCAACAGATCACTAAGTGTGCAGTACTTTCAAAACCATAGGGGGTGTAGATCATAGAATGAATTACACAAAGGGTGTAGGTGAAGCTTGGGTACACCACAGGGGTTGTATATTTAATCCAGATTTAAATTTATTATTCTTTAGTTTAATAGCAAAGGGAGAAGAGTAAATAAGATGGTTGGCAGAAAATAATATAAAATTTAAATTTATGCATTTAAAGAACTAAGCCATTGAGACATATTCCTGTTGACCCACTTACACATCTTGACGTCACAATAAAGTTAACTTCACTTAAGTTCTTGAATCATGTTTAAGTTTGCTTCTGAATTTCCAATAAGAAAGTTATTCATGTTGTTCGTACAATTAGAATTCTATTTTGAGTCATTGTTCAATACTTCGATGCTTTCATATAAATCATTTTTATTTTTTGTACTTCCTGTCACACACTTGTAAAGTGATATGAACTAGCTTGGACTACTTCCAGCAAGCTTATCTAATTAATTATTCACTGCTTCCTGTCTAATAATGAAACAACTGGTGCATATGGTTCAGGAATTCTTTGTTTGGTGGTGCTCGCCCCCGAGAATTGGTAAGTTGTTTATTCATTTATGTCCTGAATGTGAGTTGAAACTTATGTTTATTTTTTGAGAAAATTACTCCAACCTCCCCTGGATTTATTTGAAACACCTTCCTTTAATTTTCAAAACCCATAGAAGCCTCGTTTAACAACATAAAGAAACCTCACTTGACATATGAAAATAGCGCTACAAGATAATCAAAGTAATACTTTTCTCTAATAAAACCCATAACTGGTTAAATTGGCTCAAAACACTCCAATAAATTTTGTCAGAACATTTTATGAATTACTATTTCTGTTAGAGAATAGTTTTAATTGGGCAAGGAAAACAGTTAATGTATGTTCATAGTTTGCCCCTTAAAATGCTTTTTAATTCCTTTCTAGTGGGTTTCTCGTATGCACATTTGTCTGCCTTAACAAGTGTTTTGCTGCCAACAGTGGCAACCGGCATTTCTTTATTTTCCTGTATGTTTACAGGTTGATGATGTTGCTGATCTTTTTCTCAGGTTTTGAAGGAGCGAGGGATCGATGATGTTGCAATCAACAACTATGATGTAGTTGAGCATTCAAATAGGTAGAGACTTGTTTTGTCTGTTTTTGATTTGTGTGTGTTTTCTATGTGTCTGAAGTCTGTGAATAAATTTTTATGCCTAAATTGTATATTTTCTAAAGGGTTGAACATAATGTTGTGAGGGCCGAGAAACTTCCTGATCATTCAGCCCAGATCTGTCATGTTGAAAAAACTGAGGATGCTCTTCTTGATCAAAGGGCTGGAAAAAAATCTGAAAGGAAGGATCAGCGGGTAGATGCTGAGAGAGGTAATGCGCAAAGGAAGAATTGGCGTGGTGATAGTCGGAGAAATACGAGAGAGACTGAAAGACAGCAGGTCTTTGAGAGGCAACCTTCACCTGAGACTTGGCGTAAGCCTGTCGAGCAGCCAAAATCACCTCCTGATGATGTTGGCCGGCGCTATGGTAAAGCAGCTTCTGCAGTTGACCTTGCTCAAGCATTCTCTAGGTCTGTCTCAGATCCAAAAACAAATGAACGGCTTCCTAGTCAAAGGGTTCTGAACTCTGGCCGACCACAGATGCCATTTTCACGGCTTGTTGGACCTAGCCCAAGGCCTTCAATCAATGGCTATTAAATCTATTGGTTGTTTGGTGGAGAATTGGGACAATTTCTTGATGATCTGTGGAACTGCTGAGCATTCCGTTGAGTGGCTGTTACTCATTTATTTTCTCCTCATCCACGAACATGAGTGAGAATAAATTGGTTGCTAGCCACAGAACACCAGTGACGATGTTGCCAATTTTACAATCACCATTTTTGTTTTATTATTTCTTCTTAGCCGTACATCTGTTGCTCCCCAAACAAATGTATTTTTCATCTTATGAAGGAGGAGGAGAAAACACTGTTGCCTTAATTATTTCAGTATTGAAGCCATTGTAGAATGAACTATAGTAAGCATTTGGTATAAAATTTTACCTTTTAGTTTCCTCAAGCTGCAGTTATAGCTGAGAATTTGGGTGATTAATGGTTGCAGATTTCAAATTTTAGAACCAGTTTTTGGTGTCAACTAATTGCTAGTTCATCTAACATTAGAACATGAATAAAAAGCAATTTATGTGACCAGCTACAACAGGAACATAGAAAGCAGGGGAATGTGCACTGGTTCCTGAAAGATACGCTGGATGCTAACGCTTTCCCAGGCTGAAAAATAGCCTACTAAGGTTGATTTTGCAGTTCAGTGAAAGTCAATGTCATTGATACAGGCTCTGGTTGGTGGATTCACACCAAAGATAATTGGCATTTCCATTTCTTTATGCAGTGGGATCCGGTGTCCACTATTTGGGAGCCCAGAGTCAAGCTACTACAAAAATTGGCGGCATGAGTAACGGAAAAAGGGAAGTTGCTAAGCCAAATGAGTCAAGCTAAGCTTGTAACTTCAGAATTAAAATAAAATATTTACCATGAGGATTGTGCTTGGTCAGAGTTTTGGGTTCTGTGTTTCAAGCGTGGAGTCTCCCACCATATCCCCAACACCATTCCCATTTGCTTATTTATTTTACAATTGTGATCCTACTCTGACATCATGTGCATTATTTTTAACTTGAACAACGGGTTCCTGGAAATTTTAGAATGAGTCTAACCTAATTCACTGTTGGGCAAGAGAATTAGACTTCCACGAAAAGGGGCAATTTGGTGTTCTAGAATTTGTTTTATTAGGTATTTTGACTCGTAGCATTTTCTCTATTCTGTCCAATATCTTCCTTTTATTTCCTTAGATACGTACTTCTTTTTTGTCAAAATTCCAATTCATTGTCTCTTTATAAGTAATGATGTCCTCGTGCTCTTTTGTCGACCAAGGAAAACTGCACACTACTAACATCATTCTTCCCCTTCCCTTCTGTCTTTCTTCCATAATTTACAGACCTTTTCGCAAGCCACGCGAACTTCTGATTCCTGATTTTATGCTTTGTTAATTAATATATATATATATATATATATATCTTCCAGAATAATGGGAGCTTGCTGTGATCTTGAAGTGGATGTCAATGGCGAAGAAACTTTCATGGTAAACAAGGTGACACTTTTTTGCTTGCTCGACCTTTAATAATTCAACTTGTAGTTTCTGGCATTAACCGTTCAGTGACTTGTATGCGTTTGTTCTTTGTTCGAACCAAACAAAATAGATGCTTCACATTGCATTAAACTGCAGAAATATTCCTGTGTCAGTGTATTCCTTCTCCTACGGGTATTTCTGCAAATTTTGCGATAGATTTAATGTTTTTGTCGGGTTTGTAACGTCCTCTAATCATGTTAAGGGATGTGTTCTCTTTGATTCTTCGCTGTTAGATAAGGCATGTGTTATATTTCGCTGTTAAATAAGGCATGTGTTATATGTTGCTTTCAGACTTGGAAGATCTTGACTTTATTTGGTAAAGAAACTGCATATTTGAACAGTTCTACTGGCCATCTGACCTTCATATCGTAATACTTTGCAGAATATTCTTTCATCTTTCTCCCGTAAATTCTGCAGCTTATTTGGTAATCTGATTGGTGCCAATGGGGACATGAAAGTTATATTTAATGACTTTCCTGGTGGTGCACATGGTTTTGAGCTTTTTGTACAGTTTTGCTACAATAGTGGCAGGACGGTGATAACACCATCCAATGTAGTCTTGCTATATTGTTGTACTTATTTCTTGGAGATGGAAAGTGAAGATCCTAAAACATCAAACTTGACATGTCAAATTGAAGAATTTCTTAAAGGGATTTGTTTCTGGACTTGGTCTGAGCTCCTGGAGGCATTGAAACAGTGTCAAGATTTGTGGCCTGCTAAAAGTTGTTCAACAATTCAGGACAGAATCCTGAATAACTTGATAGAAAGGATAAATTTACCAAGTGCTTCGAGCCCGCAAACATGTTCCTCAAATAGATCCAGCTTCCAGTTTTCCTGTGATTCTAGCAGTATCAATAGCTGGAGGAATAGCTCCTTTTGGTGGTTTGAACATCTTATGTTCTTGAAGATTGATTTCATTGACAAGGTAATAAGGACAATGATATCTCAAGATTTTGATCATGCTATAATCTCAAAGTTCTTGTTCTACTATCACAAAGTAAGGTGTTTAGGTGCTGCAAAAGCTGAGAAGAATGAAGCAACAGATGTAGTAATCAATCTGCTTTCATTGCTTGATAAGAGATCCCTTTCTTGCAAGGATTTATTCAATCTTTATCAAGTTGCTATTAGCTTAAAAATAAGCACAAGTTGCAAAAACAAGATAGAAAGTCTTTTAGGTTCCCTACTTGATCAAGCAACGGTTGATTATCTAATTCTTCCATCTCCACAAGGGAGGGATCATGCATATGATGTTGATTTGGCTCTAAGGCTTGCACAAATATTTGTCCTTGAAGGCAGTTTCGGGATAAGTTTGAATCGACTTAAGAGAGTTGCGAAGTTGATGGACTTGTTTCTTCTTGAAGAAGCTCCTGATCCCCATCTCATGCCTTCTGAGTTTGCTGCATTGATCACAGTGCTCCCAGATACTGCTAGGGAATCTCATGATCAATTGTATCTAGCCATGGACTTGTATCTAAAGGTAAGCTACAATTTTGCATGTTTGTTTACTATTACACTTGCTTGAAGTGATGAAAACTCTAGCACTTAAAAAATATTGCAGCTGCAATTGTTCATTGAGTCCATCATTCTATGAATTTTCTGAATGTGGTTGATTGGTTATGAATTTTACTCTTTCACACTTGAAGGATTCACTGATGTAGTTCCACAGGTCCATGCAGGATTAGGTGGAAAGGAAAAGATGAGCATTTGTTGTGCACTGAACTATGAGAAGCTGTCAGCTGAACTTTTGAGACATCTAACTCGAAACTTGGTGTTTCCTTCAGAAGCAAAACCCAGAGCTCAAGTTACTAGACTAAGCCGAATCCAAAGCTTACTCCAAGAAAATGATCATCTGAGAAATTTCATTGACACTGTGTTTCATAAGAAGTTGGAGAAGAACATAGATGCTAAAGGGCATATTGAGAAGAGATTTTATGAAGCTAAAGAGCCAAGTCTACGTAGTGAGGTTCAGAAACTTAGGGGGGACTTTCATGGAATGCAGAGTGGGATACAATTGGCAAGTTCAATGAAATCAGGATCTAATGCTGTGGGCACTGTTAGATACTTGCCAAAACTCTGTTCATGATGATTAGTTTCAAATTAGATACCCATCTTTTGTACTGATCCATGTCTTCCTCAATGGTTAGTCTTTTAGTACTAAGGGAGTATTAGAAATGTTTGGGAGAGATAGATGATGTAAAATGCAGCTTTCACTGTATAGATATTATTGGTAACAGATCATAAATATAATTTTACACAAGAGGAGGAAATTTCCATTTTTTGCACTCACGACAGAATGAAGGGCAAATAAAAAGAAGTAAAATTTAGAAGTGACCTGGTTTAACCCACAATACTCTCACTGGGGCTTCATCATTTCATCACCTCTTTGGTGTGTGAGCAAAGAAGAGCAATGCTAGTTACACAATTTTATAATATACAATAAATTTATACAATTTTAAAAACATGTGGCTGCATATTACTAATGCAGCTACCTATATATTTATGCAGATTTGTACATGTAAAATGGTACCACTAGGATTAAGTAATCTAATTATATAATCTTCCTCCTTTATCAAGTTCTTGGACAGGTAAAATTCTTTGTCAACAACACAAACATACACACTAAAAGCAATCACAATAGTCTCAACCCTTTGCTCAGTATTGATTGCACAAACAAAAAGCAGTTATTTGGAAGTGCGTTTTGTGGTCCAAACCACACAAAAGGACTTGCATAGTTCAATAAGTTAATAAGCTAGTTTTTATAGCCCTGTTTATTTTAATACAAGTAGTTTTTTTTTTTCCTAAGAACTTTTAGCTTTTAAGAGTAGTATGAAATCCGAACCATATAGAAAAATATTTTAAGTACATCTAATTTTAAATGTGTGTAACTTAGATTACTAGTAATGAGGAGTTGAGATATATAGTGGTAGAATAAGATTAGTCAAAACTTAACGTAGTAACCAAGAGAAGTGTTGGTGCCTATGATATTCCCATAAACGAGGTTTTACATAGAATGAATGTTTCCAAAGAATTATTAATCTTACCAACAGTTAAGCTTATGAGAGCATCAGCAAAGAGCACGCGCATTACGGGGCTCATACTCATAGCATCAAAATTATTTCATAGCCTCAAAGTACACAAAATAGATAATTTTTATGCATATTATTATTCGCAGAAACCAAAGTAAGTAGGTTTCTTCATGTAAGATCATGGAAATTTGCTGCTATAAAATTATTTGAAAGCAAAACTGCAAAAAATACCCTTTGTGACATTTTTTTTTTGGAATGGTTTACGATAACAGTCTTAGATTGGATATTTATATTGTAGTGAAATAAGAGATCGTGCTTATTATGGTATACAAAGAATCAAGAGATGTTAATTGGGCTATAGATTAGTTGATTACAAGGTTCTCATCATAAGAAGATGATATTGTGTTTGAAGCCTCTCATTGACAAAATGAAGGTCTCAAAGTACTCATTCACACAAAGCTACGATTGTGAGTGTTTCGATAACGGGGCCCTCAGAGAAGGGATGACTCGCTCTAAATTTAGTAAGTCTGGTTTTGTTAGGGTTAGACCCTGGTTCTTGAATTATATATATAAAAAAAAAAGAATTAAGGGATGCTAATAAAATTAGAATGTTTAATGTCAAATAAGAATTAGGTTTGTGAGACTATGCAGCCAAAAGAGAGTTTTTTTTTTTTAATCTTTTTTGGTTTTAAACTTTTGTTATTTTGTTTTGGCTGAAAAGAGACCAAAATCCTTAAATCAGAACTGCATCATTCTTAAGGAGGAAGAAAGATAGATATGTTTTTGGTAGTAGCGATGTTTTTAGCCTTATAATTTTTTGGAAGCTGGAAGCATTTAATAGAGGATCATGTCATGGAAGCTTCGTTTTCTTCTATTGTCTTTTTTGTGTTCTAAGAAAGTTCCAAAAAAAATTTAAAATGAAAATTCAGAAAAAGATAGTGCTTTTTTTTTTGTAAGATGTATCCTTAATAGGTCTCATCGTAATAATGCTTATTAATACCTCAATAAAAGGATTGCCTAACATTAGAATTGGGTTAGTTAGGTGCCATAACAAGTTTGAATCCTATTATAGATAAGGTTAATTTATTGGGTTTGGACTAGGTTAGGAGAAATCTCTACTTCATGAATTCCTTGAGCTAATGTGAATGGCCTCCCTCCTATATGTTAAATTTTATTTAAATTAATTAATAACAATTATAGAATTATAGATTTTTCATATAAATATGAGTTTCAAATGATGAATTAGAAGATGATGTTATAGTTAATTTAATGTTAGAATTTACTCGATGAAAAATATAATATAAATTTCATTTTTTTAAAAAAAATTAGAAAAAAAGTTTCAAAATTACTTTTTCTGGTCTGGAAATTTTAGAGAAAAAAAAATATAATTATAAATGTTAAAATGTTTAAGGTTAACAGTTACTTGAACTTGATATTTTGCAATTTAATGTGTTTGAATGTAATTTGCAGGGTTGCACCTTTATCATGACTTGGGCTCTTCCTTTGGGGGCTATAGTTTTATCTCTCCCTATTGAGCCAGATCTCATCTTTTTTCCCTTCAGCTTTCTCCTTTTTCTTATCTCCAATCCATTTTTGTCCTCCAACCCCTCTCCATCTAGCACAGGAAAGCAACAATTACCAAGCGGATATCCAAGAATCTGCAGACAAATGTAGACCAGAATTCGTCCACAGCCACAAAACGTGATGTATATATGTAGTACCAACCTTTTTGTGTGGGAGGGAATGGCCATTCTTTTCCAAAATATCATATCTCTATGGAAATTCTAATTTTTCCAAAATATTAATAGAACCTAAGCCATCTTTATGCGTCTGATCCTTCTCACTTTCTCTTCACAATTAAAGTAAAGCTGATAGTGCACATAACGAAAATCTAACATCTCTATTCAATCCCATCTTCTTTTAACAGTTTAAAATATGGGAAGCTTTAACTCACCCCATGTAAAAATGAGGTTAAACATTCTCAAAAAAAAAAAGAAAAACTAAAAACCCTTATTTAGAGATTCATTAATAAAAATCACGGTGATTATAATGGTTTAGAGAATAACTATGACTATACATTCTTTTAAGAGAGAAGTTAAAAATATATGAGTAATTACATTTACCTCCTTGGAAGTTTGTCAAAATGATACTATTCCATTTTCGGCTTGATGGAACTTCCACGTGTATTGCGAATGTTCTTGTCATATAGCATTACTTGGTTTTCGTGTGTGTGTAACGCACAGGAAATAGCAATAATTGCTGAGTCATACTGATTTGACCGCCCAACTATAAATTTATAGTACCAACTTTTTTTTTTGTCTTATAGTTTCTTGAATATCTTACTTATTTGTAGCTTAAAAATCTTGCATACGACTTTACGAGTACCCAAATAAAAATAAAATAAAATAATATAGGCAGAAAAGAAAACATAAAATATTATATGCTCTGAAGAGAGGCTCCACGACAACCACTCATACTTTTCCAAAATATCATATCTCTATGCCTCTCATCCTACTCGCTTTCTCTTCACAATTAAAGTAAAGCTGATATATAGTGCATATGATGAAAATCTAACATCTCTATCCAATTCCATCTTCAAAACTTAGCTGCTATCAAACACGAAAGGGACAGAAAGTAGTTTCAACAATGAGGAAAATGTGTAAAACATGGTACCTAGGAACTTGCATACTCAATGGCACCTATAAATTCGGTTAAGGTTTTCTCTTTTCTAACAATCCATCAAAGGAAAATCCATCTCTCTCTCACTTGGAGATACTAACTTGCCATGGCCCAACATTTTACATCCTCCTTTTCTTCCTTCAAACCTCAAAATGTTGCAACAAAAACACAGCTTGACGAGAGACCTAATTCGGTTAAACTTTCTTCTGTTCCTTCTGCTAACGAGTGGAGCATTGCTCAAGAAGACAAGTCTTCTCCATGGAGAAACCTAGTATGTTCAAATTTCATTTCCTTATTAATGTGGATATTAATGGTAGTTATAGAGTTAGTGAGTTTAGAAATTTATATATAATAATAATCTCATGATTTGAAGCTTAACTAACTTAAATTAATTTATTATATTCTTACAAGTGAGTCAAACCCTGATAGTTGATATGCTACCCTTCTACACAAGGGAGATCACCTGTACAGGGCAAACCACGGCGTGCTACTAAGGAAAATTGTTCAGTTAGTTAATCTCACCAGTACATTGAATGAGTGACGTGTCGCAACATGATTGGGTAGAGTGGGTACAGGTTTTTATTTGTTTTTGGGCCTTAAGGAGTGGACAAGGTTTGAGAACAGTGGACCTCCATCCCTTCTAAACCATGTAGGGTAAGGCCCACTCCCATTCTGGGTAGCCAAAGAGTTGTAATCCTATTTGTATATATTTCGGCCCATACTCTAGCTAAATGGGCTCTGTTTTTGTGGAACCATTAGCCTTGTTATTTCATAGTAGAGAAGATAAAATAGGCCAGGCTCATTTTAGCTGGCAAAAATAAAAGGCTGAGCCATAAAAAAGCTGGCCCGAATAAAATCAGACCAATCTGATCTGGTCCGATTGGCCAATGGCCCATTAAAATTTGGGCTGGACCGGCTGGCCCTTTTTTTTTTTTTTTTAAAGTTAGACCACACTACCAAAATAATATTATAATAAGCATTATTTAGAAGAATACACTAGTGCAATTTATTTAATTATTTATGCATATTTATTTTAAATTTATACTTACATGCATTTTCTTTTATATATCTTTGATTCTTTATTTTAATTTTGTTTATTATTTTACGTATGTTTTGTTTTGTTCAATTAGATTCATTAACAAGTTAGCCTAACATAGTCAAAATAAATAAAGAAAAAAGTCTAAACTCTTATTAATTTTTAGTCTAATCACAAATAAAAATAG
Organism: Cercis canadensis; assembly: GCA_003255065.1. NCBI lineage: Eukaryota > Viridiplantae > Streptophyta > Magnoliopsida > Fabales > Fabaceae > Cercis > Cercis canadensis. The sequence continues at coordinate 215,708 of QAOA01000366.1, forward strand.
TTTAAAAAATTCAAAAAAAATAAAAAATTGGGTTAACTTGTTTTGGCCCGCAACCCAAGGAGAGCCGACTGGTTGGCCATTTACTGGCCCAAATGGAAGGATGCTTTCAGCACATTTGATTTTATCTATCTGTCATATCCTGACCTTCCATTGTTAAATTAAAACTCATTTGGAGTATTGATAAATAGAGTCATCCGTCTCTCATTTCTTCACATCACTTATTTTTCGAAGAAAATTTAAATATTTGTTGAAGACCTGTCTTCACCAACATGACACTTTATTTTCAGGATAATATTCATTTCAAATACGCTATGATATTAAAGGAAGTTAAGCATGTATTCAACAAAGTGATTGAAGAGGATACAATGGAAAGTTTGTATATGGTTGATGTCGTTCAACGGCTTGGCATTGACCACCACTTTGAAGAGGAGATCGAAGCAGCTCTTCAGAAGCAGCTTTTGATACATGTCAATGAGGATACCAATGATCATGAAGAACTTTATGCAGTTGCACTTCGATTCCGTTTGCTGAGACAAAAGGGTCATTTTGTCAACGCAGGTTGGTATTCATTGTAATTGCAGTACAAGTACACATATATATATACATAGAGAAAACCTATCTTGTTTTGGATGCAGCAATCAAGAAGTACTTTTATAGTTTATAAACATATTTGGAAACCTATTATAGATTTTTATATAGTTATAACATCATTGAATATGGCATGCATAATCTCTATGTGGGTCTACGGAAAGGGTATTTTCACTAGGGATATTTTTTTCTAAGGATATTTTACTAGTTAATTGTGAGGAGCTCTAGAGAAGCTGAAGCCATACAAGTTCCATTCAAGAGTTCCTCTAAAAGTCTTAATTTCTGTATTTTTAAATACTTTAAAAAAAACCCATCGAAGCACATAAAATGGACCTAAAATTATTTTTTATTACACTCTCTTTCCAAACGTCCTCTATGTCTAGCAAGCCTAATTTTTGTTCCATGAATTACTAATTATCAGCCATGGGTATTGTTATCAGATGTATTCAACAAATTGAGTGACAAGATAGAAAGGCTCACAGAAATATTTAGTGAAGATATAGAGGGAGTGATTGCCCTGTATGAAGCATCTCAGTTAAGTATAGAAGAAGAAGATACTCTTGATAAAGCTGGGTACCTCAGCTGCCAACTTCTTGATTCATGGTTGTCAAGAAATGAACACCATCACCAAGCTAAAGTTGTCGCAAATGCACTTCAGTATCCACTTCACAAAAGCTTGTCAACACTTTTGAACAGAAGCATCTTCTTAAATGATTTCCAGGAGAAAATCGGATGGACCATTATACAGGAACTAGCAGACCTTGATCAGTGTATATTAAAGACTATGTACAAAAATGAAATCTTTGAGGTTTCCAAGTAAGTTATAACATCTTATAACTCTGGATGCTATATATAGTATAGCTGGTATTTTTTAGTTGTCAACCACTTAGTATTAATCTGTTAACAGATGGTGGGAAAATCTTGAACTAGCCAAGGAGATGAAGTTTGCCAGGTATAAGCCCCTTAAATGGTTCATGTGGTCAATGGCATCCCTCTCATGTCCACGCTTCGCGGAGCAAAGAATTGAGCTCACCAAAGCTGTGTCTCTAGTCTACATAATCGATGACATTTTCGATGTTCATGGGACCTTAGATGAACTCATTCTCTTTACAGATGCTGTGAATAGGTATTAAAACATCTATGTATGCATCAGCAAGAAACAAAAGTAGAGTATATCCAGTATTTACCATTCTTTTGCTCTTCATTCCTAACGCTTAGAACAATTATCTGGATGCAGATGGGATTTGGCAGCCGCAGAGCAACTTCCACACTACATGAAAATTTGTTTCAAGGTTCTTGATGACATTACTGAAGAATTGGCCTGCAAGATCTACGAAAAGCATGGAATCAACCCTATAGACACCCTCAAGAAATCAGTAAACATTCAAACTAATTCAGTCCTTATTTTGTATGAATGATAAAGATTTTGGGGATTACCATGTTATGCAATTGATGGTTTTGCTTGAAACAGTGGGTGAGATTGGTCAAATCTTTCTTGGTAGAAGGACAATGGTTCGCTTCCGGGCAATCCCCAGAGGCAGAGGATTACTTGAAGAATGGGATTGTCAGCACAGGAGTGTCTGTGGTGCTTGCGCATGGATTCTTCCTCTTGGGTGAGGGTGTTAATAAGGAAACTATTTCCCTTATGGATGACATTCCTGGCATTTTATCTTCAGTGGCCACAATTCTTCGCCTTTGTGATGATTTGGAAGCATCCAAGGTATATTTGCCATAGCAAACAAAGGATAAAGATCAGTATTATTCAGATATGTGAATTCTGCACCTTAATAAATATCTTATGTTTTACACCAAGAAGATTTCTCACTGCCTTTGGTTTCAACTCATTAACCAACTTCTTGCCCAATTGAGTATATTTAAGATTGAGGCATTTCAACACCCATTTTATATGTGATTCTTTTTCCTTTTTTCTTTTTTCTAAGAATAGCAACAAATACAGAAAGTTAATAAAAAAGAACAAAGATTCTAGATAACTGTATTGCAAAGACCAAAGAGTCTCTGTGGCTAAGGGTTGCTCAAATTAAATTATTTTTCATGATTATAAAACTCTACAACATAACTTGTTAATAATTTATAACTATTGTATAGGGTGGCAATCAAAATGGACATGATGGATCTTACCTGGAGTGTTATATGAAAGAGCACAAAGGCGTTTCAGCAGAAGAAACACAACAACATGTCGTTCACATGATATCAAGGGCATGGAAACGTCTGAATCAAGAATGCTTAACCCCAAATCTATTTCCATCATCTTTCACAAAGTTTTGCCTGAATGCTGCTAGGATGGTACCTCTAATGTATGGTTACCATGGCAATCAAAGCTCTGCAAGTCTACAAGAGCACGTGAATTCAATGGTATATGCTGGCATCCTCAAAGATTAGTAGAATTAGATCTTTGTTTAGTGAATTTAACGGTAGTGGCCACATACACCACAAGTAAGGTTGTGTTGTTGTACCATAAACATTTCTATGTAACTTTGGTTGCATGCTACCTTTTTGTTCAATAATAATAATGGCAGAGTGCTTTTATTTGTCCACTACTTTGTATCATCCTAGGCTACATATATAACATGAGTATCTTATCCCTTTTTTTTCATAAATCTCTCATCAAAATATCTAAAGAGATTTGAATCTACAACCTCTAAAATTGAGTACTTAGTACTTAACTAGGAGTGCTTGTGGTAATCATGAATACATTTTCTCTTGGATCAGGATATCGCCAAAGAAACTGTTGCTTAGTAGATAACCTGACAGGCATTACACCTCTTGTAGCAAAAATTCTCAGCCTGTGTTGATTTTGAAGCACACAAGGTAAAATAATTGGAAAGCCTAAGGCTCGGTTCATGTGGGATGCATTACAAACAGAGTTTTACATCCTCAAACCCAAGCGAGAAGTTTGAATGACTCACCGTTGAACTAAGCAGCATTAACAAGATTTTGGTCTCCTGTATCTTTATGTCCGTTTCTTTTGGACAACAAATCAAGGAAATCTTTAAAAATTTTGGTGGAAACACAATCATTGCAACTAGAGCCCTTTCCTAAGCTTTGACAGCCAATGGATTGATGAATCCACCTTTCACTAAGCTATGTCTCAAGGTTGCTAGCATGGTACCTCTTCAAATGTACTGTTACCATAGCAATGAATGGCGGTGCACGCAATCTAGAGGAACATGTGAATTCGCTGCTTTAAGTTAGTGCTTGGTACATATAGCACAATGGACGGAGTCCATCTATTTACCTACTGTTTAGTTTATCATTTTAGGCTACATAGTAACTTATTCCCTTTGAATAAATCTCTTCGATGCTCAACTATTAGAATATTCACTATTTAATTACATATTTTTTGTTAATTAAACTAATAATAATTAGAGTAAAATATTTTTTTTTGTTTTTAAATTATTTTTTAAATATTACTTTCATCATTAATTTATTTTTTATATCACTTTAATTTTTGAATAATCACATTTCTCATCAAATTAATTTTTTATAGCTCTAAAAATAATAACTTAAATGACTGATTTAATAAATAGAGTAATTATTTAAATATTAAAATAACACAAAAATAAATTAAAGACTAAAATAACATTTAAAAAATAATTTAAAAACAAAAAAAAAANTTAAAAAATAATTTAAACAAAAAAAAAAAATATTGAACTCTAATAATTATTTACATACTTGTAAATGCACACATTGTCTACACCTACACATATGACATCATTTGACGACCTCTAAATGCACACATTGTCTACACCTACACATATGACATGATTTGTCGGGATGTTAATGAGCTTTAACTCATGAAACTACAATTATATGAATTTGGATTGCATGGTATTTGAGTACTTAAACCCCCTGAGGGAGATGGTGGAAGGAGCTAGGTTTGGCCTAGGACTTGAGAGTTTGTTAAAGACGAAGCAAATGACATTTGAGAATGAGTCTCTTTGGATGGTGTCTTGTTTCAAGTTAAACCTGAGGAAACAAGAAAACAAAAAACCAGAACATTAACAAGGATGAAAGTGGATATTAAGGGTGGGAATCTTCTTTCCATGATGTAAATATTGGAGGTTCAAGCATTTTAGCAATAAGCTTAGAGGAATGGCACTGAAAATTAATATTTGCCCAGGATAAACAATAAGGAGTACTTATTTGATTTATAGATTTTTAAGTGCCTAAAGGATTCATTTGAAAAATTAATAAGGAGTGATGAAAGAGAAAAAAAAAGTTATATTCAGATAATAATATATTTAGTATGTATTATATCTCAATTTTATTTTAAAGAATTTTAAAAAATTATTCACTCTATTTTCATCTTTTTCAAACAGGCATAAATATTTTGTTATGTATAAGTGTGATCGAGGAGATATAACCTCACTTGAACAATATGAGCTATGAGCTATGTGGTAGTCAGATTTTCCATTATTAACATGAAAAAAAAAAACAACAAATGGAACATCAATGTTCCCTTACAAATTTTATAACATGAAGGTCATCATAATTTAAGTCATCTTATGTCCTCAAAAAAAAAAAAAACTGAAAACCCTTATTAGAGATTCATTATTAAAAATCATCGTGATTATAATGGTTTAGAGCACAACTATTACACTAATGAAGATTGACCTGAATGGAAGGAGCTTTGGACATAAATGAAAGGCAAATAAAAAGAAGTAAAATTTAGAAGTGAACTGGTTTAACCCACAATACTCTCACTGGGGCTTCATCATTTCATCACCTCTTTGGTGTGTGAGCAAAGAAGAGCAATGCTAGTTACACAATTTTATAATATACAATAAATTTATACAATTTTAAAAACAGGTGGCTGCATATTACTAATGCAGCTACCTATATATTTATGCAGATTTGTACATGTAAAATAGTACCACTAGGATTAAGTAATCTAATTATATAATCTTCCTCCTTTATCAAGTTCTTGGACAGGTAAAATTCTTTGTCAACAACACAAACATACACACTAAAAGCAATCACAATAGTCTCAATCCTTTACTCAGTATTGATTGCACAAACAAAAAGCAGTTATCTGTAAATTTGGAAGTGCGTTTTGTGGTCCAAACCACACAAAAGGACTTGCATAGTTCAATAAGTTAATAAGCTAGTTTTTATAGCCCTGTTTATTTTAATACAAGTAGTTTTTTTTTTTTTTTTTCCCCTAAGAACTTTTAGCTTTTAAGAGTAGTATGAAATCCGAACCATATAGAAAAATATTTTAAGTACATCTGATTTTAAATATGTGTGTAACTTAGATTAGTAGTAATGAGGAGTTGAGATATACAGTGGTAGAATAAGATTAGTCAAAACTTAACGTAGTAGCCAAGAGAAGTGTTGGTGCCTATGATATTCCCATAACCGAGGTTTTACATAGAATGGATGTTTCCAAAGAATTATTAATCTTACTAACAGTTAAGCTTATGAGAGCATCAGCAAAGAGCACGCGCATTACGGGGCTCATAGCATCAAAATTATTTCATAGCCTCGAAGTACACAAAATAGATAATTTTTATGCATATTATTATTCTCAGAAACCAAAGTAAGTAGGTTTCTTCATGTAAGAGTCATGGAAATTTGCTGCTATAAAATTATTTGAAAGCAAAACTGCAAAAAATACCCTTTGTGACATTTTTTTTGGAATGGTTTATGATAACAGTCTTAGATTGGATATTTATATTGTAGTGAAATAAGAGATCGTGCTTATTATGGTATACAAAGAATTAAGGGATGTCAACTGGGCTATAGATTAGTTGATTACAAGATTCTCATCACAAGAAGATGATCTTGAGGCATCTTATTGACAAAATGAGGGTTTCAAAGTACTCATTCACACAAAGCTACAATTGTGAGTGTTTCGATAACGGGGCCCTCAGAGAAGGGATGACTTGCTCTAAATTTAGTAAGTCTGGCTTTGTTAGGGTTAAACCCTGGTTCTTGAATTATAAAAAAAAAAAGAATTAAGGGATGCTAATAAAATTATAATGTTTAATGTCAAATAAGAATTAGGTTTGTGAGACTGCAGCCAAAAGAGTGTTTTTTTTTTTTTTTTTAAATCTATTTTGGTTTTAAACTTTTGTTATTTTGTTTTGGCTGAAAAGCCCAGAGAGAAGACCAAAATCCTTGAAATCAGAACTGCATCATTCTTAAGGAGGAAGAAAGACAGACATGTTTTTAGCCTTATAATTTTTTGGAAGCTGGAAGCATTTAATAGAGGATCATGTCATGGAAGCTTCGGTTTCTTCTATTGTCTTTTTTGTGTTCTAAGAAAGTTCCAAAACAAATTTAAAAAGAAAATTCAGAAAAAGATAGTGCTTTTTTTTTTTTTTTTTTTTTT
>QAOA01000366.1:222826-253522 GCA_003255065.1 Cercis canadensis
CTATATGTTAAATTTTATTTAAATTAATTAATAAAAATTATAGAATTATAGATTTTTCATATAAATATGAGTTTCAAATGATGAATTAGAAGATGATGTTATAGTTAATTTAGTGTTAGAATTTACTTGATGAAAAATATAATATAAATTTCATTTTTTTAAAAAAAATTAGAAAAAAAGTTTCAAAATTACTTTTTCTGGTCTGGAACATTTTAGAGAAAAAAAAATATAATTATAAATGTTAAAATGTTTAAGGTTAACAGTTACTTGAACTTGATATTTTGCAATTTAATGTGTTTGAATGTAATTTGCAGGGTTGCACCTTTATCATGACTTGGGCTCTTCCTTTGGTTGCTATAGTTTTATCTCTCCCCATAGAGCCAGATCTCATTTTTTTTCCCTTCAGCTTTCTCCTTTTCCTTATCTCCAATCCATTTTTGTCCTCCAACCCCTCTCCATCTAAACTTTGATTCTTATAAGCTTTGAGCAAATGACCTTTTGAGAATCAGTCTCTTTGGATGGTGTCTTTCTGCTAACTAACTGCTAAGTCACACTCTTTGGATGATGTCTTTCAAATTAAACCTGAGGAAACAAGAAAACAAAAAACCAGAACATTAACGAGGATGAAAGGGTATCCTAAGGGTGGGAATCTTCTTTGCATGATGTAAATATTGGAGGTTCAAACATTTTAGCAATAAGCTTAGAGGAAAGGCACTGAAAATTAATATTTGCCCAGGATAACAATAAGGAGTACTTATGTCCTCACTTGAACATTACTTGAATAATATGAGCTATGAGCTATGTGGTGGTTGGATTTTTCATTATTAACATGAAAAAAAATAAATAAACAACAAATGGAACATCAATGTTCGGAGTAAGTCTTTGAATATTGTAGTTTTAGAAAGAAATTTCATAAATACCACACTTCTCAAACAAATTCCATGCATGCAACAATTTTTATTTTTTTATTTTTTAAAGAAGAGTGTCAAATTTTAGTTTAACAATTAGTGGAGTGCTACATTTTGGTTTTTTTTTTTTTTTTAATTGAAAAGAGAGTGCTGTATTTTGAGGGGAGGAGTGTCGAATTTTAGCAAATGTTATCAATTGAGTGCCAAATTTTGAGCTTCTTTTATTTTTTTTTTTCTCTTAAAAGTCAAATTTTGGTCTTCAGTGCCGAATTGTGGAAGTGTGACACTCCAAAGGCACCCGCAGCTCATTTAAAGTGTCAACCAGACTTGAATAGGTTCCAAACGTCAACTATGTTGAAACCAGTTCCAATTGGGTTATCGAGGAATATAAGGCCAAAATTTCTGTTCCAAGCACCTGGGTTGGGCTCGAGGGTGAGGGACTCGGAGGTGACACGCCAGGGACCGAGCTCGAAGAAGTTGCCGATCATGGATGAGCAGCCAGGGCCACCTTGGAGACAAATAACAAGTGGGGTTTGTGAAAGAGAGGATTTTGGGGTTTGGGCTTCGTAGAATGCGAAGTAAATGGCGGATTTGGAAGATGGATTGACCGGGAGGTACCCAGATTTGGTGGGCAGGGCTTGTTTTGGGAATGAAGGGATTGAGTTTGAAGATTAAAATTTGATTTTCAAAATAAAAAATAAAAAAGCTTAAAATTTGACACTCAATTGATAACATTTTCTAAAATTTAGCACTCACTCTACTCAAAATACGGCACTCTCTTTTTAATTAAAAAAAAAAAAAACCAAAATGCGGCACTTTCAAATGAAAATTCGACACTATTCTTTTTTTTAAAAAAAAACTGCTGCATGCATGAAATTTATTTGAGAAGTACAATATTCATGAATTTTTTTTTTTTAAAACTACAATATTCAAAGACTTGCTCCTCAATGTTCACTTACAAATTTTATAACATGAAGATCATCATAATTTAAATCATCTTATGTCCTCAGAAAGAAAAGAAAAACTAAAAACCCTTATTAGAGATTCATTAATAAAAATCACGGTGATTATAATGGTTTGGAGCATAACTATTACTATACATTCATTTAAGAGAGAAGTTAAAAATATATGAGTAATTACATTTACCTCCTTGGAAGTTTGTCAAAATGATACTATCCCATTTTCGGCTTGATGGAACTTTCACGTCTATTGCGAATGTTCTTGTCACTCCCTTTTGTGAAATGAAGGACAGGAAAGAGCAATAATTGCTGAGTCACACTGATTTGATCGCCCAACCATAAATTTGTACTACCAACTTTCTTTTTGTCTAATAGTTTCATAAATATCTTACTTATTTGTAGCTTAAAAATCTTGCATACATACGAGTATCCAAATAAAAATAAAATAAAATAATATAGGCAGAAAAGAAAACATGAAATATTATATGCTCCAAAGAGAGGCTCCACGACTCATTCTTTTCCAAAATATCATATCTCTACGCGTCTCATCCTACTCGCTTTCTCTTCACAATTAAAGTAAAGCTGATATATAGTGCACATGACGAAAATCTAACATCTCTATCCAATTCCATCTCTATTCCTTCTGAAGACCTGTCTTCACCAACATGACACTTTATTTTCAGGATAATATTCATTTCAAACACGCTATGATATTAAAGGAAGTTAAGCATGTATTCAACAAAGTGATTGAAGAGGATACAATGGAAAGTTTGTATATGGTTGATGTCGTTCAACGGCTTGGCATTGAACACCACTTTGAAGAGGAGATCGAAGCAGCTCTTCAGAAGCAGCTTTTGATACATGTCAATGAGGATACCAATGATCATGAAGAACTTTACGCAGTTGCACTTCGATTCCGTTTGCTGAGACAAAAGGGTCATTTTGTCAACGCAGGTTGGTATTCATTGTAATTGCAGTACAAGTACACATATATATATACATGCAGAAAAGCTATCTTGTTTTGGATGACACAATCAAGAAGTACTTTTATAGTTTATAAACATATTTGGAAACCTATTATAGATTTTTAGTTATAACATCATTGAAAATGGAATGCATAATCTCTATGTGGGTCTACGGAGAGGGTACTCTTATCATTTGGTATTTTCGCTGGGGATATTTTTTTCTAAGGATATTTTACTAGTTAATTGTGAGGAGCTCTAGAGAAGCTGAAGCCATACAAGTTCCATTCAAGAGTTCCTCTAAAAGTCTTAATTTCTGTATTTTTAAATACTTCAATCATTTAAAAAAAAATCCATCCAAACACATAAAATGCACCTAAAATTATTTTTTATTACACTCTCTTTCCAAACGTCCTCTATGTCTAACAAGCCTAATTTTTGTTCCATGAATTACTAATTATCAGCCATGGGTATTGTTATCAGATGTATTAAACAAATTGAGTGACAAGATGGAAAGGCTCACAGAAATATTTAGTGAAGATATAGAGGGAGTGATTGCCCTGTATGAAGCATCTCAATTAAGTATAGAAGAAGAAGATACTCTTGATAAAGCTGGGTACCTCAGCTGCCAACTTCTTGATGCATGGTTGTCAAGAAATGAACACCATCACCAAGCTAAAGTTGTCGCAAATGCACTTCAGTATCCACTTCACAAAAGCTTGTCAACACTTTTGAACAGAAGCATCTTCTTAAATGATTTCCAGGAGAAAATCGGATGGACCATTATACAGGAACTAGCAGACCTTGATCAGTGTATATTAAAGACTATGTACAAAAATGAAATCTTTGAGGTTTCCAAGTAAGTTGCAACATCTTATAACTCTGGATGCTATATATAGTATAGCTGGTATTTTTTAGTTGTCAACCACTTAGTATTAATCTGTTAACAGATGGTGGGAAAATCTTGAACTAGCCAAGGAGATGAAGTTTGCCAGGTATAAGCCCCTTAAATGGTTCATGTGGTCAATGGCATCCCTCTCATGTCCACGCTTCGCGGAGCAAAGAATTGAGCTCACCAAAGCTGTGTCTCTAGTCTACATAATCGATGACATTTTCGATGTTCATGGGACCTTAGATGAACTCATTCTCTTTACAGATGCTGTGAATAGGTATTAAAACATCTATGTATGCATCAGCAAGAAACAAAAGTAGAGTATATCCAGTATTTACCATTCTTTTGCTCTTCATTCCTAACGCTTAGAACAATTATCTGGATGCAGATGGGATTTGGCAGCCGCAGAGCAACTTCCACACTACATGAAAATTTGTTTCAACGTTCTTGATGACATTACTGAAGAATTGGCCCGCAAGATCTACGAAAAGCATGGAATCAACCCTATAGACACCCTAAAGAAATCAGTAAACATTCAAACTAATTCAGTCCTTATTTTGTATGAATGATAAAGATTTTGGGGATTACCATGTTATGCAATTGATGGTTTTGCATGAAACAGTGGGTGAGATTGGTCAAATCTTTCTTGGTGGAAGGACAATGGTTCGCTTCCGGGCAATCGCCAGAGGCAGAGGATTACTTGAAGAATGGGATTGTCAGCACAGGAGTGTCTGTGGTGCTTGTGCATGGATTCTTCCTCTTGGGTGAGGGTGTTAATAAGGAAACTATTGCCCTTATGGATGACATTCCTGGCATTTTATCTTCAGTGGCCACAATTCTTCGCCTTTGTGATGATTTGGAAGCATCCAAGGTAATTATATTTGCCATAGCAAACAAAGGGTAAAGATCAGTATTATTCAGATATGTGAATTCTGCACCTTAATAAACATCATGTGTTTTACACCAAGAAGATTTCCCACTGCCTTTGGTTTCAACTCATTAACCAACTTCTTGCCCAATTGAGTATATTTAAGATTGAGGCATTTCAGCACCCATCTTATATGTGATTCTTCTTCATTTTTTCCTTTTTCTAAGAATAGCAACAAATACAGAAAGTTAATAAAAAAGAACAAAGATTCTAGATAACTGTATTGCAAAGACCAAAGAGTCTCTGTGGCCAAGGGTTGCTCAAATTAGATTATTTTTCATGATTATAAAACTCTACAACATAACTTGTTAATAATTTATAACTATTGTATAGGGTGGCAATCAAAATGGACATGATGGATCTTACCTGGAGTGTTATATGAAAGAGCACAAAGGCGTTTCAGCAGAAGAAACACAACAACATGTCGTTCACATGATATCAAGGGCATGGAAACGTCTGAATCAAGAATGCTTAACCCCAAATCTATTTCCATCATCTTTCACAAAGTTTTGCCTGAATGCTGCTAGGATGGTACCTCTAATGTATGGTTACCATGGCAATCAAAGCTCTGCAAGTCTACAAGAGCACGTGAATTCAATGGTATATGCTGGCATCCTCAAAGATTAGTAGAATTAGATCTTTGTTTAGTGAATTTAACGGTAGTGGCCACATACACCACAAGTAAGGTTGTGTTGTTGTACCATAAACATTTCTATGTAACTTTGGTTGCATGCTACCTTTTTGTTCAATAATAATAATGGCAGAGTGCTTTTATTTGCCCACAACTTTGTATCATCCTAGGCTACATATATAACATGAGTATCTTATCCCTTTTTTTTTTTTTTTATAAATCTCTCATCAAAATATCTAAAGAGATTTGAATCTACAACCTCTAAAATTGAGTACTTAGTACTTAACTAGGAGTGCTTGTGGTAATCATGAATACATTTTCTCTTGGATCAGGATATCGCCAAAGAAACTGTTGCTTAGTAGATAACCTGACAGGCATTACACCTCTTGTAGCAAAAATTCTCAGCCTGTGTTGATTTTGAAGCACACAAGGTAAAATAATTGGAAAGCCTAAGGCTCGGTTCATGTGGGATGCATTACAAACAGAGTTTTACATCCTCAAACCCAAGCGAGAAGTTTGAATGACTCACCGTTGAACTAAGCAGCATTAACAATATTTTGGTCTCCTTTATCTTTATGTCCGTTTCTTTTGGACAACAAATCAAGGAAATCTTGAAATTTTTTGGTGGAAACACAATCATTGCAACTAGAGCCCTTTCCTAAGCTTTGACAGCCAATGGATTGATGAATCCACCTTTCACTAAGCTATGTCTCAAGGTTGCTAGCATGGTACCTCTTCAAATGTACTGTTACCATAGCAATGAATGGCGGTGCACGTGATCTAGAGGAACATGTGAATTCGCTGCTTTAAGTTAGTGCTTGGTACATATAGCACAATAAACGGAGTCCATCTATTTACCTACTGTTTAGTTTATCATTTTAGGCTACATAGTAACTTATTCCCTTTTAATAAATCTCTTCGATGCTCAACTATTAGAATATTCACTATTTAATTACATATTTTTTGTTAATTAAACTAATAATAATTAGAGTAAAATATTTTTTTTTTGTTTTTAAATTATTTTTTCAAATAGTTATATTTAGATAATAATATATTTAGTATGTATTATATCTGAATTTATTTTAAAGAATTTTCAAAAATTATTCACTCTGTTTCATCTCGATGGAACTTTCACGTCTATTGCGAATGTTCTTGTCATATAGCAATAATTGGTTTTTGTGTGCGTGTAATGAAGGACAGGAAAGAGCAATAATTGCTGAGTAAATGCAAGCCTAAAGTCATACTGATTTCACATCCCAACCACAAATTTCCAGTATAGAATCCACTGTAGTAACAACTAAGTCTTATTGTTTGGACGTTTGAGTGTGACCTTTTAATTTGGCGTACACTTGAATGTCTTTCTCACATTTTCTAGGAAAGCAAACACCTATACTATCTACATCAGAGCCATAGAGTACCAAACCTTCAAGCCGTGGCCATGACTTGCACCATATTTTGCTAGGAAAACTAATTATTATGAGATCGAAGTGTTGTAATTGAGAATTATAAAGCTTTTTTGTCATGTTCTTTCTGAAAACTTTAATCCCATACCTTTGAATGTGCACCCAAGAGTGTGCAACTAGAGTTTCTCTTATGTTTTTCTAGATATTGTTATTTCAAAGAAAACATTTTTCGTACACAAAAAAAGGTTGGTAGACTAAAAGAATAGTGTTTTAACTTTTAAGCACAGGAAAGCAACAATTACCAAGCGGATATCCAAGAATCTGCAGACAAATGTAGACCAGAATTCGTCCACAGCCACAAAACGTGATGTATATATGTAGTACTAACCTTTTTTAGTCTTATAGTTTCTTGAATATCTTACTTATTTGTAGCCTAAAAATCTTGCATACGAGTACCCAAATAAAAATAAAATAAAATAATATACGCAGAAAAGAAAACATGAAATATTATATGCTCCAAAGAGAGGCTCCACGACAACCACTCATTCTTTTCCAAAATATCATCTCTATGGAAATTCTAATGTTTCTTCATATATATAAATAGAACCTAAGCCATCTTTATGCGTCTGATCCTACTCACTTTCTCTTCACAATTAAAGTAAAGCTGATATATAGTGCACATGACGAAAATCTAACATCTCTATCCAATTCCATCTTTTAAGCTAAAAAGGGTGAGTGTCCTATAAAGCTAAAGGAAAGGGACAGAGAGTAGTTTCAACAAATGTGTAAAACATGGTACCTAGGAACTTGCATACTCAATGGCACCTATAAATTCGGTTAAGGTTTTCTCTTTTCTAACAATCCATCAAAGGAAAATCCATCTCTCTCGCTTGGAGATACTAACTTGCCATGGCCCTACATTTTAAATCCTCCCTTTCTTCCTTCAAACCTCAAAATGCTGCAACAAAAACACAGCTTCCCGAGAGACTTAACTCGGTTAAATTTTCTTCTATTCCTTCTGCTAACAGGTGGAGCATTGCTCAAGAAGACAAGTCTTCTCCATGGAAAAACCTAGTATGTTCAAATTTCATTTCCTTATTAATGTGGCAATTATTGGGAGTTATAGAGTTAGTGAGTTTAGAAATTTAAATATAATAATATAAATAAGAGTGTGGCGTGGCGTGACGTTACCTATTCTGTTTAAAATAAATGTAATTTAAAATTATTGTTTTAAGTTATGTGTTCTTTGGGGTTATAACTATTATGTTTTTAGAGAATTTTATTAAAAAAAATTTACATTTAGGAGGTATTACTATGACGAGTGAGAATTATAGAGTTATACAATAAATTAGTGAATTTAAAAATCTCTATATAATAATATAAATAAGAGTGTCAGGAAATATATTTATTGAGACTGAGGGTGAGAGTTNAATAAGAGTATCAGGAAATATATTTATTGAGACTGAGGGTGAGAGTTCTCTCCTCAAATATAGAAAATACTTATAGATTAAGGGATTGAGTGTAAATGAGATCCTCTTCCTCTAACATATTCATGGTTTGACGAATCAAAATAGTTAGAACCCCCATTTCTTATAATTCCTAGCAACTAGACAAAAGTTTAAGTTTCCATGTCAAATAATAAGGAAAGAATCATAATTTCTTTTTGTATATTTCATAATTTACGCTTTGGGCCTTTTAGTTAAGATAAAGTGTAGTATAATATTAACTTTAAGGTAGCTTTTATGCTCTTCATCAATTTTTTTTTTTGTTTTGTTAATGAAGATTCTTTTTATCATGTTACCTCATCCCTTTTCCCTTCACCTCCCTTTCTGAGAAGGATGAGCACCATATATATATTTTATCCTTTTCCTTGTCCATATGCTACAATTTTTTTTTCTTTTGGTTTTAATGATAACTGTATTTTTACGCTAGTTTTTATACACTAGTTTTTTTTTTTTTTTTAATAATGTTTAGGATACAGCTCTTCACATCAATCTGGTACATTCAACGTAAAAAATTTCCTTCATAATAATCCCATGATTTGAAGCTTAACTAACTTCAATTAATTTATTACATTCTTACTAATGAGTCAAACCCTTATAGTTGATATGCTACCCTTCTACACAAGGGAGATCACCTGTACAGGGCAAACCACGGCGTGCTACTAAGGGTATGTTTGGGAGTTCTTTTGGAGGGGAAAGGAGAGGAGAGGAGAGGAATGAGAGAGACCACTCCCTTGTTTGGGAGTTTTAAGTTTGAAAGGGAAAGGAGACCAAGGGTTAAACTTTGACCCTTGCACTCCTTTTTTCATTCACAAATTTCAACCCCCCAAATTGGGGGGTTTGGAGGGGTAAAGAATTAATTTACTAATTTACCCATACTGTTTGCCACCATTGAATTGTTGGATAAGAAAAGAAAGCAAAAAAGTTGAAGTTTTATGTTTAAATTGTAATTTTTTTATATTTCTAATTAAAAATTTTAATTATATTCATCTAATGAAAAAATTATAGATAATCCCTTCTATCATCACTCTAATTTAATTAATTGCAACCCATAAAGCAATAGAATTTGCATAATTTTTCAGATGCACAATTTATTTTCTTTTTGAAAATATATAGTATATTAATTTTTTTATGACTCATTAGAAGCAATAAGTGTATATTATATATTAATAATTTAATATTTATGAAATTTTACTTTTTTATGAAAATGTACTTAATTAGAGTATGAATTCGGTTATTGTAAATTTTTATTTTTTTAATAAATAAATAATAATTACATTTATAATTAAAAAAATTGAATTAGAAAAAAAGAGTGAAAAGATAATAAAGGGTAAACTAGTAAAAATATTTTACAATAAGACTTTTCCTTCCCTTTCCTTTCCTTTTCCTCATTTTAAGCATCCAAACAAAGGAGAGGAAAACCCCTCCCTTTCCTTTCCCTTCTTTTCCCTCCCTTTCCTCTCCTCTCCTCTCCTCTCCCCTCCAAAAAAACTCCCAAACAGAGCCTAAGGAAAATTGTTCAGTTAGTTAATCTCACCAGTACATTGAATGAGTGACGTGTCGCAACATGATTGGGTAGAGTGGGTACAGGTTTTTATTTTTTTTTGGGCNGGGTACAGGTTTTTATTTGTTTTTGGGCCTTAAGGAGTGGACAAGGTTTGAGAACAGTGGACCTCCATCCCTTCTAACCATGTAGGGTAAGGCCCACTCCCTTTCTGGGTAGCCAAAGAGTTGTAATCCTATTTGTATATATTTCGGCCCATACTGTAGCTAAATGGGCTCTGTTTTTGTGGAACCATTAGCCTTGTTATTTCATAGTAGAGAAGATAAAATAGGCCAGGCTCATTTTAGCTTGCAAAAATAAAAGGCTGAGCCATAAAAAAGCTGGCCCGAATAAAATCAGACCAATCTGATCTGGTCCGAATGGCCAATGGCCCATTAAGATTTGGGCTGGACCGGCTGGCCCTTTTTTTATTTTTTTTATTTTAAGTTAGACCACACTACCAAAATAATATTATAATAAGCATTATTTAGAAGAATACACTAGTGCAATTTATTTAATTATTTATTTTATATTTATACTTACATGCATTTTCTTTTATATATCTTTGATTCTTTATTTTAATTTTGTTTATTATTTTACGTATGTTTTGTTTTGTTCAATTAGATTCATTAACAAGTTAGCCTAACATAGTCAAAATAAATAAAGAAAAAAGTCTAAACTCTTATTAATTTTTAGTCTAATCACAAATAAAAATAGTTTAAAAAATTCAAAAAAAATAAAAAATTGGGTTAACTTGTTTTGGCCCGCAACCCAAGGAGAGCCGACTGGTTGGCCATTTACTGGCCCAAATGGAAGGATGCTTTCAGCACATTTGATTTTATCTATCTGTCATATCCTGACCTTCCATTGTTAAATTAAAACTCATTTGGAGTATTGATAAATAGAGTCATCCGTCTCTCATTTCTTCACATCACTTATTTTTCGAAGAAAATTTAAATATTTGTTGAAGACCTGTCTTCACCAACATGACACTTTATTTTCAGGATAATATTCATTTCAAATACGCTATGATATTAAAGGAAGTTAAGCATGTATTCAACAAAGTGATTGAAGAGGATACAATGGAAAGTTTGTATATGGTTGATGTCGTTCAACGGCTTGGCATTGACCACCACTTTGAAGAGGAGATCGAAGCAGCTCTTCAGAAGCAGCTTTTGATACATGTCAATGAGGATACCAATGATCATGAAGAACTTTATGCAGTTGCACTTCGATTCCGTTTGCTGAGACAAAAGGGTCATTTTGTCAACGCAGGTTGGTATTCATTGTAATTGCAGTACAAGTACACACATATATATACATGCAGAAAAGCTATCTTGTTTTGGATGCAGCAATCAAGAAGTACTTTTATAGTTTATAAACATATTTGGAAACCTATTATAGATTTTTATATAGTTATAACATCATTGAATATGGCATGCATAATCTCTATGTGGGTCTACGGAAAGGGTATTTTCACTAGGGATATTTTTTTCTAAGGATATTTTACTAGTTAATTGTGAGGAGCTCTAGAGAAGCTGAAGCCATACAAGTTCCATTCAAGAGTTCCTCTAAAAGTCTTAATTTCTGTATTTTTAAATACTTTAAAAAAAACCCATCGAAGCACATAAAATGGACCTAAAATTATTTTTTATTACACTCTCTTTCCAAACGTCCTCTATGTCTAGCAAGCCTAATTTTTGTTCCATGAATTACTAATTATCAGCCATGGGTATTGTTATCAGATGTATTCAACAAATTGAGTGACAAGATAGAAAGGCTCACAGAAATATTTAGTGAAGATATAGAGGGAGTGATTGCCCTGTATGAAGCATCTCAGTTAAGTATAGAAGAAGAAGATACTCTTGATAAAGCTGGGTACCTCAGCTGCCAACTTCTTGATTCATGGTTGTCAAGAAATGAACACCATCACCAAGCTAAAGTTGTCGCAAATGCACTTCAGTATCCACTTCACAAAAGCTTGTCAACACTTTTGAACAGAAGCATCTTCTTAAATGATTTCCAGGAGAAAATCGGATGGACCATTATACAGGAACTAGCAGACCTTGATCAGTGTATATTAAAGACTATGTACAAAAATGAAATCTTTGAGGTTTCCAAGTAAGTTATAATATCTTATAACTCCGAATGCTATATATAGTATAGCTGGTATTTTTTCGTTGTCAACCACTTAGTATTAATCTGATAACAGATGGTGGGAAAATCTTGAACTAGCCAAGGAGATGAAGTTTGCCAGGTATAAGCCCATTAAATGGTTCATGTGGTCAATGGCATCCCTCTCATGTCCACGCTTCGCGGAGCAAAGAATTGGGCTCACCAAAGCTGTGTCTCTAGTCTACATAATCGATGACATTTTCGATGTTCATGGGACCTTAGATGAACTCATTCTCTTTACAGATGCTGTGAATAGGTATTAAAACATCTATGTATGCATCAGCAAGAAACAAAAGTAGAGTATATCCAGTATTTACCATTCTTTTGCTCTTTATTCCTAACGCTTAGAACAATTATCTGGATGCAGATGGGATTTGGCAGCCGCAGAGCAACTTCCACACTACATGAAAATTTGTTTCAAGGTTCTTGATGACATTACTGAAGAATTGGCCTGCAAGATCTACGAAAAGCATGGAATCAACCCTATAGACACCCTAAGGAAATCAGTAAACATTCAAACTAATTCAGTCCTTATTTTGTATGAATGATAAAGATTTTGGGGATTACCATGTTATGCAATTGATGGTTTTGCTTGAAACAGTGGGTGAGATTGGTCAAATCTTTCTTGGTAGAAGGACAATGGTTCGCTTCCGGGCAATCGCCAGAGGCAGAGGATTACTTGAAGAATGGGATTGTCAGCACAGGAGTGTCTGTGGTGCTTGTGCATGGATTCTTCCTATTGGGTGAGGGTGTTAATAAGGAAACTATTGCCCTTATGGATGACATTCCTGGCATTTTATCTTCAGTGGCCACAATTCTTCGCCTTTGTGATGATTTGGAAGCATCCAAGGTAATTATATTTGCCATAGCAAACAAAGGGTAAAGATCAGTATTATTCAGATATGTGAATTCTGCACCTTAATAAACATCATGTGTTTTACACCAAGAAGATTTCCCACTGCCTTTGGTTTCAACTCATTAACCAACTTCTTGCCCAATTGAGTATATTTAAGATTGAGGCATTTCAGCACCCATCTTATATATGATTCTTTTTCGTTTTTTCTTTTTTCTAAGATTAGCAACAAATACAGAAAGTTAATAAAAAAAAACAAAGATTCTAGATAACTGTATTGCAAAGACCAAAGAGTCTCTGTGGCTAAGGGTTGCTCAAATTAGATTATTTTTCATGATTATAAAACTCTACAACATAACTTGTTAATAATTTATAACTATTGTATAGGGTGGCAATCAAAATGGACATGATGGATCTTACCTGGAGTGTTATATGAAAGAGCACAAAGGCGTTTCAGCAGAAGAAACACAACGACATGTCGTTCACATGATATCAAGGGCATGGAAACGTCTGAATCAAGAATGCTTAACCCCAAATCTATTTCCATCATCTTTCACAAAGTTTTGCCTGAATGCTGCTAGGATGGTACCTCTAATGTATGGTTACCATGGCAATCAAAGCTCTGCAAGTCTACAAGAGCACGTGAATTCAATGCTATATGCTGGCATCCTCAAAGATTAGTAGAATTAGATATTTGTTTAGTGAATTTAACGGTAGTGGCCACATACACCACAAGTAAGGTTGTGTTGTTGTACCATAAACATTTCTATGTAACTTTGGTTGCATGCTACCTTTATGTTCAATAATAATAATGGCAGAGTGCTTTTATTTGTCCACTACTTTGTATCATCCTAGGCTACATATATAACATGAGTATCTTATCCCTTTTTTTTCATAAATCTCTCATCAAAATATCTAAAGAGATTTGAATCTACAACCTCTAAAATTGAGTACTTAGTACTTAACTAGGAGTGCTTGTGGTAACCATGCATACATTTTCTCTTGGATCAGGATATTGCTAAAGAAACTGTTGCTTAGCAGATAACCTGACAGGCATTACACCTCTTGTAGGGAAAATTCTCAGCCTGTGTTGATTTTGAAGCACACAAGGTAAAATAGTTGGAAAACCAAAGGCTCGGCTCATGTGGGATGCATTACAAACAGATTTTTACATCCTCAAACCCAAGCGAGAAGTTTGAATGAATCACCGTTGAACTAAGCAGCATTAACAAGATTAAATTTTTTTGTCTCCTGTATCTTTATGTCCGTTTCTTTTGGACAACAAATCAAGGAAATCTTGAAAATTTTTGGTGGAAACACAATCATTGCAACTAGAGCTCATTCCTAAGCTTTGACAGCCAACGGATTGATGAATCCACCTTTCACTAAGCTATGTCTCAAGGTTGCTAGCATGGTACCTCTTCAAATGTACTGTTACCATAGCAATGAATGGCGGTGCACGCAATCTAGAGGAACATGTGAATTCGCTGCTCTAAGTTCGTGCTTGGCACATATAGCACAATGGACGAAGTCCATCTATTTACCTACTGTTTAGTTTTCAATTTAGGCTACATAGTAACTTATTCCCTTTTAATAAATCTCTTCGATGCTCAACTATTAGAATATTCACTTTTTAATTACATATTTTTTGTTAATTAAACTAATAATAATTAGAGTAAAATATTTTTTTTTGTTTTTAAATTGTTTTTCAAATAGTTATATTTAGATAATAATATATTTAGTATGTATTATATCTGATTTTATTTTAAAGAATTTTCAAAAATTATTCACTCTGTTTCATCTTTTTCAAATAGGCAAAATGATTTGGTTATGTGTAAGTGTGATCAAGGAGAACAATATGAGCTATAAGCTATGTGGTGGTCAAATTTTTCATTATTAACACGAAAAAAAAAATAAACAACAAATGGAACATCAATGTTCACTTAGAAATTTTATAACATGGAAGTCATCATAATTTAAGTCATCTTATGTCCTCAGAAAAAATAAAATAAAAAAAGAAGAAAAACTAGAAACCCTTATTAGAGATTCATTAATAAAAACCATCGTGATTATAATGGTTTAGAGCACAATTATTACTATACATTCTTTTAAGAGAGAAGTTAAAATATATGAGTAATTACATTTACCTCCATTGAAGTTTGTCAAAATGATACTTCATCCTATTCTCGGTTTGAAATTACACTTCGTCTGTTTGACTGTTAAGATTAAACATCTTAAGATACTTATGTAACATGTTACCAATTTAAAGTTATAAATCAATGATTGCACAACTAGATGGAACTTTCACGTCTATTGCGAATGTTCTTGTCATATAGCAATAATTGGTTTTTGCGTGTGTGTAATGAAGGACAGGAAAGAGCAATAATTGCCATACGGATTTGACAGCCCAACTACAAATTTCATGTATAGAATCCACTGTAGTAACAACTAAGTCTTAGTTGCGTACACTTGAATGTCTTTCTCACATTTCCTAGGAAAGCAAACACCTATACTATCTACGTCAGAGCCAGAGAGAACCAAAACTTCAAGCCATGGCCATGACTTGCACCATATTTTGCTAGGAAAACTAATTATTATGAGATCGAAGTGTTGTAATTGAGAATTATAAAGCTTTTTTGTCATGTTCTTTCCGAAAACTTTAATCCCATACCCTTGAATGTGCACCCAAGAGTGTGCAACTACAGTTTCTCTTATGTTTTTTCTTGATATTGTTATTTCAAAGAAAACATTTTTCGTACACAAAAAAAGGTGGGTAGACTTAAAAAAAAGTGTTCTAACGTTTAAGCACAGGAAAGCAACAATTACCTAGCGGATATCCAAGAATCTGCAGACAAATCTAGACCAGAATTCGTCCACAGCCACAGAACGTGATGTATATATGTAGTACCAACCTTTTTGTTTCTCTAATAGTTTCATGAATATCTTACTTATTTGTAGCCTAAAAATCTTGCATACGAGTACCCAAATAAAAATAATAATAATAATATAGGCATAAAAGAAAACATGAAATATTATATGCTCCAAAGAGAGGCTCCATGACAACCACTCATTCTTTTACAAAATATCATATCTCTATGGAAGTTCTAATTTTTCTTCGTATTAATAGAACCTAAGCCATCTTTATGCGTCTGACCCTACTCACTCTCTCTTCACAATTAAAGTAAAGCTGATAGTGCACATGACGAAAATCTAACATCTCTATCCAATCCCATCTTTTAACAGTTTAAAATATGTTCAATTGCGTATTGCTCATATCAGATTTGGCATACTGATAAGTTTATTATCACCCATTCACTGGACACGCTTTCATTCGTAATTGTAAATTCAATTAGTCAATTTTGAACCCCAAATGAAGCCGCTTCACCAATAGCAAAAAAGGGTGAGTGTCCCATAAATTATAGCTAAAGGAAAGGGACAGAAAGTAGTTTCAACAGTGAGGAAAATGTGTAAAACATGGTACCGAGTATATCCAAATAGTTAAGTGGGAAGTACCTAGGAACTTGCAAACTCAATGGCGCCTATAAATTCGGCTAAGGTTTTCTCTTTTCTTACAATCCATCAAAGGAAAATCCATCTCTCTCGCTTGGAGAAACTAACTTGCCATGGCCCTACATTTTAAATCCTCCCTTTCTTCCTTTAAACCTCAAAATGCTGCAACAAAAACACAGCTTGCCGAGAGACCTAACTCGGTTAAACTTTCTTTTGTTCTTTCTGCTAACAAGTGGAGCATTGCTCAAGAAGACAAGTCTTCTCCATGGAGAAACTTAGTATGTTCAAATTTCATTTCCTTATTAATGTGGCAATTAATGTGGATCGAAATAGCTAGCTCAATTAATTTACTTTAAATGTATATATCATAATCTAATATATCTCTTCGTTTGCAGGATGATCTCCGCATTAATCACGCGGAGAAATTGAAGGTGTTTAACCATGTTCTTAAGAATGCGGGTGAAAATGTATTGAAGGGTGTCAGCATGATTGATGCTTTGCAGCGTCTAAATATTGATCACCACTTCCAAGAAGAAATTGAATCATTCCTACATAAGCAATATGTGATTTCCAACATTAATGGTGATGGCTATGGCCATGATCTTGAGCAAACTGCACTTCGCTTCCGGTTGTTGAGACAACAAGGTCACTATGTGCCTGCAGGTGGAAATTTAGTTTGACTTCTGTCAAAATTGAAGAGTGAATTCTTTGCTACTACTTGAAATTGACAAATTCTGAAGTTAATTTATTGGAAAAATGTGCAGAGGTGTTTGAAAAGTTCACAGACAAGGAGGGGAATTTCAGCCAAAATTTAGTTCAAGATATGAAGGGGATGGTGAACTTGTATGAAGCCTCACATCTAGGCCTTGCAGGAGAAGAAATACTTGAAGAAGCTGAACAATTTAGTGGGAAAGTCCTAAAGGGAAAAATGGCATACCTTGATCTATATAAAGCTAAGCTTGTTAGAAGCACCTTAGAGCAGCCTTTTCACAAAAGCTTGGCAATGTTCACAGCTAGAAACTTCTTTGGAGATTACCATGGCATGAATGGATGGTTAGGTGCCTTACAAGAGGTAGCAAAAACGGATTTCAGTTTAATGCAATGTGTACACCGAAATGAGATTCTTCAAATCTCTAAGTAAGTCTAAAGGGTTTGATTTACTCTTCTAGTTTATTTTTGCCACTGAAGAGGTAGACCTCTCTAATATATTTTCAATAAATTCTCGCAGATGGTGGAAAGAGCTTGGCTCGGCTAATGAATTGAAGTATGCCAGAAACCAACCANTGGCGATACTTTGACATTCCGGAGGTGAGGAGTGTCTCTTTGGCTTTTCCAGACGTACTGGTGGGCTAAAGAAAGACTTTCAATAAAAAAACCTTTTTTTCCATAAATCTCAAATTCATTTTCTAGCATTTATAATAAATTACATTTCATACATTTTTTAATTATTATTAAAATGTTAAACTTGTTTATGACGGAATAAATTGGGAGAGGATTGTAATGACAATCACGAACTCTACCTAATAGTCTTGAGGCATATTTTAGGTTTCGCTAGAAGGACTAGCAGAACCTAACTAAGTACTACTGTATTTTAAATACATTGTTAGGACCAATTTAATTCACTTTAAGAGGGAACAAAAGATTAAATAGGTAACCGTTCTAAGAACGGACGTCGTAAGGTGCTAATACCTTCCCTACACGTAATCAACCCCCGAATCTAAACTCTGAACGTAGACCAAATCTTTTAGGTGTCCAATCGCACCATTTCATTTGTCTAAAAATGGAATAAAACGATTGGTGGCGACTCCATTCTTTTGCATCATATTATGCATCCTTATACTTTTTTTATTTTTCTCGTGGTGGGGTTTCGCCGCTCCGCTTCGCTCTCCCGAAAAGGGACGTTGCGACAATTACCATTAAATAGTTTGTTTTTGTTAATTTGTAGGTTTGAGTTGAAATTCATGGGTTTCATCTTTTGAAGTGAGAAAATGGCAATTTGGGAAGACTAGGACAGAAAGCAAATGTTGCTGCCCTTGAAACTAAGAGTTGCTGCTCCTGTAGCTTCGAAATGAAAACCCCCCTGACAGAGCTCAAGAGCTGCTGCACCCGAAAATCAGAGCAGCAGCTCCCGAGTCCCATTTTTTAGCCTTGCAACCAGAGAGCAAGAGCTGCTGCGCCTGAAAATCAGAGCAGCAACGCTCGTTTTATGAAGCTTTTGGTATTTTGTATAGAGAGCAAGGGCTGCTGAGCTCAAACCTAAGAGCCGCAGTGCCCGAGCGAGTTTATTTAAAAACGTGATTTTGTTTCCTAGTTTATTTAGGGTTTTTGTTTAGGAGTATAAATAGGGACTTTTAGGAATTATTAAGGATTTTTGATATGGATGTTTTAGAAAGCGAAACGGAGGCAAAACAAGGATTGAAGACAAGATTGGCGGAAGCTAATTTGGACTTCATCACAGAGTTTCATTCTTCTGCTCTCTCAATTATGTCTAGATTTTACTCTATCATGTTCTTAACTACTGTCATGAACTAAATTCCCTTCTAGGGCTATGATGTAGCATAGCTAGGAAGATTTGTGATTTTCTATTTCTTTAATTCAAGAACTCCTTTATTAATTGTCTTCTTCTTCTTAATACTTCATGTTTTTAATTGTACGATCACTAATTAGTTAATTAAATAATTGCAATAAGACTGGAAGGTAATTTGTAATTAAAGATCACAGGGATTAAGAACATAGGTTGCATGTAGGATATAGATATACCTCCATGACCTGTGTAGCTATTTAAAAAGAACCAAAAAATTAAGTGAATTTTTAAGTTATTCGCAATTCACATAGGAATATAGTGAGTTCATAACTCAGAGATATTTTTGTTTGACTTTGGAAAAGTCTAATAAATAATAATTTAGGGTTCTTGGCTAGCAATTAGGAAGATTGTTATTGGTTAATGAGTTAGGAATAACAAATCAGAATAGTTATGGTGAAATCAAAAGCCTTAGATTTTTCTCTCTAGATTAATTCTTGATTTTTATCTGTTTTTGTTTACTTTCAGTTTAAATTAGCTTGTTTTTACAATTTCTCCATAATTACTTGATCAGATAAAATTGGGATTAACCCAATTTCGGTAATTAATAGCTTTAATCATCGTGAAAACGATAACTCATTTTTATTATATTACTTGTAAAATAATAGCATGCATTTGCGCTCCGTTTTCTCACAACAGTAGTTCCATATGAAACACCAATCTTAGATCTTATCTTGCAGAAAGTGGAAGTTGCCAAGGGTTTAGTTAAGATGTCTGCGAGCTGATATGTGGTAGAAACATGGTAGATTTGAAGATCCTTTGATGCAACTCTCTCACTCACAAATTGATAATCTAGAGAGATGTGTTTTATTCTGGAATGGAACAATGGGTTTGCACATAAGTATTTAATATCAATGTTATCACAGTAAATTGTAGGACATGAAGAGAGTGATATGCCAAGTTCTTTGACTAAATTTTTAAGCCAAGTGAATTCAGCACTAGTTGAGGCAACAGACTGGTACTCAACCTCTATTGATGATCTTGCAACACTTCGTTGCTTTTTAGAGGACCAGGAAATGGCATTGCCTCCTAGAAAAACAAGGTAGGTGGATGTGGAAGTTCTATCAGTGAGATTACCTGTCTAATCCGCATCTGAATAGGCGAAGAGATGAAGTACTGAGGGCTTGTGCATAAATTGGGAGAGTTTATTGACTGCAAATTCGATGTCTAGCCTTGTTAAGGATAAGTACTGAAGAACTCCAATGAAGCTACGGTATTTTGTGTCATTTGTGAGAGCAATACCATCATGTAATTGAAGCATGGTGGAAGTGGAAAGTGGGGTAATGTCACTTTTGCACCAGTCATATTGAACTTCTCCAATAAATCATGAATGTACTTGTGTTGAGATAGGAACAAGCCACCATTGTGAAGTAGAAACTCCACTCCAAGGAAATACGAAAGAGTGTCGAGATCATTAAGTGAAAATCTAGAAGCAAGAAGAGTACAGAAAATCTCCATAAACCAGTTGGTATTCCCAGTAAGCAACATGTCATCAACATAAATCAAAAAATAGGCAGCAACACCATTTCGGTTATAAATGAAGAGAGAGCCATCAGAGAGAGAATTTACAAGTCTCAAGGTTGCTAGTACCTCTTCTGATGTACTGTTACCATAGTAAGGAATGGTGCTGCACGCAATCTAGAGGAACATGTGAATTTGCTGCTCTAAGTTGGTGGTTGGCAGATATAGCACAATGGACGAAGTCCCTCTATTTATCTACTGTTTAGTTTATCATTTTAGGCTATAGGTAACTTATCCCATTTTAATAAATCTCTTCCCACTTATTCTTAGTAAGATTTGATAGGGTATATCTTCACAATAGAAGAGTATTCAGTGCTCAACTATTATGATATTTACTGTTTAATTACATATTTCTTGTTGTCTAAACAAATAGTAATTATTTGCACACTTGCCAATGCACACATTCTCTACACATATGACATCATTTGATGGAATGTTAATGAGTTTTAACTGAAACTATAATAATTAGATTGTGGAAGGAGCTAGGTTTGGCTTAAGACTTGAGAGTTTGTTAAAGATGAAGCACTTAAGGGGTACATTTGGCCTATTGTATGCGGTGGCGGAGCTTCATTAGGATAGGGAGGGTCACCGGTCCCTTATTTTGTTTTTTAATTAATATGATCCCCTTAAATTTTGAAAAACTCTAATATAGCCCATTTATTTATTTTATTTCCCTTTGTCCCCCTCAACATTTTACTTCAACCCTTGCCACTGATTATATGCATTACCTCAACTCATTCTCTTTAAAGATGCTATCAAAAGTTACTTATTGTTGATACCTAAATTTGTATATGGATTATTTTTAGGATCATGGTTTTTGGAACCATATTTTTATGTGCTCAATTAAAACATTTCAATACTACAAAATAAAGTAGATATAACTAAAAATGTTGAAATGCTAACAAAAATCACAAAAAATAATAATAACTTAATAAAATAAAATAAAATAAATACAAAAAATTACCGTTGAACTAAGCAGCATTAACAAGATTAAATTTTTTTTGTCTCCTCTATCTTTATGTCCTTTTCTTTTGGACAACAAATCAAGGAAATCTTGAAAATTTTTGGTGGAAACACAATCATTGCAACTAGAGCTCTTTCCTAAGCTTTGACAGCCAATGGATTGAATCCACCTTTCACTAAGCTATGTCTCAAGGTTACTAGCATGGTACCTCTTCAAATGTACTGTTACCATAGCAATGAAAGGCGAAAAGTATCTATTTTAAGTAAATTGTTTGAAAAGTGTCTCATTTATATAAATAGTTTATTTAAATATATTATTTCAATCAAATTACCAAAAAAAAAAAGGTGGTTACTAGCATGGTACCTCTTCAAATGTACTGTTACCATAGCAATGAAAGGCGAAAAGTATCTATTTTAAGTAAATTGTTTGAAAAGTGTCCCATTTATATAAATAGTTTATTTAAATATATTATTTCAATCAAATTACCCAAAAAAAAAAAGGTGGGTAGATTAAAAAAATAGTGTTCTAACGTTTAAGCACAGGAAAGCAACAATTACCAAGCGGATATCAAAGAATCTGCAGACAAATCTAGACCAGAATTCGTCCACAGCCACAAAACGTGATATATATGTAGGGTCTTTTCTTTGTCTAATAGTTTCATGAATATCTTACTTATTTGTATCCTAAAAATCTTGCATACGAGTACCCAAATAAAAAAAAATATATATATAGGCATAAAAGAAAACATGAAATATTATATGCTCCAAAGAGAGGCTCCACGACAACCACTCATTCTTTTCCAAAATATCATATCCCTATGGAAATTCTAATTTTTCCAAAATATTATGGCTACGATTGCTTGTACCAAGAAAGTAAGACATCGTACATTCGTACATGCCGAATGAAAGATGAGTAAGTGGCATAGAAACAGAACGTATATTTCATACTAAACGTGCCCCTATTCTATACAATAATTATGATTTGGACGCTTCATCTCGTGCCAACATCAATTTTTAAAATCTTCATACTAAACGTGTTTTTATCTTTTAGAAATAGTTTTTAACTTTGTAAACTAAATATATTTCTTAAAATTTAGAAACTAAAAATGAAAATATATTTCTTAAAATAAAAACTGAAAATAAAAATAAAAAAACATCTGAAAGCAAAGCATCAGTATGTAGCCTGATTTTATAAATGGGGTTTTTCTTTTCTTTCCCCTCAATTTTGTTTTTCCTCTCCAAATATAGGTTAGTTGAGATAGCTCTGCCAACCAACAAGGCAATGGGAAACTGGCCCTACGCATTACACATGCTAACCGTTCTAAGTGATTATTGTTTATCACCATTGAAGATACATATCTGTATCTTTTTTAGGGTCACTTCTCTAACTTTTTGAATGATGGATGAATGAATCCTTGTTACGAGTGCAGGATGAGGATGAAGAAGGCAATGATGGATCTTATGTTCGTTGCTTCATGATGGATCACCAAGATTTGTCCGTGGAAAGGGATAGAGAGCAAGTTATGAGTAAGATCTCTGATGCATGGAAGAGCCTCAACCAAGAGTACTTGTTTGAGAACACATTCCCTGTAGTTTTCTCTAAGGCCTCTCTCAATCTTGCAAGGATGGCACCACTGATGTATAGTTATGATGATAACCACAGCCTTCCAAGACTAGAGGAGCAAGTCACGTCATTGCTTTATGAAAACGTGCCTCTGTAGTATAATAGTACGCGACTCTCCTAAATCGCAGAAAAAAAAAGAGAGCATGAAAAGGACTAATATAAGATGGCTACTAGGAAAGTAAGACATCTAACATACCAAATGAAAGATGAGTAAGTGGCATAGAAACAAAAGACAAATTTGATAGTGACGTGGCGTGACCTATTCATGGTTCATTTTATTTTGACGAATCAAAATATATTGTTAGAACCCCAATTTCTTTGTAATTCCTAGCAACTGGACAAAAGTTTAAGTTTCCATGTCAAATAATAAGGAAATAATCATCATTTCTTTTTGTATATTTCATAATTTATGCTTTGGGCCTTCTGGTTAAGATAAAGGTTTTCTTTTCTTTTTTTCCAGATTTTTTGCATTTTCGTCATATGTCTTTCTTTTGTATCATTTTTATTGAAAAACAATTATAACTAATGCAGAATGACGAGCAAAACACTTACGTTCGTTCATACCTTCATTTTCAATTTGTGAATTTTGGTTACAAATGAAGCCGCTTTACCATTACCAATGGCAAAAAAGGGTCCGTGACTGTCCAAATAGTTAGGTGGGAAGTACCTAGGAACTTGCAAACTCAATGGCGCCTGTAAATTTGGCTAAGGTTTTCTCTTTTCTTACAATCCATCAAAGGAAAATTCATCTCTCTCGCTTGGAGATACTAACTTGCCATGGCCCTACATTTTAAATCCTCCCTTTATTGAAAAATAATTATAACTAATGCATAATGACAAGCAAAACGCTTATGATGGTTCATACCTTGAGTGCTATCAAAGAACACCAAAGCGCTTCCGCAAAGGGTACACAAAGACGTGTTGTGTTCTCCACATGATGTTTATTTCAAGTACATGGAAACGTGTCAATCAAGAATTCCTCACGCGAAACGCATTTTCATTCACCTTTCACTTGTAGAAGATAAACTTTGAGGATAAAAGATAATTGTATTGATTATCATTGAGTGATACAAGTATAGTGGATGGTGGCTTTACGGGGGCTGGGGCGTTTATTCAGAGGAGCTGGGGCGCTCCTTCTCTGTTGCTTGACCAATTTTTCAAGTCACAAGCCTTGGGGCTCTAGGCCAAAGGCATTGGGGTGCCTTCTTAGCTTGGCATAAGCGCTGGCTGGGGCTCTTGCTTTCAAGAGTCCCAGCCCTGCTTTCTGTCATATGCACAAATTCTTGCACTTTTTCATTTTAATGCACATAATCTTCATAACTTAATTAAATCTACACAAGTAATAAAAATATATTATTTAATATTTAAAGTATTCAATAAACATACAAAATATTAATCTAAAAATACCTAAAGAGTGAATATAAAATTCAGTCAACAAACATGCGGCCAAAAAGCATATAAAAAAATTTAGTTAAATATGTTAAATATTTAATAAACTCATTTAGTTTTATATGCAGAGAGCAGCCACTTGAAAAACAAGATTAAAACCAAGACCAAAACTAATTTTAACAAACAACCACCGCGTGCATATAAATCCATACGACCAATAAGGCAAACAACCACGCTGCACAAATGACATCCAGATTAGAAAACAATTTAATCATAGATGAATCCTTGCAATAAAATATAGAAAATGTTAAACATTTAATGAACTCATCTAAATGGACAACACGCTGAAACCGAGACCAGAAAACAAAATCCTTTAGCAAAAGGATTAGCTATTAATATTTATTGTTTGCCATATGCCAAAAACAAAAACAGTCATTTAATTGGACAAGAAAGAATGACATTTTGTACACCCATTAATTGGATAAAGTAACCATGCCTTATCCAAAAACCCAATCAGCCATCCTTTATTTTTCCTAGTGATCAGAATGACGTGATGGACTCTACCATCACAACGGTATCATCCTTGACCACTAGACCATTAGTAGCTCATCTTTATTTAATGGGTATTTGCATATAACAGAGGAATATGTGCCTTTCTATACTTTCAAATAGTATAACTTTTAAGCTATGAAAGTACAGTTACTTTTCGGCACAACAAATAGGAAATATATTAATAGATCTCTAATAGGCAAAGAAGCATATTCATGGAAATGCAAAAAGACAGAGGTATTAACAAGTTCTGATACTAAATAAATCTAATATACACTTAAATCTGATACAAAATTATTAACCTCCAGCCATTGATACGTAATAGTATTTAGAAGAATTGAGATAGTGTTTTTAGCATATGCATTTTTCTTATACTTTGAATTGATGGAATATCACAAATTATTTATAGGCTAGGTTAAAGATCCTATTAAATAACTATATATAACAGTTTCCTTCTATCAAAGAGAATAACGCTTTAATAGTTACTTAGCAACTGACTCTTCCCATAACTAGCTAACTATCAGAGATAATGGATAGTGATCAATTAAATAAATATCTACTAATTATTTGATAGATAAATATTTTTTTATCATTGATAGATAAATATTTTTTATTAGTGGTAGATAAATATCTCTTATTAGTGGGCCACCTTAATCTCATAAAGAGACATGGCTAACAGGAGATACAACCTCACTTGAGTCCTATGAGTATGAGCTATGAAGTCATCAAATTTTTAATTATTAACATGAAAAAAAAAACAACAAATGGAACATCAATGTTCACTTACAAATTTTACAGCATGAATGTCATCATAATTTAAGTCATCTTATGTCCTCAGAAAAAAAAAAAAAAAAAAAAAAAAAAAAAAAAAAAAAAAAAAAAAAAAAAAAAAAAAAGCTGAAAACCCTTAGAGATTCATTAATAAAAATCATCGTGATTATGATGGTTTAGAGCACAACTATGGCTATACATTCTTTTAAGAGAGAAGTTAAAAATATATGAGTAATTACATTTACCTCATTTGAAGTTTGTCAAAATGATACTTCATCCTATTCTCGGTTTGAAATTACACTTTGCCTATTTGACCGTTAAGACTAAACATCATAAGATACTTACGCATTAATTAGGTAAAATAAAATGGTATTGATTTAAAATTACAACTTATTGATTGTACAAGTGATTTCCATTCAACTAGACATCTCATGGTTGATGGAACTTCCACGTTTAATGCATGGTGAAATGTTCTTGTCATATAGCAATAGAAAGAAATTAAGACCATTTCTCAGTGTTTGTTTGCTTTTTTTTTTTTTTTTCCCAAGTTTTCGGCCCTGTAATGACGAACAGGAAAGAGCAATAATTGCTAAGTCAATGCATGCCTAAAACTGATTTGGCCGCCCAACCACAAATTTCATGTATAGAGTCCACTGTAGTAACAACTAAGTCTTTGGACTTTGAGTGTGACCTTTTTGGCGTACACTTGAATGTCTTTCTCACATTTCCTAGGAAAGCACCAAACCTTCAAGCCATGGCCATGACTTGCACCATATTTTGCTAGGAAAGCTAATTATTATGATATCGAAGTGTTGTAATTGAGAATTATAAAGCTTTTTTGTCATGTTCTTTCTGAAAACTTTAATCCCATAATTTAGATTAATAGTATACCCTTGAATGTGCACCCAAGAGTGTGAAACTAGAGTTTCTCTTATGTTTTTCTAGATATTGTTATTTCAAAGAAAACATTTTTCGTACACAAAAAAAATTTGGGTAGACTAAAAAAAAGTGTTCTAACTTTTAAGCATATATAGGAAAGCAACAATTACCAAGCGGATATCCAAGAATCTGCAGACAAATGTAGACCAGAATTCGTCCACAGCCACAAAACGTGATATATATATATATATGTAGTACCGACCTTTTTTTTGTCTTACAGTTTCATGAATATCTTACTTATTTGTAGCCTAAAAATCTTGCATACGAGTACCCAAATAAAAAAAATAATAATATAGGCATAAAAGAAAACATGAAATATTATATGCTCCTGTTGAAAAAGTAATTTAGAAAAATTAAGAAAAGTCAAAAAGTAAAAAAAAAAAAAAAGAAGTGTCTAGACTATTAGACCAAGTAAAAAAATTTAGGTAACAAAGCTATTAACTAAAAAAACCTAGAAACTAAAGAAACCGACCTTCATACTGATAAGTTCATTATCCCATTCACTGGACCCGTTTTCATTCGTAATTGTATATTCAATTAGTCAATTTTGATCCCCAAATGAAGCCGCTTCACCAATAGCAAAAAAGGGTAAGTGTCCCATAAATTATAGCTAAAGGAAAGAGACAGAAATTAGTTTCAACCGTGAGAAAAATGTGTTAAACATGGTACCAAGTATCCAAACAGAACTTGCATACACTCAATGGCGCCTATATGTTCGGCTAAGATTTTCTCTTTTCCAACAATCCATCAAAGGAAAATCCATCTCTCTCGCTTGGAGATACTAACTTGCCATGGCCCTACATTTTATATCCTCCCTTTCTTCCTTCAAACCTCAAAATGCTGCAACAAAAACACAGCTTGCCGAGAGACCTAACTCGGTTAAACTTTCTTCTGTTCCTTCTGCTAACAAGTGGAGCATTGCTCAAGAACACAAGTCTTCTCCATGGAGAAACCTTGTATATTCAAATTTCATTTCCTTATTAATGTGGCAATTAATGTGGATCGAAATAGTTAGCTCAATTAGTTGACTTGTCCTTCGCTATTTAGTGATTATACCTTAAATATATATATCATAATCTAACATATCTCTTCGTTTGCAGGATGATCTCCGCATTAATCACGCGAAGAAATTGAAGGTGTTTAAGCATGTTCTTAGAAATGTGGGTGAAAATGCATTAGAAGGTTTCAATATGATTGATGCTTTGCAACGTCTAAATATTGATCACCACTTCCAAGAAGAAATTGAATCATTCCTGCAGAAGCAATATGTGATTTCCAACATTAATGGCGATGGCTTTGGCCATGATCTTGAGCAAACTGCACTTCGCTTCCGGTTGTTCAGACAACAAGGTCACTATGTGCCTGCAGGTGGGTATTTAGTTTGACTTCTGTCAAAATTGAAGAATGAATTCTTTGCTACTACTTGAAATTGACAAGTTCTGAAGTTAATTTATTGGAAAAATGTGCAGGGGTGTTTGACAAGTTCAAAGACACGGAGGGGAATTTCAACCAAAATTTAGTTCAAGATGTGAAGGGGATGGTGAACTTGTATGAAGCCTCACATCTAGGCATTGCAGGAGAAGAAATACTTGAAGAAGCTGAACAATTTAGTGGAAAAGTCCTAAAGGGAAAAATGGCATACCTTGATCTATATAAAGCTAAGCTTGTTAGAAGCACCTTAGAGCAGCCTTTTCACAAAAGCTTGGCAATGTTGACAGCTAGAAACTTCTTTGGAGATTACCATGGCATGAATGGATGGTTAGGTGCCTTAAAAGAGGTAGCAAAAATGGATTTCAGTTTAATGCAATGTGTGCACCGAAATGAGATTCTTCAAATCTCTAAGTAAGTCTAAAGGGTTTGATTTACCCTTCTAGTTTATTTTTGCCACTGCCGAGGTAGACCTCTCTAATATATTTCCATTAAATTCTCGCAGATGGTGGACAGAGCTTGGCTCGGCTAATGAGTTGAAGAATGCCAGAAACCAACCATTGAAATGGTACATTTGGTCCTTGGCATGCCTCACAGATCCATCTTTATCAGAGCAAAGGGTTGAGCTCACAAAACCCATCTCTTTCATCTACCTGTTAGATGACATTTTCGATGTTTACGGCAAGCTTGATGAATTAACCCTTTTAACAGAAGCTGTTACTAGGTAACATCCATGGAAGACACTATTTCTAGCAGAAAGACTCACGTAGATGACAAGAAAAAGAATGATATATTAGTTGTTGAATGCAGATGGGATATTAATGCAACCGAGCAACTACCGGACTACATGAAGATATGTTTCAAGGACCTCTATGATCTTACCAATGAAATCAGCTTAAAGGTCTATCAGAAGCATGGATGGAACCCCATAGACTCTCTGCGAAAGACGGTATTCACATGAAAAATTATTCTGTTTCAAAACAATAATTTTCTCTACATAACACTTATACATTCACCAGTGTTAAGAATCTTTATATGTGAGTTATATCAGTCTAGTAATGTGGAATATAAAAGTCTAACATTTGATACAAAAGAAGAGAGGTTGCATTTACTTAAGATTTACAAGCTTAAGCTTTTGGATTAATTAAGTTAAAACTTATTCAAATATATTATGCCATATACTTGCGACACTCACCTCACAGATTTTTCCTATTAACAACCCCAGAATTCTGTAATTTGAATTCATGCAAATCCCACTTCAAATACTTTTTGTAAAATTATAGTATAACTACGTGCATATAAGAGTTGTGTAAGTAGAATTATCTATTTTATAAATTTAGTATAGTATATAATTATGTAATTAAGATTGTCATAGAATGTGTAATTACTTTTCTTCACTTTTTGCAGTGGGCGAGTTTGTGCAAAGCATTCTTAGTTGAAGCAGAATGGTTTGCTTCTGGACAATTGCCCAAAGCCGAAGATTACTTGCAGAATGGGATTGTTAGCTCAGGAGTGCATATTGTGCTAGTTCACATTTTCTTTCTATTGGGTCAAGGGATAACAGAGGAAAAAGTGAAGATTATAGACAGAATTCCAGGCGTTATTTCTTCCTCAGCAACAATTCTTCGTCTTTGGGATGACTTGGGAAGTGCTGAGGTAAACAAAGCAATCTATTTGGTAGCTTTCACCCAAACACACACACACACACACACACACACTAATTTTAGAATGCTAAAATATGTTATATATAGATAGAATATATAATTAAAAAGATATTCATTTCAAGTACTGTTGAGAAATATAATTATTAATTTGTAAAATCTATTATTGTTTTCTCTAATTTGTTGGTGCAATTTTGTGGTCCATATGAATCGTATCATTAGAAGCAACAATCTTGTCCTTTCCCTAACTTCTGTTTTTGTGAAAGGGACATTTTATCTCACACTATTACAACCAATTATACAAGGCTTTTTCTAAGTGATTATTGTTTATCACCATTGAAGATACATATTTGTATCTTTTTTAGGGTCACTTCTCTAACTTTTTGAATGACGGATGAATAAATGCTTGTTATGAGTGCAGGATGAGGATCAAGAAGGTAATGATGGATCTTATGTTCGTTGCTTCATGAAGGATCACCAAGATTTGTCGATGGAAAGGGCTAGAGAGCAAGTTATGAGTAAGATCTCTGATGCATGGAAGAGCCTCAACCAAGAGTGCTTGTTTGAGAACACATTCCCTGTAGTTTTCTCTAAGGCCTCTCTCAATCTTGCAAGGATGGTACCGCTGATGTATAGTTATGATGATAACCACAGCCTTCCAAGACTAGAGGAGCAAGTCAAGTCATTGCTTTATGATAATGTGCCTCTGTAGTATAATAATACACTTCTCTCTCCCAAACCAGAAAAGAAAGAGAGTCTGAAAAGGGCTAAGATATCTGGCTACGATTGGTTGAACCAAGAAAGTAAGACATCGTACATGCCGAATGAAAGATGAGTAAGTGGCATAGAAACAAAAGACAAGTTTGATAGTGACGTGTCGTGTTCTATTCATGGTTCATTTTATTTTGACGAATCAAAATATATAGTTAGAACCGCCCATATTTCTTGTAATTCCTAGCAACTAGACAATTTCCATGTCAAATAATAAGGAAAGAATCATCATT
>QAOA01000366.1:253661-351222 GCA_003255065.1 Cercis canadensis
ATTGAAGTTTGTCAAAATGATACTTCATCCTATTCTCGGTTTGAAATTACACTTCGTCTGTTTGACTGTTAAGATTAAACATCTTAAGATACTTATGTAACATGTTACCAATTTAAAGTTATAAATCAATGATTGCACAACTAGATGGAACTTTCACGTTTATTGCGAATGTTCTTGTCATATAGCAATAATTGGTTTTTGCGTGTGTGTAATGAAGGACAGGAAAGAGCAATAATTGCCATACGGATTTGACAGCCCAACTACAAATTTCATGTATAGAATCCACTGTAGTAACAACTAAGTCTTAGTTGCGTACACTTGAATGTCTTTCTCACATTTCCTAGGAAAGCAAACACCTATACTATCTACGTCAGAGCCAGAGAGAACCAAAACTTCAAGCCATGGCCATGACTTGCACCATATTTTGCTAGGAAAACTAATTATTATGAGATCGAAGTGTTGTAATTGAGAATTATAAAGCTTTTTTGTCATGTTCTTTCCGAAAACTTTAATCCCATACCCTTGAATGTGCACCCAAGAGTGTGCAACTACAGTTTCTCTTATGTTTTTTCTTGATATTGTTATTTCAAAGAAAACATTTTTCGTACACAAAAAAAGGTGGGTAGACTTAAAAAAAAGTGTTCTAACGTTTAAGCACAGGAAAGCAACAATTACCTAGCGGATATCCAAGAATCTGCAGACAAATCTAGACCAGAATTCGTCCACAGCCACAGAACGTGATGTATATATGTAGTACCAACCTTTTTGTTTCTCTAATAGTTTCATGAATATCTTACTTATTTGTAGCCTAAAAATCTTGCATACGAGTACCCAAATAAAAATAATAATAATAATATAGGCATAAAAGAAAACATGAAATATTATATGCTCCAAAGAGAGGCTCCATGACAACCACTCATTCTTTTACAAAATATCATATCTCTATGGAAATTCTAATTTTTCTTCGTATTAATAGAACCTAAGCCATCTTTATGCGTCTGACCCTACTCACTTTCTCTTCACAATTAAAGTAAAGCTGATAGTGCACATGACGAAAATCTAACATCTCTATCCAATCCCATCTTTTAACAGTTTAAAATATGTTCAATTGCGTATTGCTCATACCAGATTTGGCATACTGATAAGTTTATTATCACCCATTCACTGGACACGCTTTCATTCGTAATTGTA
Organism: Cercis canadensis; assembly: GCA_003255065.1. Taxonomy (NCBI): domain Eukaryota; kingdom Viridiplantae; phylum Streptophyta; class Magnoliopsida; order Fabales; family Fabaceae; genus Cercis; species Cercis canadensis. The sequence continues at coordinate 254,853 of QAOA01000366.1, forward strand.
AATTCAATTAGTCAATTTTGAACCCCAAATGAAGCCGCTTCACCAATAGCAAAAAAGGGTGAGTGTCCCATAAATTATAGCTAAAGGAAAGGGACAGAAAGTAGTTTCAACAGTGAGGAAAATGTGTAAAACATGGTACCGAGTATATCCAAATAGTTAAGTGGGAAGTACCTAGGAACTTGCAAACTCAATGGCGCCTATAAATTCGGCTAAGGTTTTCTCTTTTCTTACAATCCATCAAAGGAAAATCCATCTCTCTCGCTTGGAGAAACTAACTTGCCATGGCCCTACATTTTAAATCCTCCCTTTCTTCCTTTAAACCTCAAAATGCTGCAACAAAAACACAGCTTGCCGAGAGACCTAACTCGGTTAAACTTTCTTTTGTTCTTTCTGCTAACAAGTGGAGCATTGCTCAAGAAGACAAGTCTTCTCCATGGAGAAACTTAGTATGTTCAAATTTCATTTCCTTATTAATGTGGCAATTAATGTGGATCGAAATAGCTAGCTCAATTAATTTACTTTAAATGTATATATCATAATCTAATATATCTCTTCGTTTGCAGGATGATCTCCGCATTAATCACGCGGAGAAATTGAAGGTGTTTAACCATGTTCTTAAGAATGCGGGTGAAAATGTATTGAAGGGTGTCAGCATGATTGATGCTTTGCAGCGTCTAAATATTGATCACCACTTCCAAGAAGAAATTGAATCATTCCTACATAAGCAATATGTGATTTCCAACATTAATGGTGATGGCTATGGCCATGATCTTGAGCAAACTGCACTTCGCTTCCGGTTGTTGAGACAACAAGGTCACTATGTGCCTGCAGGTGGAAATTTAGTTTGACTTCTGTCAAAATTGAAGAGTGAATTCTTTGCTACTACTTGAAATTGACAAATTCTGAAGTTAATTTATTGGAAAAATGTGCAGAGGTGTTTGAAAAGTTCACAGACAAGGAGGGGAATTTCAGCCAAAATTTAGTTCAAGATATGAAGGGGATGGTGAACTTGTATGAAGCCTCACATCTAGGCCTTGCAGGAGAAGAAATACTTGAAGAAGCTGAACAATTTAGTGGGAAAGTCCTAAAGGGAAAAATGGCATACCTTGATCTATATAAAGCTAAGCTTGTTAGAAGCACCTTAAAGCAGCCTTTTCACAAAAGCTTGGCAATGTTCACAGCTAGAAACTTCTTTGGAGATTACCATGGCATGAATGGATGGTTAGGTGCCTTACAAGAGGTAGCAAAAACGGATTTCAGTTTAATGCAATGTGTACACCGAAATGAGATTCTTCAAATCTCTAAGTAAGTCTAAAGGGTTTGATTTACTCTTCTAGTTTATTTTTGCCACTGAAGAGGTAGACCTCTCTAATATATTTTCAATAAATTCTCGCAGATGGTGGAAAGAGCTTGGCTCGGCTAATGAATTGAAGTATGCCAGAAACCAACCATTGAAATGGTACATTTGGTCCTTGGCATGCCTCACAGATCCATCTTTATCAGAGCAAAGGGTTGAGCTCACAAAACCCATCTCTTTCATCTACCTGTTAGATGACATTTTCGATGTTTACGGCAAGCTTGATGAATTAACCCTTTTAACAGAAGCTGTTACTAGGTAACATCCATGGAAGACACTATTTCTAGCAGAAAGACTCACGTAGATGACAAGAAAAAGAATGATATATTAGTTGTTGAATGCAGATGGGATATTAATGCAACCGAGCAACTACCGGACTACATGAAGATATGTTTCAAGGACCTCTATGATCTTACAAATGAAATCAGCATAAAGGTCTATCAGAAGCATGGATGGAACCCTATTGACTCTCTGCGAAAGACGGTATTCACATGAAAAATTATTCTGTTTCAAAACAATAATTTTCTCTACATACACTTATACATTCACCAGTGTCAAGAATCTTCACATGTGAGTAATATCAGTCTAGTAATGTGGAATATAAAAGTCTAACATTTGATATAAAAGAAGACATGTTGAATTTACTTAAGATTGACGAGCTTAAACTTTTGGATTAATTAAGTTAAAACTTATTCAAATATATTATGTCATATGCTTGCGACGCTCAACTCACAGATTTTTTCTATTAACGACCCCATAATTCTGTAATTTGAATTCATGTAAACCCCACTTCAAATACTTTTTGCAAAATTCTAGTATAGCTACGTGCATATAAGAGTTGTGTAAGTAGAATTATCTATTTTATAAATTTAGTATAGTATATAACTATGTAATTAAGATTGTCATAGAATGTGTAATTTCTTCACTTTTTGCAGTGGGCGAGTTTGTGCAAAGCATTCTTAGTTGAAGCGGAATGGTTTGCTTCTGGACAATTGCCCAAAGCCGAAGATTACTTGCAGAATGGGATTGTTAGCTCAGGAGTGCATATTGTGCTAGTTCACATTTTCTTTCTATTGGGTCAAGGGATAACAGAGGAAAAAGTGAAGATTATAGACAGAATTCCAGGCGTTATTTCTTCCTCAGCAACAATTCTTCGTCTTTGGGATGACTTGGGAAGTGCTGAGGTAAACAAAGCAATCTATTTGGTAGCTTTCACCCAAACACACACACACACACACACACACACTAATTTTAGAATGCTAAAATATGTTATATATAGATAGAATATATAATTAAAAAGATATTCATTTCAAGTACTGTTGAGAAATATAATTATTAATTTGTAAAATCTATTATTGTTTTCTCTAATTTGTTGGTGCAATTTTGTGGTCCATATGAATCGTATCATTAGAAGCAACAATCTTGTCCTTTCCCTAACTTCTGTTTTTGTGAAAGGGACATTTTATCTCACACTATTACAACCAATTATACAAGGCTTTTTCTAAGTGATTATTGTTTATCACCATTGAAGATACATATTTGTATCTTTTTTAGGGTCACTTCTCTAACTTTTTGAATGACGGATGAATAAATGCTTGTTATGAGTGCAGGATGAGGATCAAGAAGGTAATGATGGATCTTATGTTCGTTACTTCATGAAGGATCACCAAGATTTGTCGATGGAAAGGGCTAGAGAGCAAGTTATGAGTAAGATCTCTGATGCATGGAAGAGCCTCAACCAAGAGTGCTTGTTTGAGAACACATTCCCTGTAGTTTTCTCTAAGGCCTCTCTCAATCTTGCAAGGATGGTACCGCTGATGTATAGTTATGATGATAACCACAGCCTTCCAAGACTAGAGGAGCAAGTCAAGTCATTGCTTTATGATAATGTGCCTCTGTAGTATAATAATACACTTCTCTCTCCCAAACCAGAAAAGAAAGAGAGTATGAAAAGGGCTAAGATATCTGGCTACGATTGGTTGAACCAAGAAAGTAAGACATCGTACATGCCGAATGAAAGATGAGTAAGTGGCATAGAAACAAAAGACAAGTTTGATAGTGACGTGTCGTGTTCTATTCATGGTTCATTTTATTTTGACGAATCAAAATATATAGTTAGAACCGCCCATATTTCTTGTAATTCCTAGCAACTAGACAATTTCCATGTCAAATAATAAGGAAAGAATCATCATTCTTTTTGTATATTTCATAATTTACGCTTTGGGCCTTTTGTTTAAGCTAAAGGTTTTTTTTTTTTTTTTTTTCCAGATTTTGTGCATTTTCGTCATCTACCTTGTTCTTGTGTGTCATTTTTATTGAAAAATAATTATAACTAACAGAATGACGAGCAAAACACTTATGATGGTTCATACCTTGAGTTGTATCAATGAACACCAAGATGTTTCCGAAGAAGGTACACAAAGACGTGTTGTTAAAGATGAAGCAATAAAGGGGTATATTTGACCTATTGTATGCGGTGGCCGAGCTTCATCACCAGCACCCCAAATTTTTTATTTTTTTTGCAATTTACTTTAAAAAAAAAACTTTGATATGGCCCCTCAAATTTTTTTTAATTTCTTTTTGGACCCCTCAACAATTTACTTCAACTTCCACCACTAATTGTACGCATTACCTCAGCTCACTCTCTTTAAAGGTGTTGTCAAAAGGTCCCTACCTATCTCTAGAGCTGTGTTCATGGGCTGAGCCCGGTGGGACCCAATAAAATAGTTGGTTGGGTTCTTAAAATGTTGGCCCGTTTAAAATTGGGCCAATTTGGCCAAATCCGATATGGCCCGTGGCCTGATCGAGTTCGAGCCGGGTTGGCCCAATTTGCTCTTTTTTTTTTTTTCAACTTTCAATTGCCTTCATTCTGAATGCAATCTCAAACTCAAAATTCAAAATTTTATCTCTCACACTCTACTCCGATTCTCTCCAAATTTGACTCTCCTTCTACACGGTTCTACCCCTCTCCGCTTCCCTCTCCTCAATCCTCATAGACACAGTCGGCTTCTACCTCTCCTTCTCCAGCACCAGCCAGCACTTCCCATCTTTTTTCCCCCATGCTCAATATTAGATGAAGTGCTTTGAAGTTTATTGTTGTTAACACAAAGTAAAGTTGATGGGTACTATTTCTTCAATGTTCTTGAAGGTTTCTTAGCTTTTCATGAAGTAGGTATGATTTATTTTTCATCTATACTGTGATTATTAGGCAAAATCTGTTATTTTTAGACCCCGGCCCCAGAGCCTTCCATCCACTTGATTTTTCATATTAAGCCTTCAACTCCAATTTTTCTAATACCCTACTTGTAAAAACAATAAAAATGGGTATATTTAGGACTTAAATTTGGACTCTCTTATCTTATTATAACATAAGTATTTTTCCTTTATGAACTTTATTAAATCAATCTTAGAAGGACTAGGTAGTAAAAGATTTAGTTTCTCTTAAACTTTAAGATATTAAAAAGGAAATTGTTTATTTGAATTTGTATTTTGATTACATATGTTAATATTTGATGTTTCATAATCAATATGTTCTCATATTCTCTCAAAAATAAGTATGGCAAAAAAAATTAAAAAACAAATTTTGGCCCATTATGGCCCGCAGTCCAAAGTGGGCTGGGGTTGGACTGATAAATTGTTGGCCCGATTAGAACCATGCCACTTTGGCCTGGCCCGTTTTGGCCAGCAACCCAATGTGACCTGGCCCTAATGGGTTGGGCTAGCCCGTTTGCCAGCTCTACTTATCTCCTATAGTGTACATGCATCAGCCATATTAGAAGTTGCTTCATATTTAATCTTTGGATGCAAATGGGAGTTGGCCATTACTGAAAGAAAAACATTTAGTTCCACCCAAGAGGAATACCCTAATACCATTACCAAGGCTCTCTTGGGTAGCCGATTGAGCTAAGACTCACTACTCACTATTTAATGCTTTATCTTCGTAATAAAGACAAATTAGATCTTGGAATGACATGCGCAGCATATTTCACCTTGTGATCAATCTCTTGTAGATATCTTTCAACTAAACTAGTTTCATTCAAGGCCATTCAATAATCTATAAATAGAACCACTTGGCTCCTCATTTATTTTCAAAATACTCATCAATTCCTCATGGCTTTATCACTTCGTTTATCAGCTTCTACCAATCCAACCCAAATTTCTACCAAAGAAATTTCAAATCTTTGTAGAAACAACCTCAGTCAAGTTAAATGTGTGCCCACTCATAAATGGAGCCATGTCCAAATTGATAACAAGTTTTCTACTATCTTGAGACAAATCTCCCCCTTAACTGAAGAAAGAAATTGTATGGTAAGAGGGATTTTCCTTTTTTTTTTTTCTGCTTTTATCCTTTTTCATTTTCTTACATTTGAGAAATTAAATTAAATATCTACAAAGTTTCTAATCAAGTTGACCCTCCTTTTATTTTCAGGATGATATTCACATCAAAACATGCAGAAAAGTTGAAGGAAGCTAAGCATGTTCTCATGAGCAACACAAGAGAGAATGTGGTGGAAGTTTTATACATGATTGTTGATATCCAAAGACTTGGCATTGAATACCTCTTTGCAGATGAGATTGCAGCAGCCCTCCAGAGGCAGAGTTTGATACTTAAATCTCATCACAGAGAACATGAACTTTACGAAGTTGCTCTCCTATTTCGTTTGACTTTGTTCATGCAGGTTAGTGTAGTAGAATCTAGGGAAATATAGAATAACACCATTCTAACACGAGTTTATAATATATATCAACAAGTGACTTATTCACTGATAATGGAGTATCGGGAACAGATGTATTTAACGACTTCATGGACGAGAAAGGGATGCTCAAAGAAACAGTTAAAGAAGATATAATGGGGCTGCTTGGATTGCATGAAGCTTCTCAACTGAGTGTAGAAGGAGATGATAATCTTGATGAAGCTGGGAAATTAGCCGTCGGCTTCTTGATTCATGGGTGTCAGAACATCATGATCATCATTTAGCTGAAGTAGTTTCGAATACACTGCAGCTTCCATTTCACAAAAGCTTGTCCAGGTTCTCACAGAGAAGCTGCTACTCAAATGATTTCCAATTCGAAGTGAGTAGAAGATGGACTAGCACTTTGCAAGGGCTAGCAAAATTTGATTCCTTCATGGTTAAGTCCACACACCAGCAAGAAATTCTTCATGTTTCCAAGTGAGTTCATTACGAATATGTAAAATATATCATTTTCTTAGCTCTTCAGATATACTAACAGTTAGCATAATTAATTAATAGATGGTGGAAAGACCTTGGACTGGCCAAGGAGTTGAAGTTTGCTAGGAATGAACCACTTAAATGGTACATGTGGCCAATGGCATGCCTCACAGATCCACAGTTTTCACAACAGAGGATTGAGATCACAAAACCCCCGTCTCTAGTCTACATAATTGACGACATTTTCCACGTTTATGGATCAATAGATGAACTTATCCTCTTTACAGATGCTGTCAATAGGTACTGAAACATGCATGCATTAATGGGAATATAAAAAATGGAAAACATTTGTGCATGTAATAATATTTTCTACTTCATTCCCCAAATGAAAGAACACAACAAAATTTTTTGGAGTGCAGATGGGAATTGGAAGCCAGTGAGCAACTACCAGACTACCTGAAGATATGTTTCAAAGCTCTGTATGACATTACAAATGAATTCGCCTACAAGGTCTATATAAAGCATGGAAGGAACCCTATCAGCACCCTACACAAATTGGTAAGGAAAAAATAATTATTTTGTGTAATTATTTTTATACAGACTTCATTGTTGTGATTTTGACACTCCTGCTAGTCATAGTGGGCTAGATTGTGCAATCCCTTCCTTGCAGAAGCACAGTGGTTTGCTTCCGGACAATTGCCAAAGGCAGAGGAGTACTTGAAGACTGGGATTCTCACTACGGGAGTAGAAGTAGTGCTAGGACACACATTCTTTCTAATAGATCAGGGTATAAACAAGAAAAATGTTGATGACACTGCTGGTATTATGTCTTCAGTAGCGACAATTCTTCGTCCTCTGATGATCTAGAAGGAGCCAAGGTACATTGCTTGCAAAGTTTACCTCCCCCCATTATTTTCTTATCTAGAAATTAGTTAATTATAGATATAGGCGGAATATGCCAAAGTAATATGAAAATCATAAACTGGCTCTATAAGAGACAAAATAAAGTACTTCAGTATATGGAAAAGAATCAATACTTTGGACTTCTATACACTTAATGGATAATAATTCATGGGTTCATAAAAATTTAAACATTGAACAAATGGAATCATCTGCATTTTCAATTTTATGTTTTCTTTCTTCCAATCATAAAAAGACAAAATGATCTTGTATTATCTTCTGTTGACATAAGTTTTGATTATGCAGAATAATGATCAAGACGGTCATTATGGATCTTACCTCGAGTGTTACATGAAAGAGTACCAAGGAGTTTCAGCCGCAGACACACGAAGGCACGTCACCCACATGATTTCAAACTCATGGAGACGTCTCAATCAATAATGCCTTGCATCAAATAAATTACCACTATCCTTTGAGAATATTTGTCTTATGTACAATTTTGATGGTAATCACTGTTTTTCAAGCGCAGAGGACCATATGAAGTCTCTGCTTGATGGTAGTAATGACATAAAAGGTGTCCCCAATGATCAAATCGCTATTTAATGATGGACCGTGATGCCATATACAGTTTAAAAAGGAGAAAATCACTGATTGGCTGGTCCTGAAATCACATACAAGCTCGCTGAATGCTGATAGCATGATATATTTTGTACCATCTAGCAAGTCTTTGTCCTTTACTCTTGCCCATCAAAGGAACAGGAGAAAAAAGACACAATCACAATACAATTGCACAGAATTCAATTACGTATAAATAAGTTTTTACTGCAGAATGAACTTCAAGGTCATAACAATTAGAGTAATCAACAGTCAAAGAAATGCACGCTAGTTCTACTTAAGATCTAGGGGCAAATCTATTTCCCACTTCTTTGTCCTCCCAAGATCAACCAGTTTTCTGGCTTCTTCAATCATTCCTTTGCTATGCAATCCGTCTACTACACAATTCAAAATGCTTACATTGATAAGCGACTGATCTCTGAGTGCCACTCGGCAGAGTTGAGCAGCCATATCAAAATCATCCTCTTCACAAAGAAATGGAATAAGAGTCATATAAGTATTATGATTTGGGACGCATTTCCTTTTCAGTAATTCCTCATACCAATTCTTAGCTTCTTCAAGTTTTCCTTCCGAACGGAAACCTTCAATCAAGGCATTGAACGAATACTCATCAGGGTTAACTCCCTTCAATGTCATTTCTTCAATTAGCTTCACTGCTTCTGAAGTTTGGTTGTTAAACACCATTCCTCGCAACCTCGAATTGTAGCTCCTAACATTGGGAGCAAAACCCCTGCTCTGCATTAGTGTCCATATCTTTTCACCCTCCACATACATATTATTCTTGCAAAATCCCTCAAGAAGAGTATTGAATGTAACCAAAGTAGGCTCTATCCCATTCTTATCCATCTCATCAACCATGGAACAAGCCAAATCCAGAGAACCCATCTCACAATAAGCATGAATAACAATATTATACGATGTGGAGTCAGCGTCAATGGATAATTTTGAAGGAAGTTCTCGAAAAAGCTCTTCCACCTTATGGAACTTCTTGGCATTAACACCAGCTGACAAGAGTGCACAGAAGGACCTAACAGTACGCTGGCAGTTGAAGTGAGGCATTTCGTCGAACAGTGCCTGTGCATGATCAAACATACCCGCTTTCCCATAGAGCGAAATGAGGCGAACCACAAAACCTTCGTAAGCCATATCCTGATACTTCTTCTGGGCTTCAAGGATTTCTTCGATCATTGAGAATTTCTGGGCCTCCGCGAGATGGCGAACCGTGTGAGCATAGATATTCAATTTTCTTCGAAAGCTATTGCGTTCACAGCACTTCTTGAACTTGTCGACGATCTCTTCGAAGGAATTTGCCGATTTGAGATCATGAATCTCTGCTGCTGCGGATTTTGGCATGTGGGGTTTGGCTTTCGTGAAGGGATCAATGAGGGAATTGCGACCCCGAGATGACTTAGCTGTTTTGAGGGAGAGGGTTCCATCACCGTGGGCCTTCTTGGAGGAGGGTTTGACAGAGTTGAGGGCTTCTTTGGAGGGATTGATGGTGAAGATTCGACGTAGACGACTGAGAGAAGACATGACCGCTGTAAGGGTGAGAGGCTACAGGGTTTAGGGTTTAACAGTGGAATTCGGGAACATGATGAAGGGAAAATTTGAGGAATAAAAAATGATATTTGCATTTTGCAGAGAATAAAATATATTTACATTCATTGTATTGTAACAAGAAAACAAAGAGAAATATTTCTTTCGATAGATGGATAACCAAATAAGAAAGAACTAAAATTAATATTAGAGAATTGTCATAATATTAACTAATTAAGCTTAGAATTAAAAAAAAAATACAATTAACAAAATGCATTGCTTTCAACTTGAATTCTTAAAAAAGTACAAAACATTTTATGACCCATATCGTATTTAAGACTTGCAACTTTATGTTTTAATTGAAAATTATAGTCAAAAAACTAAAAATAAAAAGTTCTTAAAAAAATACATAATTAATCAAGTTGTATTGCTACTTATTTATTTATTTATTTTGTTAATTCTGTTTGCGTTAAGTTCCTTTTATTTTTTCTTTAAAATCCATATTCCATATTAATTTATTCAAATAAATAAAGGGTAAAGAGATAAGTTGAATAGTGTAAGATGACTTTCTTATAATTTTTCTTTAAATTTTATATTTTTTGTTATACTTTTGATTTTGACTTTAAATTCGATCACATAACTCACAAATTTTGAAAATGATTTCAATATCCCTCACTTACAAGTTTTTTAATTTAAAATTTAGGATTTAAAAAAAGAATGAGGAATTAAAATTTTGAATTTAGTGTGTGTATACTGGATAATCCTCTCTCTCCTTTATGAATAGTTGCTAAGTAAAGGCCAAAAAAAAAAAAAGCTGTGCTGCCCCTGCCGTTGCTTTCCCTAAAGTCCCAATTTGGTCTCCCATTGTCGCGAGTGGTATCTGAGACCAATTGTTGTGAGTGGTACTGGTATATGAGGAAAGGCTTGGATGCTATGGCGTTGGTGTGGCAACTTTGTCAAATGGTTATATATAGCCATTGAAAATTATTTCATCCTGTGGGTACATTGATCCGCCACTGCAGCTGTTCCATGATGCAGAATCATGGCTAATCAATCAGCATTAAAGAAGCAAAAAAAAAAAGGGAGGAGCGGGGGAACAATCCATAAATATAGTATTACACTGGTATATGATGTTGGAATGCTTTTCAAATATTCAATAATAAAACAGCCAAGAACAATTTCAAAAATGCAAAAAGAAAATCACATAAAGGGAAGAAAATTAAAAACTAATACGTAATGAGCAAACAAGATCAAAAAACAGATACTGCAATTAAGCTGCATTTGCCATTTTCAAGCAATCAATTACTAAAGCTCACAATACTCTTATAAAATCCTTCTTGCTTTGGCGACAGTCACCATTATGCCAAAATGATTTGAAGTACCAAAGCAAAAAGATAAAACATAATAGAGAATGCTTCTACAGTTCTACTCTACTTATCTGATGGCAAGGTCAGCTTATATTTACGGTAGCGATTTCTTTTCCCAAGTTGCACAATCTCTTCTGCCTCTGAAATCATAGACTTCTTCACCAGTGCATCCACCACTAGCTGCAGCAATGCTTGATCAACAAGGCACTCATTGTCAAAGATATCCTTGCACATCCCAAAGGCTGTCTTCAAATCATCCTTCTCACAAAGGAAGGGAAGAAGAGTCATAAAAGTAGTCTTATTAGGATCAAAATCAGTTTTTGCTATTTCACTGTACCACCTCTTAGCTTCATCCAAATTCCCCTCATTAACAAAGCCTTTAATCAAGGCATTGATGCAAAACACATCAGGCTTAACACACTCATTTCTCATTTTCTCAAACAACTCAACAGCTTCTTCGGCCTTTTTCTCAATAGCCAATCCCTCTAACTTAGAATTGTAACTCCTGATATTAGGAGTAACATTTTTCTTCTCCATTAGACTCCAAATTTTCTCACCGTCTAAAAAATGACCCTTCCCATATAACTTATCAAGTAGCGTATTGAATGTTATCAAATCCGGGTTCACTCCCTTCTTCTCCATCTCCTCAAGCATGGACATTGCTGAATCAAAAGAACCCATCTCACAGAATGCCTTAATAACAGTATTATAAGACACCAAATCGGGTTCAATAGACAACTTCGTGGGCAGCTCATTGAAAAGGGAACCTACCATATCAAACTTTTTCGAATGCAAATAAGCAGCCAAGAGGACATTCAGAGATAGCACCGTGCGTTCACAATCTCTTTCGGGCATTTCATCAAACAGCTTCTGTGCATTTGCAAACATACCTGATTTGCCATACAAGGAAATCAACCGGGCCGAAAAGCCTTCTCTGGAGATGTCTCTGTACTTCTTCTGGTCTTCGAGGATCTCTTCAATCCATTTGAAGCGTTTCGCTGAGGCAAGGCGACGAACCGTGTTCTCGTAGATGCCAGTTTTGGTTCGGAAACGTTCAATTTCAGAGGCTCTCTTGAACTTCTCGACGACGCGCTCGAGGTTGCGTTCCTTGTAGAGGTCCTGGGATAATGACTTGATGGTGGCGGCGGATTCGACGGAGGTAGAGAACTTGCGGTGGAGAGCACGATACAAAGACGACATCTATGAAAATGGTAGCCAGAAGCCGCAAGAGAAGCAAGGAGGGAGGAACAAGCTACAAGATAAACATAGAGGGTTTAGGGTTTTTCTGGATTCTCAACAAATCGTCCCTCTATTTTCTTATTTTCTGGTTTGACCCCGAATTGTTGCGTGACTGTGCCATGGGGTAAATTATATCTACGGCCCTCATAAAGTTTTGAAGTACTATAAATATCCTTGAAAAATGAGATAAATTACATCTATCTCTCTTTTGTTTATTGTTTATGGTTGCAGATTTGTACATTTCAAGAGTTTGCTACTATAGAGGGTATGGACTGAGACATGAAGGTGAAAATATGATCTAATAAAAAAGTTAAAACTGTTTATCATAAATCAATATGAGGTAAACGTAATTTAGACTCAGAAAAAAATGTAAATAATTTTTTATTTCATTATTGTACCCAAATGAATAATGGATAACAAAAATGTTATTAGTTATTACATTTTTAGTTTTAACGATAAAAATATCATCGACCAGCTTTTGGATGCCAAAATTAAATCCAATTTTTGAATGCTTTTTATTTTGATTTTTCTCATTTATCACATAAAAAAAATTTCTTTTGACTACTTTTCCATGATTATTACTCCTATTTTTATTCTCCTTATTATTATTATTTGCCATTTTTCCTCGAAAAAGGGTTTAAAATTTTGTTTCCTAAAATCAAAAGAGATATTTTGCTTTTTTTTATACTATTTTTATTGAGTCAAAATATGGAAAAAGGAAAATATTTGAGTAAAGTAATATAGAATGCTTGTTAAAAATGATATAAAAAATGTGAAAAAAATAAAACTACTCTAGCCAAAAAATTGACTTGCACCAATTATACTTCAACATTTTAGTACAAGTGTCCTTTACATATTCTTGCGGTATTGATATATCATCCTGCTCCTTATTTTACACTTGCTTTATTTTTAGTACTAGGTCTATATGTACATGATTGTGTAATTTTATAGTATGTTACATAACCCTTAGGCCACATGAATTTGTTATTTATGAGTAACAAGAACAATAATAATAATATCTTCTTTTCTTCTTTTAGAGCTTATAACAACAATAAAAATATCTTGATTCTCTTTAGATGGTAGCCTGGTACACCACATGACAGAAGGTGAGCCTATAGCATATTGGAGTGCCAAATATCGGCCATAGAGAATAATATTTGTCACACATTTGTACCATGCAGTCAACAAAACCAACTGCCAAAAAGCCTTAACAGCTGATTAATTGTAACAAACACACATGAATTGTCCCAACAAGAATCTCTCTCTCTCTCTCTCACACACACATAAAAAACGCACCTAAATGAGCCTCTAAACTAATTGTGTTGGGTACCATTCTTAGTTCCCTCAGAACACACATCAATGCACTCTCTCTCTCTGACATGTTGCCTTTGTGACAAACTCTTATATAGCCTCCACTCACTCCTCAACCTTCATTTTCCTGAAAGAGCTCTCTTCAACACCTATTTCTCCATTCTCCTTCAATACCCATTTTTGCAGAGATGGAGTCTTCAGATGAAGGCATCGATGGATCATGTTTTATTGAGGATGAATTGTGTGTTGCTACTCAAAATGGTAGCAGCAGAGGAAGGATGGGAAGGAATAGGTGCTATGGTGATGACAGAGATTTCAAATCCAAGAACCTTGACACAGAAAGGAGGAGGAGGGCCAAGCTCAGCGACCGGCTCTTGACGTTGCGATCTTTAGTACCAATCATCACAAATGCAACTATCTAATCCCACACTTTCTTACCTAATCTCCTGCATAATAATTTGTTAAACATAATCTCATTATGAATAGTAATTTTGGTTTCAGATGAATAAGGCAACCATTATTATTGATGCCATCACCTACACCAAGCAGCTGCAAGATGAAGTGGAGAGTCTTACCCGTCAGCTTCAAGAAATGGAAGCAACTTCTGAGGAAACAGTGGAGCCAATGTTTGATGAGATTGATGCTGCAGAAGAGATGAAGAAATGTGGGATACAGGTTATCTGCAAGATCCTTCTTTTTTCTTCTTAAATAAATGAATTACTTGTATAACTGAACTAGTGATTTCGGTGCTGCTGTTTGTAGGCAGAGGTGAGAGTGACACAAATTGATGGGAACAAGCTGTGGGTCAAGATCATTGTTGAGAAGAAAAGAGGTAGATTCAAGAAACTCATGGAGACCATGAATGCTTTTGGCATTGAATTCATGGATACTAATGCTACTACCACAAAAGGAGCATTTCTAATCACATCCTGCATACAGGTGATTTTAGATAGGATAAAATCTTGAGCTATAATATATCTGCTTTAATTAGTTTTTACAACTATGACATTTTTGCAGAAGCTGATTTTTGAATTGATTGTTATTCAGGGTAAGCATGGTGAAAGACTTGAAGCTAAGCAAACCAAGGAGTTGCTGGTAGACATTATAAATGCCATATAGAGCAATTGGAGAAGCGATTTCTCATTCATTTCTCCTTTGATTTGAAAGGACTTTCGATTGGTTTATTGTTGGGTGATATCCATTACTACTAGCAGAAGAGATAGGATTAGTATACAACATTTTTATATACAATACAAATTCAATACACAAGAAAGGTAAAAGATGCTCAGTAGATTACTAACGTCATTTCATATTCTCTACGAAGAAAACTATATTCTGAGATAATTTTGTTTCCTAATGATGTTAGATAATGCAGATTCATTAAAAATGTTATTGCTAGTTGAATACTAACATTCAGGATTTTTCATACGCAATAATAGAAATCAGTTCACCATTATCCTTCTCTCCAACCTCTCCCCTTCACCGATCAAAAAGACATTCTACTGAGGAATTCCGTGTATCAGTGAACATTGAACATGATTGGACACTGGTACAAGTTTTAGAACCTGTGATATGTCAGCTGATGAGAAAAGTTTTTTTTTTTGGAACTGTTTGATTATTACAATATACAAAAGTAGATCAGTTTCACTTTTCAGTTTAGACAAACCATGCCAATTTAGTAAAACGAGCAGATTTTCATATGTGCATGGTGCAGCACTCGATCAGTATTATTAAGAAAATCAGACAAAATGAAAATCATTACGTATAAGATGTTATTCATTGTGCAAAGACCTCCCTTCTTTGTGTTTTTATTTGATCTTTAATCTTTCTCTGAAGAACAAGCAAAGGTTTTGAAACTGAAGTGGGTGAGAAATGGAGTAGGGTGCTTCTGATTATCATGGTAAGAACAATATATGATATTGCTTGTACTGCCATTAAGCAACTAAACAAGTGCTGGTGTGGGGAACAGCGGAACCGAAGTTGCCTTCTTACAGCTCAAGTACAGAAGTTTAGTTCTAGTTCAATAAATTCAAGCTATGCACACAAGAATATGGCTCCATAAAAGTTCAACACGGATGTTCCAATTTCCAAATCAAAGAAAAACAGATCACAAATTTGTATTTGATCAAGGACAAGCACCTGCTAGACTTCAAATTGAATCTGACCAAACTAGTTTATACCTTATTTGTTTCTGAGTCTTATGAAATCCTTCAAGCAAAGGAAAAGTTTTAAATGTGATTCACAGTTGACTCACATTATTGAGCATATGAATTTAGCAGTCTCATTTTGATATAAGATCCTTCTATGATAACCATGTGGAATAACCCCTTAGTCTTCAATTTAAAGCAAATAATCCAAATGAACACAAAACCCCAAACTTCAATGAACATTTTCTCTCTTTGAAGTAGCCTTTCCTTTCGAAGGATAGCATTCATTCCCAAAAAAAGGTAAAGTAAGAAAATATATTCAAGTAGAACATTCAATACAGCAAAACTGGCGTACAAAATTGCAGAAAGATTTTTTACATCAAACACCTCCATGAGTAATAAGTAATACATTCACCTTTTTTCTTTTTTTTTCGACCCTCAACTGTTTCCTAACCCAATTACAGCCCTCATAGGATCTAATCTATGCACATTACTCAATATAATTCTTTTCAAATAAGAAAAAAAAAACAAAAGAAACAAACAAAATTGGGAAGAGAACAGAGAAAACCATCTTTTCAATACACGAATAATCTTTCATCGTTCATCTCTGATCTTGAAATCCAAAGTTCTTCCTTCCTTCCATCTTTAGTAAACCACCTGCATTCCACATCAAAAATCGAACATTTAAATGTAGCTAATCACTGTTTGGCTGCCTAGAAAATTGTGGATCAAGTCAAAATTCCATCCCTATTCTCTTCCATCGTAAATTCTATGAAAAACGCAGAATAGGCAAGTTGTAAGGGAATTCAGGAAAAGTCACTATAGAGAGAAAGAGAGAGATTACCTTGAGATCTGCAAATGGGGGGATCTTCAAACAGAGACAGAGAGAGTTGTTTATGGGCAAGGCCAATATCAAACAGAATGAGACCCGATGATGGATCTTTTACTATGATGTCCTTCACAGGTAGCCATAAGAAAAGCTCTTCCTGAGAGAGACCCTCTAACCCCTTAAGCTTCCCAAAACTTAGATTAGCCCTCACAACACTTTCAAAGAAGACTCTATTTTCATACTCGGCCAAACATGGTTGATCCAGATGCACCTCCAGAACCCCATTTGGGTCCAAATTGAAGGACTTTACACTCTGTGGGAATAACCCAGCTGGTAGGCCATGACTCTGGAGAAGATTGTGAATAGAAGAAGAATATGCAACTGTAAGAGGAAGAAGAAGACCAAAGAGGGCCAGAAGAAATCTGGGTGTGAGATACATGGTGAATAAAGGTAAATGAATAGGCTTTTGAAAACAGAGGAATTGGCAAGTGCTCGAGGTTTTAAGAGAGGTTTTTAATAAAAGAAAAAGCATAGTTTGAAACACCATGATTGGCGGTGGGAGCCAGAGAGGATGACCGATCAAATTCTAGGCTATGGGTTGGCATAAATAATGAGCCTTTGAAATGACCAAATTGCCCATGGTTCATGATCTGAGAGTGGAGAAATGTGAAGGGGAATAATGGGTTATTGAAACCTGAAGTTGGAATAAAGTTAAACGTTGTGTTTTAACCAATTATTGAGTAGCAGGTGGAGGATATTTAATTAAATAAGAAACTATATTATAAGAATTAATAATGATTATAGTTGAATACAACTTTGCCTTTACGATATCTAATGGTTTCTGTAGAGATTTTATTTGTACGTAATATAGATTTGAATGTTTGCTTGTACCTTTATACCGCTTTCTATTTACAATAGTTTTGTTTCTTTCTTTACATTCTCAAGCCAAAGTGTCAAACCAAGCACGCTCTTTTGTAGAAATTTCTACAAGACAATTATTTTGTTTCCTTTTTTTTTTCTCTCTCCCTTAAAGAAGACAATAAAATGAGATTATTTGTGAATGCTTAATTTTTTTTGTTTACACTCGCTGTATTTTCACATCCTTTAGATATAAGATTAATTTTTGTTCGGAATGAAATTAATTTTTGTTCGGAATAAGAACAGTAACCGATAAATCATTCTCAATAAATGCAACTTCAAAAATTTAAACTCAAGATCTTTAGCTTAAAAGGCTCAAAGTATTTCTACACTCTTTAGATATAAGACTAATATATATTCGGTATAGAAGCATTAGCCAATAAATCTCTCCCAATAAGTGTAACTCTAAAAATTTGAACTCAAAATCTTTAACTTAAAATGCTTTAGAGCTCAGTCTATTTTCACTATACTAACACCTTATTGATTGTGAATGCTTAATAAACATACACTTTTTGTAGCTTTCCTAAACTATTAATCAAGTTATTTTCTGTAGTTCTCTACTTCTGTAACGCTGTTGCTTTTCGGCCATGTTAAATGTAACCATAACAAGGTAGAATGTGGACCACTTAGCGAGGGGGCCCAAGACTTAAATTGGTCTAGCTTAATTTTTTTTATTTTTTTTTATAAATTTGATATTGTCAACATTTTAAAAAGAATAAATTATTATTAAATCACTCAAACAAAAACAATTTCAGGTGAATTAGAATCATTGTTAAATTTTCAAAATTATTTTCACTAAGATGTGCATATAATAATCACTAGTCAGTATACGGTGATCATTAAAAAAAAAAAAAAGATGATTTTTGGTTAATATGTGATGATCATTGGTCAACAAATGACAAATTAAAAGTTAACAATTATTGTAACCCATCTAAAAATATTTTTTTAATTGACTCACTCGAAATTATTTTTTATTTGAGTGACTCAACAATAATTTACTTTTAAAAAACTCAAATTATTTTTCTAGTTTAACAAAATAGAATATGAGACGATAGAAAAAAGAAATTGAGTAGATTACATACGCTGGCTTAGCAATTTAATAAAATTACAAAATAATTTTTCTTATTTTAAAAAGGTTTAAATATACTATAAATTTTTGTAGTTTGGATGAATTTTGAATCATGTCTTTATAATTTTTTTTTTCTCTTTTGAAGTTTTTATAATTTAAAATATTTTTAATTTGGTCCCTGTCTTCATCACCGTTATAAATCCATTGGTTTAGTGTTGACATTTCAAACATATTATCTATGTGGCAATAAGAGAAGCTGACATAGCACCAAAATGGCACCAAAATTTCTACCTCATCAACCTTTTTATGCATTTTTTGAGCCAAAATTTGATAAGATGACAATTTTTATTTCACTTTGACATCACATTAACCTTTTTTATTGCTACATAAACAAGTCATTTGTTATGTTAACACTAAACTGACAGAATTATAATCGTAAGATGATAGTAGGATCCAATTTAAAAAATTTCAAACTATAAGAATCCTAAAAGAAGAAAAAAAAATTTATAGGAACATGATTCAAAACTCGTCCAAACTAAAGGGATTTGCAGTATATTTAAACCTTAGAAAGACCTCTCTTCATGTACAATCTTAATCCTTAACGGGAGGTTTATGTTATGTTTATTAGTAAAAAGAAGAAACTAAATAAAAGTGATAAGCGATTAGGTGTGTTCTTATAATGTTTAGAGACTTGATGATTTATAAGAAATTCTTGGTTTGGACATCTGAGTTAAATGGGGATGTTGAAGAAAAAACCCCAAGATTAACACTATTCATGTATGGTTAAAGATGTTTAAAGACTGTGATTTAGTGAGGTTCATCCACCTAGAGTTAATTAAGCTAGTATTAACACAAACGAATTTTAATTGCACCCACCAAAAGCCTTTACTTAATACAAACATTCAATGTGGCACTTGACATCTTAATTAATTAAATCCTAAATAGCATTTTAATATTCTCAAGGGAATATCTAATGTTTGAGAAGTACTCTATCATCAAGGTTGAGAGTTTAAATCTCATTAGAATTCGGTGAAATGAAATTATAGAAGAGAATAAAGCTTCCAATGAAAACAATACATGAAGAAGTAGCTCTTCAATAAAGCCAATTTAAGTTTCTGTTTCATATTTTAAGTGTCTGTAGAAGCAGCATTAAATTATTTGTTTTTTAATTAATCACCTATTATTTGCTTGGTTAACATTTAACAATGTTAAACAGGTAATATAATTGGGTTTCTATGTTGAAACGATTTGGGAAGTTATTATAAGTAGGGTGCAGAAATTTAGAAAAGAGAGGGTGATGAGCTGCCGAGGCTCCTCAAATTAATTAAGTTAAGGTCGGTTACCTAAGCTATTTGCAGCATAAGACAGCCCTAAGTCGAACCTAAGGATTGTTCTATTTAGTGAATCATATTAAGAAGCATGTAAACAGGGGGGGTTTTGTTGGTTTAAGTGCTTGACAGAAATTAATTGAAAGTGGTAAAGTTTAAGAGAAAGCAACCAATCCAAGCCTTAACTGATTCTAATTTTAGTTCATCATTGATTTCTAATGATCCATTCAATTATTAACCATGTTCTTGGCCTTTAAAACATATTAAAAAGCCTCTCAATGTTCTATGGATTCTACTGGTTAAGCAACCAGAATTCGGTTTTAACTAAGACCAAATGAATTAAGCAAACATTCAAGTCTAGTTTTACCTAAGTCCATGATCCAGCCAAGGTGATTAATCCATCCAAAAGCTCAGAAACATTAATCAACCATACAATCCTCTTTTATCACATGCAATTAAGCAATCACACATGAAGATCCAAATTCGAATTTTAACAATCCAAACAGAATAGTCCAGAGGAAGCAAGAAACAGATTAATCATTGAATGAATAACAACAACACATAATCTCAAAACCAATAATCAGAACAGCCAAAACCTGGATTGATTTGATGAATTAGCCCTCCATGAACAAGAGAAGCTGAGTTCTTACAAAATATCTAAGAGAAAACTTAGGGACTAAGGAAGGAGTAAAAGCTGTCTAAAAATATCTAATTCACTACTTGTCAATTTCGGCTGCCCTCTTGTGCTGATATAGACCTCCAAAATTACATGCACACCCAAATTGCCCTTAGGGCACACTTGTTCCCATGGGCCATAGCTTCAATTGAGCTTTGGTTTGGGCCCATTTGGACTTGTCATGAGGAAGTTAGGCCCATTTAAGTGGCAAAAGGTGTCTGGAACCGTCAGCTAACTTCCACAGCAAATAAGACCATCTTAAATATAAAATATGGTGAACCGGTCTTCATATCAATTGAAGCTCTGTCTGTTAGCTTTCCAATGGTACCGTTTCAGGTCCATATGACATCCACAACTCAAGTTATGACCCAAATACTGCATGTAGGTCAGGATCCTGCGACAGCATGTCTTCTCTGGCTTCCAGGCTGCATATGACCTTCTGAACGTCCGAATTAGCTTTGGAGCCCTGAAAGAAAGTTGTAGACAATTCTCTCAGCTTTCCTATAAGGTATGACTCAGAATTTTTAGACATCCAGAACTCAAGATATGCACGAAACACAGAGACAGCATAAAATGCTCAGTATTGCTGGAAATTGCAATTAGGCACAAATGGATCCAAAGTCATGAAATGAGGTATAAGTCTATGCAATTCAGCCCAAAAGAGGTTTAAAAGACTAAGTATGAGGGATAACTATTGTATAAAAAGTGTGTTCATCAGAGGGAGAAGGCATGGAAAAGAAAGTGGTGAGAGGCAGAGGCTTTGTTTTAATGGCGTTGGTGGCTCTATTAGCAGTAATTCAAATACCAAATGATGTGTGTGTTCATGGGCATGCTTTTGCCTTCTCTTCTAGCTCTTGTTTACCTGATACAGGAAGCTATAAAAGGGCAAAGAAATGTGATAAGGAAATGCCAAGAGGAAGGACTGAAAGTACAAACACTTCAACACATGGCTCGGTAAAAATCATGCATTTTCAAATGTATAAACAAGCTAATCTATTAATACACTTAAAAAGATAGATTTTTCTACGAGTAAAGCTATCTAAGCTATTGTACTCGCACTCTTCATTCTGTTGTTTTTTCTCTTTATTTTCTCTCTCTGTTTAATTAATTACTTGTGCATGGCATGAGTTTACAACTAATTGTATCTTAAATTAAAGTTTTTGATTTATGCTTTTCTTTTTGTCCTAAATTGGCACTAGACAGTATGTATGTAATGAACTTACAGCTATGTAAAAGTCTTTGGTTCAATTCTTGTTGATGA
This sequence comes from Cercis canadensis, assembly GCA_003255065.1. NCBI lineage: Eukaryota > Viridiplantae > Streptophyta > Magnoliopsida > Fabales > Fabaceae > Cercis > Cercis canadensis. Next base: position 276,577 of record QAOA01000366.1, read on the forward strand.
CTCTTTATTACTTAGTATCACTAATTGTAATGTGCCATGCTTTAGCAATCTATCTAAAGAAACCTTTGTAATGGTAATGATTGTGAGTTGGAAGACAGAAAATCAAACAAAAAAAAAAATATTCTTTTCAAAATGTTCATCCCCATCCTCCAATATGTACATTTATAAGGAAGGAAATCTTTACATTCAAATTTTTTATTAGAATTTCAACAATTTCGAATTTGGTATCACCATGAATCCTCACTATACTCAACCTGCCTATATTGTGGTTGAGATGGATAATGCCTTTGATAGGCATAGGGAAGTTCTCCTCCATAGCTGCTCGCATCTTCCCCTCTCCCCACATAAGGATATGGATTCCCAAAGAGATAATCTGCAGTCCCTTTCCACATATCCTCCCCGCAATAATATCCATCATCAGTAACTTGATGACAACAATTTTCTCTCTTCTTCATACGTGCCAAACAAGGCCAATAACCAAACAAGCTTTCACAAAGATCTAAGGATTCCAACCCATATCCACTAGGAAATTGAGGAGGTACTTGCTTCTCATACTCATAACTCTGTTCTCCACTGGACCCATTACCAGACCCAGAATAGTCTTCACTTTCATAAGGCTTCAGATCCTTTGTGTCATGGACAGTGTCTTCTACTTCCTTTGGCAGATCTATAATTCCATTTTCTGACTTGGGCATTTCTTCAGTAACCTGGGGGGCACTTTCACTCTGGGGCTTGGTTGCTTTTTCATCAATTCCTTCCTCCACAATTGGCAATGGAATTGGTTCTATGGCCCCAGAAGGAACAGCATCAGAAGCATGGAAGCTTTTTGAACTTGAACCAGAACGAGGATAACAGATTTCATCTGAAGGTGGTAAGGGTTTGCCATAGGTAACAGCAAGGTTATACCCACCACCGTAAGGTGTTGGATCATATTCTTCAAACTCAGGCTCATTAAATTCCAAATTAGAGTAAGAGATAACAAGCTGAGTCATACCCAGATTTGGATCATACTCAATCAATTTTGGGTCACTAACAGTGGTGCCAGAGTATGCAATTGTTGAGAAACTTAGAGAAGGGTAATTAGGATTTTGAGGATAATAGGGATCATATACATGCCCAGAATATGAATTTTGAGAATAAAAATATGGATTAGACCCAGAATATGAATTTTGAGAATAATAATATGGATTAGACGCAGAATATGAATGATTCAAGTTATAGTCATTCTGAGCAAAAAAGGCTGAATTTTGAGCATAATCATGATAATTGGCAGTAGCATAAGAGTTGAAATTATACTCACCAAAATCAGAACCAGAATAAGAGCTGTAGTAGGCCATTCTGATCAGAAATTGAAATGGAACCAAAATAATGGAAGTGACTATCCCCTATCTTCTACCAATAATATCTATGAAAGAGAAATGGCATTTTTTTCTTCATGTTTAAACCTTAAAGTATGTGGGTTCATCATATCATAAAGTCTCTTACCAACCGCTGAATTCTTATCTTATGCTTAAATGTCCACATGCAATGAAAATGGCAAGTTTAGTTGTGTAAGAATGTGGCAAGTTGGTGGTGCCACGCTCTAGAGGTAGAATCCATATTTTAACCATGTGTCCCCCACTTTAAAGAGGAGCTGGCGGGTGTTAGCCTCTTTAGCGTGCTAAACTCACTCTCTCTAGTTCCCACTAGTAGAAAGAGGCATAATACAATTCAGCACAAAATTCATTATATATATCGTGCTGCTAAAGGCTACGTACTATAGCCAAAACTATTTGCTTTTGTGGAACTTTGGTGTTTTTCATCTTTTTGGGTGGTAATTACATGTGATTTTGTGTTGAGTAGGGTATCTTAGCCCTAAAAATTCAAAGGAGAAAAAAAAGAAAAAGGAAAAAGAAGTAGGAGCAATGTGACTGGCATTAGAGAATTCATCAATATCATGAAAGCTGTGGGCCAAGCCTTTGTTTTCAGTCAGTAGTGAGGACCAGAACCTCAAAGTAGAATGATTAAAGATGTCTACTTTTCAAGACCAATGATCACCCATGGATAATGGTGTGACAAGAAAAGTATATATGATCATTTCATAATTTCTTCACAATATTTGGATAAATACGTATACACAAGTAATTGAGTCTGTTATTTACACTTTTTTTTCATTAAATAAAGAAAAATAGTTTGTTTTAGTTAGAAAATATTAGAGAATGAGAAATATAACATAAAACTTCAACCTTATAACAAAAAACCAAGAGTAAACTTCAAAATTTACTCCATATAAAATACACGAATATAAAAAATATATATGACATGACACTAGTTTTTTTATTTTTTTAATTATAGCTACGATTTTAGATTAAACAGGAAATTCACAAATCCTAAAAATAATTTTAATAATTTAATTTTCTTTTCTCTAATCATATAGCACTAGACATTCAAACATAACCAAAAGACACAGTCGTATGGAGTATCTTTTTAGCAATCATTTGTGACTGCACTTTCATTGAAACTGCTGCTGGTGTCTTATAGTGATCAAGACCATGGCGGAACATGCAGAGTCTCAATTGCTTCTTCAGGCAGCGATCAAGATCCTCATGGTTGACATTAATTGAACTTGTTACATATGCCATAACTATATATGCTTTCGGCAGTTGTTCCTTAACATTGCAGTGAGGATGGGATCATCAAATCTTGGCGTCATTGAAATAATTCCATCTTGTTCTTGGGAAACTGGAGAAGGAATTGCAGAACTTTCTTTCACTACTAGAGTAAGCAAGAACACCATCACCACTATCATCACTAAACCAACTCTCCTCATAGCTCTCTCCTTTGATTGTATTTATCACTTGGAAATGGTGGTTTAGTACTTACGTTATGTGTGGCAAAACTGCCTATTTATAAACATGTGATTTCTTCATTCTCAATGGTAATCCAATTGAAGGAAATTAAACTTTACAAGCAATTACACTCAACTGATATTCTATAAAAGCATTGTTGATCTTCCAAAACATACACCCAAAACACACTAATATGAAGTGTCTCTAGTAAAGTATATAGAGAACTGACAAGAAACAAATGAATTTCTTATCTTGACGTTGCTATACAAGATTAATTATTTCATCACAAAATTCCTGAGCTTTTACTGCTTCTGCTGGTGGTGGCTTGAAGGTGAAACCATGGCGGAGCATACATCGTCTCAATTGCACTTTCATGCAGTGATCAACATCTTTTTGGCCAACTTCGTTACATATAGCATAACTTTTGTAACAGCAATTCTTCAGTGTCTTTAAACGGAAGATTGGATCATTATATTTATCAGTGATAAAAAGAACCCCATCTTGTACTGTTAAAACTGGAGAAGGAATTGAAGAACTTCCTTTCACTACTAGATTAAGCAAAAGCACTATCACCACTCTCATCACTCCAACTCTCCTCATTGCTCTCTCCTCTAAATTTGTCACTTGGAAAATGGAGGTTTAGCACTTAGCATTATATATGGAAAATTTTCCTTTTATATATACTTGAATTGTTCATCATTCGGTGATCCAATTGAAGGAAATCAAAGTTCACAAGCAATTACATTGATGAATTAACACAAAGTTACACTTTAAAGGAATTAGTTAACATTGTTCCTCAAAGGGGTCAAAATGATAAGCGACGGCATAAATTTTTTTCCATAATATCCAACATGTCTTTTCATTATCTTTAAGTGTAATTGATCTTTCCTGAAAAAGATGATTATATCTCTTTATTTAGATCAGGACACCAGCATCTATAGTAATATGTGTCAAGTTATTAATTATTAAATTATTGATAAGTTTATTTCATTAGCTAACTTTTATAAAGAAATCAAATCTAACACGCTAAATGAAGCCTTTAAGAGTGGGTTCTTCACACTACCTTTTTACATGCTTCTCTGCCATGAAGGTATGAACATCATGATCTAGTTGAAGTGATTGTCTGGCTGACACTCAAATAAACTCTTACAATCAATGCGTTTGCAATCACATGGGTTTTTCTGAAAATTAAGCTGGCTACAAGATAATTAGTGTGCAAATAAAATTATTTGACGTGAAGAAATATTGTTTTGATAATTTTTTAGAGTAACTCACACACTACTATAGATTAAGAAAAAACACTACCTCCACTATCATCACCCCAACTTTCCTCATAGCTCTTCCTCCACTAGAAAAATTGAGGTTTAATTAGTACTTAACATTAAAGTGCCTTTTATATATACATGAATTGTTCATTCTAATTAGTAATCCAATTGAAGAAAACCAAAGTTAACAAGCAATCACTTTGATGAATTAACACAAACTTACACATTAGAAGTAATGAGAAGTGGTCAGCATTGTTTTGTTCTTTGGAGTGATAAAATGATACGTGGTATAAATAATTTTCAAATATTCAACATTTCTTTTCATTATCTTTTAAGGGTTATTGACTTTCCTGAGAAAGATATACGGTTATATATTATATATCTCTTTGTTTGGATCAGGGCACAAGCATCTAGAGTAATTGAATGTGTCATAACTCTGCTCATGGCACTCTTGCAGTATCCTTGCATGGTAGTAGATCAGATTAGTAACCGCATCTTGTACTGGAGAAACTGGAAAAGCATTTACATAACTTGCTTTCACCACTAAAATAAACAAATATAGCATCACCACTACCCCAACTCTCCTCATAGCTCTCTACTGTAATTATATTTATCACTTGGGAAATGGAGGTTTAGTTAGTACTTGATTTTATGGAAAAACTGCCTTTTATATATACGTGAATTGTTCATTCTCATTGGAGATCCAATTGAAGGAAATCAAAGTTTACAAGTAATTATATATGTATTGATAACACAAAATACACTTTAAAAGGTTGTGAGAAGTAAAAATAGAACTTCGGCTTCAATAATTTTCATAGCATCCGAATGTCCAACATGTCCTTTTATTTATCATATAAGTGTAACTGACAATTTCTTGAGAAAGATGATTCACTCTTTATTTGGATGAGAGTACCAGCATCTACAGAAATTGCATGTGTCAAGTTGTAAATTAAATTATTGATACGTTTATTTCATTGCTAACAGTTTTAAAGGAATATAGGAAGAGCTATCATAATATTCAATAGGGGGTTGCTATTTCCATAATCACTATTGTTAATATCACAATTTATTTATTAAAAAAATATTATATAGATAAAATTAAGTAAGATTTAAATCGAATGGTTTTATTTATTTGTAAAGACTTACCTTATACCTATTATGGTCAAAATTTTCTTTTGTATTAATTATGAATACTTTCTTTCTACACCCCCCCCCCCCCCCCCCNCCCCTCTCCCTTGAATTTAGCTTAAATCCCCATTGATCTATCATTGTCTAGTGTTCACGTGTTGATGGTAAACATCTTTTCATATTCAACAAGAGTAATTTAGTCTATATTATATTTAGACATTAAATAGACTATAAAAACAGCTGCAAGCCATTCAATAACGGAAAAATAAACAGTCAAATTATAACTTTGTTATTCGCCTTATAAAATATATTTCCTAGGTTGAAAGGAGAAAATAAAGAGAAAATTATTGTTTATATCTTGTGTTGTTGCAAAAATCCACATGAGCCACTAACTTGTTTGTAACTGCACAATGAATGAGTGCTAAGAGTGTAATGAGCAAATGACTAATTCTAATAGCAATAGCACTTGAAACTTAGTACTACGGTAGGAACCGAAATTTTTTTGTCCTGTAGATGAAGCCATAACGGTGCATACAGCGTCTCATATGTAGTTCCATGCAGTGATTATGAGCAACTTCTTTGTGAACTCTACGCTCACATTTAGCATTACTCTGGACACGGCGCTTCTGCAGTATCACTTCATGGTACATCGGCAGATATGTAGAAGCAATTACAGAACTTGCTTTCACTACAAAAGTAAGCAAAATCACCATCCCCACTATCATCACTCCAACTCTCCTCATAGCTCTCTCTCTCTCTCTCTCTCTCCCTCTCTTTAATTTGTATTTATCACTTGGTAAATGGAGGTTTAGTTCTTATCATTATGTATGACGAAACTGCCTTTCATATATTCATGAATTGTTCATCCTCCTTGGTGATCCAATTGAAAGAAATCAAAGTTTACAAGCAATCACTTTGATACCACAAAAGTACACTTAAAAGGACGTGAGAACTAGAAATAGAAATTCGGCTACATGTAAGTGACTTCAATAATTTCATGTCCTTTCAATATCTTTTAAGTGTATTTGACTCTTTCATGGGAAAGATGACTCTTTAGCACTCTTACGCTATGGTCATTGATTGTCTTTCCCTTAATTCAGAGAGTTAGTAAAAACCACAAAATCAAACCATAGAAGCACGAGAGATGGTAGAGTTACAGTTTGGAAGATGGAGCAAAAGAGAGATGGAGAGACAAGAGAGGCCTCGTTAAATAGCCAAACATTTTTTTTTTTAATGAAACAAAGTGGTAGAGATCGTATATTCTTCCAAAAATAATTATAAATGTATCTCAATCTGGCAACAAATTTATAGTCTTTTTAGATTCAATTTCAACAATTTTTTTTTCTGTATAGTTTTTTAAAGAGTACAACCTTTTTTTAGTCTTTGAAAAATGTAGTCATTGACAAATTCGTCCTCCAAAAATTTTTGATGACAAATTGATCTTTGAATTATTATTTCGCTGACAAATTAGTCCTTCGGTAGGCAAAATTAGTGAAAAGAAAATGAGAACTTAAATGAGAAAATAATAGCTTAAACATAACTAGACAAGATCAGTGAAAGAATTTTAGGAAAAGGGTCTAGAACTTTTCTCATTAAAGTACCAGAGGACTAATTTGTTAGATAGAATAATAATTCAATGACCAATTTATCATCAAAAATTTTTGGAGAACGAATTTGTCAATAGTTGCATTTTTTTCAATGACTAAAAAAAGGTTTTACTCTTTTTTAAATTGGAAAAATAGGCCCTCTTTTCCAACAATCGTTACCCACCTATCCAAATTGTACTGATGTGGTAGGAAAAATTGGAGGATGTGGCACTGACTGGTGATGATGTGGCAAAATAAGTTGGGAGGAATTTTTGAAAATTATTTCAAATATAATTACAATATATAAATTAAAAAATAACACAAGACAATCAAACATACCCCAAAACAGAGACTGAAGTATAAAGAGAATTATCACAAGAAACAAATTAGCTAAGCCTTTATCTTGACGTTTGTGTTTGCACAATCATTAATGCTGCTGGTGGATCCTGTAGAAGAAAGAAACCATAGCGGTGCATACAGCGTCTCAATTGTCTTTCCACGCAGGAATGAATATCTTCTTTCTGGACTCTACGACTGCAAATTGCACCACTCTGCTCACGGCACATCTCCATTATTTTTACATGGTAGATTGGATCAATTCCAACCCCATCTTTTGCCGATGAAACTGGACAAGCAATTACAGAACTTGCTTTCACTGCTAAAAGAAGCATAAACAACGTCACCACTATCATGGCTCCAACTCTTCACATGGCTCTCTCCTTTGATTGTATTTATCACTTGTTAAGTGGAGGTTTAATACTTTGCATTATTATGGCAAAAAATGCCTTTTATACATATACATGAATTGCTCATTCTCATTGGTGATCCGATTGAAGCAAATCAAACTTCATACATTTACAACACTAAAATAGACCTCAAAAGGTAATGCCAGGTAGAAATAGCAGTGTTCTTTGAAGAGGTTAAAAACTTACAATTACAATTGGCTTCATCAATTTTCATAGTATCGAACATATCCTTTTATTATCTTTTTAAGTTTATTTCACTCTTGCTTGAGAAAGATGATTAACTCTTCATTTTTATCAGGGTACAAGAATCTTTATTTAATTAATATTTTTGGTGAAAGGGTACCAGCATCTGTACGAAATCTACAAATCAGGTCCTCTATGAAATCAACAGGTACTTTTATTTCATTGTAACTTTCAAAAATAAATATAGCTAGTTGAATAGTATTCAATAAAAACTAGTATTGAACTCAGGGAACAGTAGGAACCAACTGAAATCAATGCGTCAGTTTCATCAAGAAATCAGTTCAACTTTCCAAATTATACTAACATGATGAGCATTTCTACCTACTGTTAAAATAATGTGAACATATGCATTCAACAGAGAGTGAAAGACAGTAAAAATACATCTGCCAAGATGTCGAACCCAACAATGCCACGTTTGGCCATGCTGATTCAAGCGTCTAATCTGCTACGAAGTTGGAAGATAAGTCTAATGGCAACAATTTTAAACCATAAATCAATTGCGTGATAAGTAACTTCAGATTGAATACACATATAAATCAAAACCCTTCTTACATGTCACACTTGTAAACCACACAATTACACATTCCTCAACAAGAACAGTACAACTATTTAGCTGAGCTTGGAAGACATGTGATTTTATGCATTTGATGAAACTCCCCAATATAAGCTAAGATTTCACTACCTTGTTAAATGATCTGTGTACATGATCTGAGGCATGATGAACCAATGCTTAGTGGCTTTCATTGGGCTCTACTCTATAAAACAAAAAATGTCAACAACCTGCAATACAAGCAGTGACGATCATTCACAAAAACTAAAAAAAAATTCATACAACATCCAGTACCACTTACAAAGATAGTAAACTAGCATACTTGTTCTTGTTATTATACAATTTTGGTAAGGAATGGTCAATAATACCTGAGGGAAGGAATACAGAGTTGAAGCCCACTACTCAAGAGGAGGGTGAATCAGATGTTGCCTCTTGTCTTGGTCTTCTGCGTTCTGGAGGCGGACCATCTCTCCGCCTCTCATACCTTCGACTCTCATATTTTGATGATCCATTACGCTTTGGTTGATAAGTAGGGTACTTGCAAGGAATAATCTCCCCATTTATATACTTATCACCTAAAATTGAAGAACATAAATTCAAAATTGATGATAACATTATCAAAACAGGTTAACTATATAGGAGACATAAATTAAGTGTAGAAATTAAACACTAGTCACCTCCATAGTCTTTATTTTTAACATCTATGTATGAGTCTGGCAAAACCCAAAGAACACCAGGCAATCCTACAACCAAGGAGCAGAGAAATAAGACATAAAGAGCCAATATTAATGAAGTAACATAGCAAGGTTATCGGACAATTGCAAAAGGCTAAGATGAAACTTTACCCTTGAATTTCTCAGATGTTGCTTCATCAACAGTGCATTGGAATCCAGTGTAGGTGGTGGTACTAAAGGCATACATGTTCTTCTTTGCTTCTTCCATGCTGATATACAAACACCAATAGATAATGTGAATTTACTGCAGAAATTCCATGACAATCACAAGGTACAACCCCAACGTAAAACAGAAAACATTATTACCAAAACATCTACCAACCAGCTTCTATTCATCTTAAAAAATTAACTCCTTTTCATTGATATGTCACAGAAGCACTCATGCTGTCATGCCCTCAACCATACATTTATCTGAAAGACCCCAACCTCCCCAAAACAGACATCATGTTTCATAAGCTGCAGCCTCAATTTCTATATACCTTTCATTTCTTAGATTATTACCAGTAGCACTTACAAATTAGTACCTAAATTTCAATTCTAGTCACAAAAACTGTAAAAGAAATTATCCTTCCATTGTTCTAACAAGTCTCACTCATTCAATAAAAAGAAGCATCATATGTCAAAATCAAAGGAAGAGAAAGAAAAGCAGGGTAGATGCGTTAAATCAACGTCCCTTTTACCCCCTTCTATATAATGCAATATCAACCACCCCCTTCAGCTAATTCCAGCTACTACAACTAATCCAAGCTATTAAAAAAAAAAAAATTCCAAAGGCTCCTAAAACATATAAAACTTTTTCCCAGTCAGTTAGAATGAACAATGTCAATGGACCAAAAAAAAAATCCCTTTTTTCTTTGACCCAATTTTCCCAGCAACCAAACAAGAAAAAACACGATTAAAATCAGAAAAAGGGTAAGAAGAAGAAGGATTGAGAGCGAACCTTCCCAAGACAGTGGCAAGAGTATTGAGGTAAGTATCAATCATCTGTTCCCTGGTGGGAGCAGGGTCCTTAGGGAACTCCATCACTATAAGCCAATGGTTGTAGTCGCAACCAGGGAGCATAATAGTCTCCCTCTGCTCACTGCTACTGCTCCTCTTGGCCGAGTAATCCCCATCAACTGCGGCCCGAATCAGCGTCCTGGTTCGGGTATTTTGGGTCCGAATCGAATGCGGGAGGCTCCAGCAAAAACGAAGATTGGTTGGGGTTGCAGGGTTGAAGGTTGGAGCAGAGGTTTTAGGGTGAGAAGGGAGGGTTAGGGTTTTAGGCGAGAAAGAGAGATTAACTGTGGCCATTGGAAGATAGAGTCACTTGAGAGAAAAATGGAGCAAAGCACTCTGTGTTACGGGTGATAAGGTTCTTCTTTCTGCTCAGACTTGACGACACAAAGAGGGATATTTTATGTGTTTTATACTCGTGCAGATGAATTAAACGACGTCGTAGTATGCTTTCAGCAAATGAAATATCTAGTCCAGAATCCGGATAGAGAGTAGACTGGGTATTAAAATTAGCCCAGTACAGATCTGTTCACCCTTGTTTGTTCGGTCCAATTGGGCCCATTTATTACTCAACAATTCAATTTTTGGGCTATTTGGGTCCAGCTAAGCCCATTATTACTCAAATATACATTATTTTGGGCCACTGTCTACTTATGACAAAACCTGCCTTTCGGCCCAATTAAAATCTGCTCATCACCAAAGTGGGCCTTTTTGGGGCTTTCTTGTTCCTTTTCATTGGGTCAAAGCATAAACTAGCGTTCAAGTATTTTTTGGGCCTACAAAGTCATGCTCTCATTATAGACCCCCTTGGCATTGGCAATGCCTCAATCATGGCAAAAAAAATATATATATTGTTTATATTTGTAATTTTAAACCTAAAAAATGTTTCAATTTTTTTTCAACTTGAGTAATATACGTAAAGAAAATCCTCAAGGGTGGGTGAACCCAAAATAATTAGTTGAGCACCAAGAATTCTATCAAGGAGCTCACAAGTTAAAATCTCATTAAGACAAGGTCATATGAAATTATGAGAGGAGATAATAAACCTCCATCGTGTAGTAAATTTCAATCTAAATCATTTGTTTGTATATAGTTGATTAAGGCATAAGAAAAGCTCAACAAATAAATGAGTCTATACTACATAAATCTTTGAGGACTCAACCCAATCAGTGATATGATTAATTCACTAATAAATTCAATAAGTACAAGATTAGGTGCATTACATCATGAAAATAATAAAAATCAATCCATGAAAATTATTATATGTACCGAACTTATATGTAAATGATAATAATTTAGTGTCTTGCCTGATAAATAATGAAAGGAAGGTGCTGACCATATTAAAAAAAAAAAAAAAGATTAAATCTCTCACTATATTATAAGTTTTGACCAAATCTTTTATATCAGTTGTTCAACAGAACTTAATTATTTAGACTTTGCAGAGAATAGGGAAGAAGAAACCCTAAAAAACAAAAACAAAAAAAAATTCACACCAAACCTTGTTTTATTACCATCAAAAACAGTTTAATTATTGTCACAAGACCTTGAGGCAATTAGCACAGATATATAACTCATTGTTTATGTACTTGAAGTCTTCTCTCTTCTTCTTTTTACCCTTTTAAATTTTGCCATCGTTGTCCTTTTATATTTGATGTTTCTGCTTTAGACAAAATATCTTCTTTTTTATTCAAAGATTATTCCACACTACTAAATTTCTAAGAAGGAGCAGTTTAACCTTCTTTTGTGGGGCAATTGGAATGTAGTACTTGTAAGGAAGCAATCCTTATCAGACAAGGGATATTATCTCAACATGGTTTGACTTAAACAGGTAAAATGTGCATGCTACCCGACAATAATTAAGATTAGTTAATCGAGTTTTCCATAGATAATTGTCTTTAAGCTCACTTAATGCGAAGAGATTTTTTGTGAATCTCCTTAGTTAGGTTGTGATTGACCTGTACTTGTTTGTATTATCATTTTGGGTAAGTAAACTTAAACCATGCATCTTAACCAGCTTCCCCAACCAAACTTTGCAACTTTCAACATTTGCATTGCGTGGACCAAGTGTTTAAGACTTTAGAAAATATATGTTCACGATCAAGAATAATGGATATGTGAACTGGATGACTGACCTCAAGTCAATTTAGCCGCAAGTTCGAAGGGGAGAAATATTCGGGGAAGGTTACAATTAGAAGAAAAACCTCACTTTAACTAAGAGAAACACTAGTTAAGTAAAATATATTTTTAGTCCTTGAATAATTTCTCAAATGTTACTTTAGTCTTTGATTTATTTTTTTGTGTAGCTTTAATTCTTGAATAATCACATTGCCCGCCAAATTAGTCTTCCGTAGCACAAAAAATAATCACTTAAATGATTAATTTGGTGAGCAGAGTGATTATTTGAGAACTAAAGTAACATTTAATAAATAATTCATGGACGAAAAATGTATTTAACTCTATTATTGCTCTCCTCCTTTATTCTAAATTGTTAGATTAAAGTTTTAATTCTCTTAGTTAAAATTAGATATTGCTAAGTATATAAATGTCAAGAAATTAGGGGAAAAAGTGTATAACATAACTCTTTGACTTAAGGGTAACATTTAACATCAAATCGAAACAAAAATCTTTTTGAAAATGAGTGATAATTGATTTATGAAAGTGAAATGTTATTTAGTCAATTTTAACAGACGAAAGAAGTGGTGAGATATATAAGATTTTTATATTTTACTTTTCAATGTTGATGCTCTTTAATTAATAACAAAATGGTAGACTTGAGGAGTAAGTCACATTAAAGACAAAAGGGAGAAGAAGGTATGATTTTGTAAGCATGAAGAAAATTCCTTGTTGAGCAATGATGACAAATAGAAAGAAGTAGAATATTGAGTAGGTCCAACACATTTCTCAACTTCATTTGTATATCCCATTAACATATATATCTAGATAGAAACAAAATCTACCTAATGTAAAAGTAAGAGTCCTTGAGTCTATTACCTTTCAAAGTCCTTTGATCCATTAGAGTAACATTGACCCACATATATAGAAAAGTAAAAAATATATCACCTTATGATGTAGCTATGACTCATAAAATTGGACCAGCCACCTAAAAAATATCAAAGTCATGCAATAAAATAGTAGCAATGAATTAAGTTCTGAACTTTGTGGTAGAAACAATAGATAAGAAAAGCATGGCTTCAAATGGTCCTAAATAAAACAATGTATAAGTTTGAAAAAGGAAAAAAGGTATAGGGTTTATGGGAAAGGACTTTCAAGGAAATAATGTATTTCACTTCAGAACAAAATCAAAGATATTTGAGTGAAGAGGTTGAGACAATGAACCACACATAGTCCAAAATCAATGCCCTATAATTTCAATTTGCAATAGGAATTAAATGTAGAAGGGTTATATATATATATAAAAGGTGGGACCCTTGTTGACTAAGGGAATGTTTGGATGGATAGATATGGGTCAATAATCCATGTCAACCCCACCAAGGTGAAGACTAATTAGGTAAGATTTGCTTTAGTCCACAAGGCAATGATTAACAACTTGTCTGTCTTTGGAATTTAAGAACTCCGTGTAAAAATGTAAACGCATGACAAATTTTTATAGCTATAAGTCAATTTTGATTGAGACGAGTGGCGGAAAGGAACAAGCCCTTAATTAAGCTTTATATATATATATATATATGCATTTAACTTTTAAATATTTTACTTCCTAACAAAGAAAAAAAAAATATCTTCTCTAATTTCTGAAAGTGTCCTAAAGCCAAAAGTCATTAGATTCAAACTGGGATCGACTATGCTGACTTTGAGGGTTTATTAAGCGTGTGTTTGGGGAAGTATTTCACAACCGCAAAATCAGACAGAAGACCTTGCGGGATAGAATCAATTTTTTGTCATATTGATTGTTGAGTCCAATCAACATGATTTTGGTACACGCTAAGAATGTTTGAATTCAAGTTACCAAGTCTAGAGAGATTAAAGACTCGTATTACCTTAAAGACAGTTGATTAGACTCACATAAATTAATAATGTTAGATATAAAACTATTCATTGGCTAGCCATTACCTAATAACTTAAGCTTTTGAGTTAAATCAGTTTTTAATATGATATCAGAGCCTCTTTAACTAAACAGTTAGGAAATCAAATGTTTTTTCTCTCACTTTTTCAATTAAATTGAAATTTCAGTAGAAGCTATAAGTGGGCCGATGCTTTGTTACACTTCAAGCCCAAAGGGTTTTTGCATTCGAGAGCGTGTTAAATATAAAATCATTCATGGGCAATGATTTTCAACTAACAACTTAAGTTTTTGGATTTAATCAATTTTTGACAAAAAATAATAAGCCAAGAGATAAACCTAGTGGTGGAGGCAAATATGTAATGTCACAATTCTATTTATTTTTAACAAATTAAGTTTTGACATGGTATCAGATCCTCTTCGACCAAATGGTCAGAATATCAAATCCTCATGCCCTCACTTTCTTAATTAAATTGAAATTTTAGCACAAGGTATAAGTAAATTTATGTTTTATCCACACTTCAAGCTCAAATGATTTTCGCGTGCGAGACATGTTAAATATAAAACTATTCCTGAACTTTCACCTAACAGCACCTTTAGCGTTATAGCTTATGCACAAACAGCTAACCAATTGTAACCCAAGGGATAAACCTAGTGGTGGAGGCAAATGATGTAATGTCACAATTCTATTATATTATTGCCTTTTTTTAGGGCGAAATTTGTAAGAAATTTTCTTGTTAATTCTCTAATCTTGATATGAATAGTCTACCTTTGATCAGACTACAGACTAAAATTCAGCTAGTCAATGGAAGTCTATGGTTAATTAGCATTTTAGAAAAAGAAGGTTTGAATTAATATATATAGTTGAAAATTGCATAATCATTTCTCTCATTGAGCACGCTAAATCTAACCTAAATTTGTATTATGTTAATTGACCCAAGGTCCCAAAAGTATTAACAATGGTAAGAATTTCTCAGTTTTTTTTTAAAACCATCTGGTCATATTCCATTAGAATGAAATAATCAGCTGTTTTAATCTTGAACTTTTATGGGGTTTTTTTTTTATTTTATTTTATTCTTTGTATACATGATTTAATTTGACTTATTAGTGTTGAAGTAGAAAATAGTTTCCTGATTAATCATGTATTTTCCTACTTTCTGTGGATGAAACACATGAATTTTAACAAAAATATATATATTTCGATTATTAAGATAAATTCAACACACTGAGGAATTACGTGCCCTACTTCTAAGAAGTTCTCACTTATGGAATCTTCCGGAATTGTCTGAATATTCTTTTAAATGAATCTGTTTGTGTTTGGTGTGTTTTGGTTGAAGAACTAATCAACCATCAAGTCTTTGTTTTTTTTTAAGATCTCTTTATTATTATTTTTCTTTTGTCTTTGAGAAAATAAGGAAAACTTCGGTTTAAGTTCAAATTTGAATACCTTATTCACAACTTCTCGCAAGATAATGTACATCTAATTTACTAAACCTTCAAGTCAAATCCTTGTTTGGAAATTTAGGAAAAATGGAAAGGGTTAAAGAGAGAAGAGAATAGGTAAAGAAAAAAATAATAGCAAAGTAAACCATTAAGTGTGGCTCAGTTAACAAACTAAGTTTTATGTGAGCGCAAATCCGAAAGTAATATCAAGAGTTTAAATTCCACTAAAAACACTGATGCCTCAAGCATGCCAAAACTTAAGTATGGATTAATTTCATACTAAAAATATGATGACTTGAACCAAAAAAAAATACAGAAATTAGTTGACACGTGTTAAATGCACCTGTCATCAAAGTATCGATAAGCATCAACCCTCAATAATTATATCCAAATATTAGAGTGCATTTGTATCCAAAACCTTTTAATCTTCCAACAAAAATTATATAGAATACTATGACACACAAGACATACCAATATCTTCGCCATGCATGTAATAAAAAAAAACCACTTTGTCCTTAACAATATTTTATTTTTCCTAAGACATAAGTAAAGTATGATATATTATATATAGTGGGTGGCAGTAATAGGGAACCTTCGGGGTTGACTAAAGCTTACCCATACATAGCACGTTGATTAACAAAACACATGCCTATTTGAAGTTAAGAGTTGCTTGCACCTCTTCACCCACTTATAATTCAAACTCGTGTCCACTGAACTTAGTCTCTTTTCTCTTTTTATCTTCATTTGTTCCTTACGTTTATTTTTTGTTATAATTTATATATATTTTCTTTTCTTTTCCCCTTATCATTATTATCCTTTGAAATTTGACACGTGGATCACTCATTGTACATCAACCTCTAGCTCCTCTCATTCTGCATTACACGTGATCCTCTGCTACCTTGCCTCCTAAGCTTTCTTTATTTGCTTCCATGTCCTAGCTCCTCATGTCTCCACTCTCCATTTTGTCATATTGCACACCTCAATATCACACAAGCATGACATCACATTAGTTGTTCACCTACTTATACAAATACGTATATATATACATACATCTGCATGCAATATACAATCATTTCAAATTAATGCAAGTAATGCGAGTTAACAGTTTTTAAATGTATAAACCAGTATTCAAGTAGAATGATTTAAATTCAGATACATTTATTATATGATTATATAAATTTGTACAATATCTAATTAAGNTAACCCAAGAGATAAACCTAGTGGTGGAGGCAAATATGTAATGTCACAATTCTATTTATTCTTAACAAACTAAGTTTTGACATAGTATCAGATCCTCTTCGACCAAATAGTCAGGATATCAAATCCTCATGCCCTCACTTTCTTAATTAAATTGAAATTTTAGCACAAGGTATAAGTAAATTTATGTTTTATCCACACTTCAAGCCCAAATGATTTTCGCATGCGAGACATGTTAAATATAAAATTATTCCTGAGTTTTCACCTAACAGCACATTTAGCGTTATAGCTTATGCACAAACAGCTAACCAATAGTAACCCAAGGGATAAACCTAGTGGTGGAGGCAAATATGTAATGTCACAATTCTATTTATATTATTGCCTTTTTTTAGGGCGAAATTTGTAAGAAATTTTCTTGTTAATTCGCTAATCTTGATATGAATAGTCTACCTTTGATCAGACTATAGACTAAAATTCAGCTAGTCAATGGAAGTCTATGGTTAATTAGCATTCTATTCTTTGTATACATGATTTAATTTGACTTATTAGTGTTGAAGTAGAAAATAGTTTCCTGATTAATCATGTATTTTCCTACTTTCTGTGGATGAAACACATGAATTTTAACAAAAAAATATGTATTTCGATTATTAAGATAAATTCAACACACTGAGGAATTACGTGCCCTACTTCTAAGAAGTTCTCACTTATGGAATCTTCCGGAATTGTCTGAATATTCTTTTAAATGAATCTGTTTGTGTTTGGTGTGTTTTGGTTGAAGAACTAATCAACCATCAAGTCTTTGTTTTTTTTTAAGATCTCTTTATTATTATTTTTCTTTTGTCTTTGAGAAAATAAGGAAAACTTCGGTTTAAGTTCAAATTTGAATACCTTATTCACAACTTCTCGCAAGATAATGTACATCTAATTTACTAAACCTTCAAGTCAAATCCTTGTTTGGAAATTTAGGAAAAATGGAAAGGGTTAAAGAGAGAAGAGAATAGGTAAAGAAAAAAATAATAGCAAAGTAAACCATTAAGTGTGGCTCAGTTAACAAACTAAGTTTTATGTGAGCGCAAATCCGAAAGTAATATCAAGAGTTTAAATTCCACTAAAAACACTGATGCCTCAAGCATGCCAAAACTTAAGTATGGATTAATTTCATACTAAAAATATGATGACTTGAACCAAAAAAAAATACAGAAATTAGTTGACACGTGTTAAATGCACCTGTCATCAAAGTATCGATAAGCATCAACCCTCAATAATTATATCCAAATATTAGAGTGCATTTGTATCCAAAACCTTTTAATCTTCCAACAAAAATTATATAGAATACTATGACACACAAGACATACCAATATCTTCGCCATGCATGTAATAAAAAAAAACCACTTTGTCCTTAACAATATTTTATTTTTCCTAAGACATAAGTAAAGTATGATATATTATATATAGTGGGTGGCAGTAATAGGGAACCTTCGGGGTTGACTAAAGCTTACCCATACATAGCACGTTGATTAACAAAACACATGCCTATTTGAAGTTAAGAGTTGCTTGCACCTCTTCACCCACTTATAATTCAAACTCGTGTCCACTGAACTTAGTCTCTTTTCTCTTTTTATCTTCATTTGTTCCTTACGTTTATTTTTTGTTATAATTTATATATATTTTCTTTTCTTTTCCCCTTATCATTATTATCCTTTGAAATTTGACACGTGGATCACTCATTGTACATCAACCTCTAGCTCCTCTCATTCTGCATTACACGTGATCCTCTGCTACCTTGCCTCCTAAGCTTTCTTTATTTGCTTCCATGTCCTAGCTCCTCGTGTCTCCACTCTCCATTTTGTCATATTGCACACCTCAATATCACACAAGCATGACATCACATTAGTTGTTCACCTACTTATACAAATACGTATATATATACATACATCTGCATGCAATATACAATCATTTCAAATTAATGCAAGTAATGCGAGTTAACAGTTTTTAAATGTATAAACCAGTATTCAAGTAGAATGATTTAAATTCAGATACATTTATTATATGATTATATAAATTTGTACAATATCTAATTAAGGATAGTATGATTAGTCTTATTTTACTTAATAAAGTTCAATTCAAAATCTATAGACATAAAATGTTATGATTATCAAATGACTTGTAGCCAAAATAATATTGAAATCGTCTTCAGAATTTGTAAGTTTTATATTCGAATCCAGAATCGTAGCCAACATTTTTTTTTAAAAAAATGTCATGATTATGATAGTTGCTTTTTTGTATTAATGGTACGGTTATGACTTAGGGCAGATAATTGTCC
Source organism: Cercis canadensis (assembly GCA_003255065.1). Lineage (NCBI taxonomy): Eukaryota > Viridiplantae > Streptophyta > Magnoliopsida > Fabales > Fabaceae > Cercis > Cercis canadensis. The sequence continues at coordinate 295,634 of QAOA01000366.1, forward strand.
ACTAGATATACTTTATATATATGCAAACAAGAAAAAGAAATGAGTGGGTATGAAAGAAAGATGTACTTTTTTTATTTTTATTTGTATCTATCTTTTAGGAGTATTTTATTGTGTAAGGACAATGGTGGAAGCAAATATTGAGGAGGGGTCATATATCAGCCATGACATGAGGGTAGGGCATGGGTCCAAAAAGGTCATTTTCTGTTAAGAAGGGAACATTATGGAACAAAAGAAGACGAGCAGAAACTCCAAATTAGATGGTTGGACGGTGATGATCTAAAAAAAAAAAAAAGGGAAAGCTATCCTTCTCTTACGTCTTTCCATTTCTTGGTATAATATAAGTCGATAGAATACGTCTAGAGCATAACATGTTCAAGTGCCACACTCTCCTTTTTCTAACACGCGCTGCTTTGAATTATTTTACCAAACAAACAATAATTTTGATATTAGCGAGAGTGTTCTTTTTTTGGAGTAATTTACAAAAATAAAAAATAGATTTAAACATATGTTATAATAAATGAAAAAATGATATAGATTATTACTCAAAAACACTCTAAAATTTATTATTTTAATTAAAAATTAAAGATTTTTGCAAGAGCTTATGAAAGTAATGGTACACTAAAAATGCAAGGATACTTTTGAGAGACGAAGAACAAAAATATCAAATTTAAGAAGGTTGAGAATGCCCTAAGCTAAGTAATATTATTTTCATATTGATTTATATTATATAATTAATATAATTTAAATTAAATTAAATTAATTAGAATTTTCATATGACCTAGATTTTACCAACTTATTGATAATATAAAATTATATTAAAATTAATTAAATATATATGTAATAAACATTTGTTGAGTAATCTTGCTAAATTGCAAACCAAATTTGAAGAGAAATTAAAATCAAATGAGTAATACTAAAATCATTCTTAAAATTAATAAATTTTATTATGAACCTAAAGTCTTATCTAAAAAAAAGTTCAGAACAGAAAAGAAAATTTTCTTTTTAGAAAAAAGAAAGGAGATATAGACCTAAAGAGTCCACCCTTTGACTAGAGTTGGGTTGAGAGGTCCCACGTGTCTGTTGCATGCGAGCGTGCTGGGTGGGTCCTGTGTTGACTCGTCTCACCTAACCCGGGTCATAAGCATGACGTCAACTTCCCCGCGTGAGGATTAGCGGTTTGAGATTGTTTTACAAATAGAGCTAAACTAGTAAACGAGTAGAGAAATTTACAAAAACAATTATATGACAAGTTTTTTTTTATACTTTAATTATGATTTTAGATTCAAACACAAAATTTATAAATATTAAAAATAATTTCAATACTATTCAATCACAGATCATTTGGTATTATATGATAAATTTAATAACGCATAACTAAAATTTGACAAAAAAAAATTGTTTTGCTTACGAAGAAAATATTATTTTTAAATGAAAATCTTTTATCTAATTATGACATGTATACACATTAAAAACAATTTGTAACCAAAAACATATACACATATTACATACCATTATAGTACTAAACATATTTTCATATTTGAGCTTTTTGTCCATATGCTCACCAAAAAAATAAATTTCTATATTACACAAAGAAAGGAAAGCAGCATATATAATTGTACTTTTTTTAAGGTTCAGCGTACCAACTCATAGATCTCATTTTATTTGCTTCTAAAGGGAAAAAGAACTTGCGTGGCAAAAAAATAAAAAAGGAAATGAACTTGGAAAATCTAAGTTAAATTACATACTATTCAACTGAGTGCTTCCATTTGGTCTGTAAAAAATTATGGATAAAAGCTAAAGACATCAATATAGTTTTGGTATAAATCCCCATGAAGCATAGATAAAAGAAAAAAAAATACACTGCAGTAATATGTCGAACAATATATTTATCATGTGTTGGATATAAACTATTTTTGAGTCTTCAATTAGTCACTTAAATTTTTATGTTGAATCGATTTTTAACAATAACAAATATCCTAATAACTTATAACTCAATCAAAAGAAGAAAAAAAAAACAGTATTTAACACACACNAAAAAAAAAAAAGACACACGAGACCTAAAAAATAGAGTAATATAGAGAATTTAAGATTTAGTTGCTCTTCCTTGAAGTTTCTTATGCTATTTTTTCTAACTCAAATCCTATACTGTAGTTCTGACTTTCATTATGCATGATTTATGACACAAATAATAATAATAATACATAGGAATGTATAGGCAAAGGAATTTTCATGATTAGTACGTATAACCAATTATTCCACACGTGAGTCGTTGACAAAACTGGTAGTTGTATACTTCCTTGGTGGCTATGACTAATGTATAATGGTTAATTCTTTTCAAAACAAGTTGGCTTTATTGTATGTATAATAATGAAGAATATACGTAAGTCAGTTTCCTTCTAATTTCAAAACAAGCAGAAACTTATTATGGATCTGGCCTAACTTTGATTTCTAGATCCAAGTCAACTCCAATTTATTTTTTTATATTTTTTTTAGGGTTATTTTCCTGTCTTCATCAAATTATCTTACTATGGAACTTAATTTGTTGTAAAGAAGTAATTGTTGAGACCCGCTGCTGAATTTGACTTGAAGACTAGCTGTAAGTATTTCAAAAGCCAATGGAATTTAAGGACAAATGATATTTGAAATAAGAGAGCCTTACATATTGTAATTAATATTTCTTCTTTAGTTTATTAGAGATTATACAATTAACGTCATCAATAATCTAAACTTATTTAGTCCCAACAAGATTTAAACATGAAACTTTTATGTTAAATCTATTGAGTATCCCCTTTAGATTGTGTTTAGGAGTTTTGAATGGGAGTGAAGGAGAGGACATGAGGGTTTCAGTCTAAACCTTTCTCTTGCTTGAGAGTTTTCTTAAAAAGTGGAAGGAAAAGAGAATATTTAGTGTTAAGAATCGATTCAACTCAAAAGTTTAAATTGTTAAGTGATGTTCTATTAATGTTTTTATATCTAACACGCCACATCACATGAAAGCCCTTTGGGCGAAAAAAGGATTTGATTTCCAGATCGCTTGGTAAAAAATGTTTTGATACTATATTAAAAACCGATTCAATATAAAAGCTTAAACAATTAAGTAAAGACTCAAGAATAATTTTATATCTAACACTTGGAACTAATTTCTTAAACCCCTCCAAAGCTTATTTCTCTAATTCCTCTAAATTGAAAGGTTTTTGAAGGAATACTCTCGCTTCCTTTCCTTTCCTATACTCAAATTCTTAACTCGCTCAAAAGCCAATGACCTAAATTAAGCCTGCATGATAATGGTTATATAAATATACATAGAATACATGTGTTTTAATAATTCAAATACTTAACAAAATCATGAAAGTAAAAGAAATTGCTCATTCCATCAGCAATTAATGTACTTATTTGTCCAAACTACTAAATCCTTCACCATATTCTCCACAAGGAAAATACAATTCTATTTTTGAAGTAAGTACTATAATTATTGNTTTGATTTCCAGATCGCTTAGTAAAAAATGTTCTGATACTATGTTAAAAACCGATTCAACATAAAAGCTTAAACAATTAAGTAAAGACTCAAGAATAATTTTATATCTAACACTTGGAACTAATTCCTTAAACCCCTCCAAAGCTTATTTCTCTAATTCCTCTAAATTGAAAGGTTTTTGAAGGAATATTCTCGCTTCCTTTCCTTTCCTATACTCAAATTCTTAACTCGCTCAAAAGTCAATGACTTAAATTAAGCCAGCATGATAATGGTTATATAAATATACATAGAATACATGTGTTTTAATAATTCAAATACTTAACAAAATCATGAAAGTAAAAGAAATTGCTCATTCCATCAGCAATTAATGTACTTATTTGTCCAAACTACTAAATCCTTCACCATATTCTCCACAAGGAAAATACAATTCTATTTTTGAAGTAAGTACTATAATTATTGCATGTTATTTGTTCATGCATATTTGTTTCTTTGTCCCACAAAGCAAGAATTCAGGGCCCAGGAATATCTAAATGTACCTAATTAGTTGATTGACTTTTTGAAAACGACCAACAAATGTTAAGTACATGGTTATGTCAAAATAAAGACCGTCAAAATGATGACATAGATTTATGTTACATCTTATATGAAAAACATAGATCACAGCTTAGTGCTATATATAGCATAGGTTAGGGGTTGACATTTAAGATTTTAATTAAATGGGATTATTTATCCAAATATCTAACACAATAACACATTTAATAAGTATTTGACATCAAATTGAAGTAGTCCGCAGTGGTTGAAAATAATTTAACGATATTAGATTTTATATTGACTACTTAAACAAAAAAAAAAATCTTGTTTATTGTTTATGTTATCATTCTTTCTTAGAGAAGCAGCAATTTCTAAGGAGATAAGGTCCTTGACATGGGCTGAACTGACACCTGAATTTGGTGCCTGCTACAGTTGTGTTAGGTCAGGTATTAGTTAAATTCAATGGCCAAAATAAGTATTATAGTTAAGTCCTTCAGTTAGGCTTTCTTACTATTTACCTTTTTCTTTTTCTTTTCCTTTTTTTTCTATGATATTTTTCTGATATTTGTCTATAAGAGTAGTATGTTTTCTTTCTTTTTGTATTTTTAGTTACGAGTATAAATTTAAACAGATAATTTACAAATCTTAAAAATAATTTTAGTATCTCTCAACTACAAATGATTTGATACATATATTTACATTTTAAATTAAGAATTTACTAAAACTTTTTTCCATTAGACTCATTTATAAAAATGTATGTTATTATATATAATTGTCTATGAAAAGAAAGTGACATGCAAGTAAGGCTATTCCTTTTGGATTCAGGTAAAAAAGTTTAATTACAAAAACTACTCACAAATTACACATTTAGCAAAATATATTTTTCTTGGTACTTCTAACTGTAACTTTAGATTGAGACATAAAACTCACAAGCGCTAACAGTCTTAATACCACTCAATTACAAACTATTTAGTTACATATAGCAAAATATGATTTTAGCAAAAGAGATTAAATAGAATCACATAAACTCGTATACTAAGGTTTGTGCCCAATTGAGTTTCACGCGCCTACACACTGCGCTTTGTCCACCCAATGCCTAAGAGTTATGGAAACATGAGTACATACTGTACATTTCCTTCTAGGTTACTGACCTTACTATAGTACAATGTCAATAATGATTCATATTTGGACCATCGAATGGTCCTCAAGTTTTATGTTTATCAAAGGGTACAGCTTTCTGGATTATAATAATTCCCCAAGTATAATTAATTCCTTTTTGTTCAATATTTCAATAAATCCAAACAAAAAATTCAGCCGTTTGATCTTATAAAGCCAAACGTGTCATTCAGATCAAGCTCATCACTATCACCATCATCATCAACATCATCATACCCACATCCCTTTGTACATAAGGAACACAAATTTCAACTAGACATGTATTAATTAACTATTATAATTCCTAAGATCTTATACTATTTTACCAAAAAAGCAAGACCAAGGAAAAACAAATCTCCAATAAAACAAAGCCTATAATAGAAGAAAATAAATAAATAAATAGAGAAGATCAGAGAATTAGAATTGGATTCAAAATTCTCTCTCTCTCTCTCTCTCTCTCTCTCTCTCTCTCTCTTTCTATTTCTCTCATTTGTCCAATCATCCCCTTGTAATGTCAACCGGATTCCGGTAATCTCCATTGTCCGTACCCTTCTAACCGTTCCATATATAAAATCTCACCCTCACCACTCTCCTTGTTTCTCATATATATTCACAAAATACGTAAACTCAGCTCAAAGATATAAAGTCAGCAACCAGAAGAAGAAGAAGAAGAGGAAGAACATATCGATTCTGCAGAAAATAGCAGCAAATCAAATCTGGCCATGGCAGAGGAGTTTCAAGCTGGGATTTGTGGTGGGAATTGGTGGAATATTAATTCAACAAGAACTATATTCCCTCTGAACTCATCACCTTGTTCTATGGCAGCTAATGATGCAGGGAGCTATAGTACTTGGCAAACTGAGTTTGCGGATTTGAAGCCTGCAAGGTCTTGTGCTGCTGAGGAGACTAATAACTTAGTTTCTTCGGATACCTCTCTTGGTTTTCTGGATTTGCAGAAGCCAGAGCAGAGTGAATCAGCAAGTGGTAGTGGTAGCATCTTGATTGATTCCACCTTGCAAATGATGGGTTTTGGCCTCTCATCACCATCGACTTCATCATCCGATTGGAATCACTCTCTGCTGTAAGTTTTCATATATGGGTATAAAAAAAAATTATTGTTTTTCAATTATATATTATGTGGGTGAGAGTGGAAGCTTATGGTATGGTCCAAAGCTTCCACTCAGGAAGAAAAAGGTTCATTTTTTGACTCCTTTTTCTCATTGTTTTCATTTGAGAAAGTGGAACTTAATCTTATCACTTATGGGTATTTTTCAATTTCATTATTTTAATTTCTTTTCCTTATTGGATTCTCCATCATCCATATGATCATTATCTATTATTTTTGATGCAGTAGTGGAAGACCAGACAGGAATTTCCATTCTTTGCTTCAAGAAGAAACGGTTATAGATTCTTCTTCTGCACAAATCCGAAAGGATTGGAGCCCAACAAAGAGCTTCTCATCTTGTGGAGGAGCTCAAGTTTCCACCATTAATGATTCTTTGAAGCCAATGAACCAAGAATTTCCCTTAGATCAGCAAAATCTGAGTTCTGGGTCTTCAACAGTGACTTTCCCAATTGGTTCAGCCTCATATGGGTTTCCTTCAAGCTTGATACAAAGCCTATATGAGCCTGAGGCTCAGCAACAACCACAGCATTCACTTTTCACCAACCAGTGTATGGCTTATTCATCATCTACAGGAAACTATGTCACAAACTCCTCCAATGATATTTCACCAACTTGGTCTGATAAAGTCTCTCCCTTTTTAAAGCCAAAGCAGCAGCTTAGTGGGTTGCACTTTTCCAACAATACTCCTTTCTGGAATGCTTCTGCTGATTCACTCATCGACTTAAGAGCAGGTGTTTTTGGTTCATCACAACCTCAATATGATCATCAAGCTCCAAAATTTGATGAGAAACACAATTGCTCAAATCTCATAACCAAGGTAACCAGCTATAGATATGAAGGTTGAAATTAATTTATGGCTAGCTAGGGTTTTCTATTAAGAGACTAATTGATAAAAGTATAGGCCAAGAGTGAAGAAGTTGTTCCAGACTCGGCATCCACGGTGAAGAAAACTAGTGTTTGTGAACCTGCATTCAAAAGGCCGAGAATTGAAACTCCATCACCATTACCAACTTTTAAGGTGCTGTGTAGTATCATATTTTCATCACAAAGCTAGTTTTTTGACTATGCAAGAGTAATCGTTTTTTTTTTCTTACTATGTTCAATCTTGATAATAATTATAGTTAGATTTTAATCAAGTTGGAGTTGGTATGAACAGGTTCGGAAAGAGAAGCTGGGGGACCGAATCACTGCTCTTCAGCAATTGGTTTCACCTTTCGGAAAGGTGAACTTTTGGATGTTTCTTTCTTCGACTTTTTTCCCCACAGTCGCTAATGCAATGATAGATTTAAAACTTCAACTTTATTATACATTGAAACTCACTTGGATATCATCTTCTTCTTGATCTTAATAGACCGATACAGCTTCCGTTCTCCAAGAAGCCATTGATTACATCAAGTTCCTTCATGATCAAGTCAATGTATGTTCCATTATTCTCACCTTTGTCTAAAGAAAACCCTAATTGCTTAAGATGCAAAAACTTGAGAAATACGTTTTACTATTATATTCTTCCAATTATATAAATGTCTAACTTTTTTGTTTTGAATATTCTCAGGTTTTGAGTACTCCATATTTGAAAAATGGAGCTCCCATCCAACACCAGCAGGTATTTTAAAATCTTAATAATTCACAATTTTATATATAAACATTTTACAAACGGCACAGTTGGCGATTTTTTTGTCCAACTTAGATTTTGTCATATACTCTAGTTTGCTTATAGTTGTTACACAAGTATGATGAAGATTTCTGGGGCATATTTTGAAACATTTTTCATTGTGTTTATTCTAGGTTTGTGATAATCTGAAGGACTCAGAAGGGTCAAAACAAGATTTAAGAAGCCAAGGGCTATGCTTGGTACCGATTTCAAGCACATTCCCGGTAGCAAATGAGACCACTGCTGATTTCTGGACGCCTGCATTTGGAGGCGCACTCATAAGGTAGAAAAGAAAAAGCCAAAGAGACTCTGCCAGTGGAGAACTAATAACAACTATTTGTAAGGTAAAAAGGAAGAAAGAAAGTGTGAAAGACGTAGAAGCCCACCATTGGTGAAGAGAAAAGCTGAAGAAAACAAAAGGAAAAAGAGAAAGAAAAGGAAGTGACCCTTCAAAAATGGACTATAGGAAATGCTGGGCCAGGTACAAACAGAAAGATGTAGGCTAGCAAATGATTAGTGACCACTGGAAGAGAATATAGCTTAGCTAGGTGCTTTTATTTATTAATAACCCAATTGAGTTTTAATTATTTAGTATTAGTATATTTATTAGTTAAAAGGTTGGTAAGGGGCAGGAACAAGTGCTAAATTCAGCAGCCTTTTCACATTAGCTTATAGGTTGATTCGTTGCTATTGTTGTTAGAGGGAATATATAGCTGAAATTAGCAGATGGGGCTAAAAGGCCTTTTGTTCCTGTTTATCAATATTTATATGTATTTTGTATTATTGAAGTGCTGGCACCAACTTTTATTATTTAACGAAAAAAACAAAAAGGTGAAAATAAAGAGGATTATATTTGTATTGAATTGTTGCTCATGAGTAGAAAATGAGTAAGTGGATGAGCTTATTCCATTTGCTTATTGTGTATGTTAATTTGGAATATTGGAGTAGAGGATGCAGTTCATTTTCCGTTTTAGGGTTTCTTCTTTATCTTCTTTTCTTTTTTTTGTAAGTTTAGAGTGTTTATATATGAAGGCACGCGTGCATGCTTTTTTCAAGCACGTGCGAAACAATTTTGGCATCAAATTATTATGCTTTCTATATAGTGGTAGTGACATTGTATTGCATCCAACCCTATAAACTGGGATCTGCTCTATAAAGCCTTTTGTTTAAGTTAAGCTCAAATAAAATAACGATTTTACTTGGATAGAATATATATTACGATTTAGCAATTATCGCAAGCATAATTTGTTGTTTTATATTTAATCTATATATATTAACCCTTTTTTCACCCATATTTTCTTGCAAGTGCTGCAAATTGGCTGCAATCTGTAACTTTTAGATGCATCTGTCAACGGCTACGATAGCATAATTAAAGCAACATATGGATAAACTTTTATTTTCGAAGGCTTTTCACCAATCTCAAAAGCATGGGCATTTATCTGCTCAATACGTAATAATGTTACCTCATCATTGCTATTGTGTGTGTTTTCATGAGGAAGATATGTTGTTCAGTGTGGGATGGAAGTTATTTCTTTTCTTTTGTGCATAATTTTACTTAACAAGTGCTGTTAAAACCCAATGTTAATTGGATGTTTCCTTCGTAGCGACTCGCCAGATATCTAATCTTATTGTAATTGGGAGGAAGTACTATTAGGAAAGCATTAATATGTGTTTAGTTTAGGTCTAGTTTATACAAATAGGAAATTGCTCTGTTGTCCAGATAAGTGTGTCAAGAAGAAAGCTCATCGAGAATTTATCAAGAATAATTTTATATCTAATAGAATTGTTATAGAGAGAGATCTTATATTGAAGTAATTGGTGGGAATCACCACTTAATTATATCCGATGGTAAGAATTTATGAAGTAGTAATTTATTATTGTTCATACAAATTGGAAGATGTTGCTTATAAATTTTAGATACCTTATAAGTGAAAATATTAGTTATTATACTTTTGCGTCCATAAAAAATTGAGTTATACAAGACAATAAACCAAATTTGTAATTCAAATTTATGTTGTTCCAAGGATAGACGCCAATGCATTGAGCACTTGGTGTTGGTACCTATCAAGCAGATCTTATGTTCATATATTATTCAAAACGGGTAGGGTAATATGTGTATATTGCTTCCCATAAACCAAACACAAAACTAACAATTTATGAGTGCATAAAGACTGAGACATCATATATAGTTTAATAGATTGTTCACTTATCCTTCTCTATTCATCTTACTTGACAATTAACACATTGTTTTGGTGCATATTTGCTACACTTCAGCAAGTGTCTGAAATAAAACTACTTTATATTATGAATGCACACACATGCATACACACGATCCTCATACATACATATGCACGCATACACACAGCTCTATTCAGCTTATATAAAATAAATGTGGACCAAGATTGCAGAGGTCAATCAATTAAGTAAGCAAAATAGAAACAAGCTTAAAGCTGAAGGATCCCTATATGAGAGAAGTGACTAATCATGAAAAAGTTGCCACTTTAGTAATTAAGAATCTAATTGATATGTATCTGTTGAGACCCCTCTTATCATGTATTTCTGACATTTTGAAGTGATCTGACGATGGATATTGCAAGAAGCATCTTGGGATCATTACCCCATTCTCTCTTTCTCTCTAGAGTAATCTTCAAATTTTAGTTTTTCTTTATTAGGGTATTACTTAATTGTAAAGAAGATACATAAAGGGAATTTGATAAAGTAGAGAGAAAAAAGATCGCATCAAGCATCATTGTGTTGTAAAATAAAGTATGTGTATTATGAGTTATGACTCCTCAGAGACATCTTTAATACCAAACTTTTTTTCTCTTTTTCTTGTTTTGGCTAATCAATGGCAAAGGTCTCTATGTCTTTATCTTGTAGGACAAGTTTGTTATTCCAGCTTGAAAAGGGTTCTTTCTTTCTTTTTTTCTTTTTATGTACCTTTGAATCTGATCTGAACTGCAAGCCATTCATACACCCAAAAATATCGCTGATCAATCGCATTGAAAGAGCATTGATGTTGCAATGCAAGATTCTTCCATAGCTGGGACAGCAACCTCTGCCTCAAACTTTTTACACCTATAGTGTTGTCAAGATGTTTGACCTAGATGAAATGTTCTCTATTTGAAAAGGACATAGATTTGAATGTGCAGGACGTAGTACAGATACTGATTTAAGTAAAGCTAGTTGACAATATTGATTAATCCCATCATAATAATTGTTAAGAATAAACTGATGTCATGAAATATGCTAGATTTAGGGGTGTAAGCAACTAGTAGTTTTTGTACGGCTTAACTTGTCTAGTTAAAGATTGGCTGTGGATTGTTTATTAAACAAGGTCTGATCATATATATTATGCTTGATTGAGTAAGAAAAAGGAAGCTTCAGACTAGCTTGGGTTTTGCTTACCCAGTATGCTTGATATATAGACAAGTATGTACCAAGTTTATTCTAAATGCAACTAAAATCTTATTTTGGTATCTCACTTATTTGGGTGTATTCAATATGGTTCCTCAGTGCAAAGTCAAATAAATTTAGTCTCTCAATTAACAATTTCTCTTTAATATAGTCCTTTTGTCCATCTGCTGTTAAGTTCATTGATAGAATGAATGATGTGGCCAGTTAAAAGTGAAGTGACAACGTTAAATGCCACATTAGAAGCCTAAGTGGACAAATCACTTATCAACAACACCCAAAGATGACGTCGTTTTGGGTGTTGTTGATAAGTGGTTTGTCCACTTAGACTTTCAATGTGGCATTTAGTGTTGCCATGTCACTTTTAATTGCCAACAACATCTATTTCATCAATGGACTTAGCAGCAAATAGATAGAAGAACCATATTGAAGCGAAACTATTAATTGAGGGACTAAATTAATCCAACTTTGCACGGAATGATCATATTGATAACACCCAAATAAGTGAAAGACCAAAATAAAATTTTAATCCCCTAAATACACTAGGCCGATGTGGAGGATGTATTTTTAAGTTTGTCTCAGGAAGGAATTAGTCTTAGTCCATAAAAATTGGCTTGAGGATACAGTTAAAACCAGAAAAAAAAAAAAAAAAAAAAAAAAAAAAAAAAAATTATTGTGGGGTGGTTATCATTTATTAACAAAGATGCGTAGCTTACTTCAAATCAGTTGGTGCTTGTATGTTGTAAAATTGATCATTGTTAATGCGATTTCTTTGTCTTGGGCCTTTTTATTTGGGCTTCTTTCTAACAAAAAAGTATGTTTTTTAATAAAATGGCAAATGGTAGCCAAGTTTGATGCTCTTAAAGCTTCGAAGGGTTACGGAAGTTAACATGAGCAACACACTGGGCTATGAAAAACACATGCCATCTTAAGCCCACAACAATACAAAGAAAACAAGGACAAGATCCAGCAGCAAAAAAAAAATAGTGTTTTTCTCTTTTCTATAAAATATTACCCTAATTTAATACTTATCAGCATATATCCAATAAGTGCTTAACAATAAAAAATAATAATAATCTAATATTCTAAATTATCTCATATTTTTAGATTGTTCATTGTACATAGCCCTGGGGGAGAGGATCTCACCTCTTTATTCTTCTTTTCTGCATTATTTTTTTAGATTTGAAGAAATCAAAACTAAGCAACAGAGTCTAATTTAACAATATAAAAAATTGAATATAATAATAATAATGGTTGGACTCCTCACTCCTATTCTTTTATCAAATTATATTGCACACCACGTAATGTGGATCAGATCATTAATTGTGGATCAATTTTTCAAGTCTAATTTCAAACAATTATTTTATTTTGTTAGCATTCCATTCCTTTCTTTATTTTGACATCATGATTCTAATATAAATTTCAATATATTTTATTAACAAGTTCTGATAATCAAATTCTCTGTATAATCATTCTCGCATCTCATTTTCTTTACAAATATAATTACATTTTGTTAGAAACTCTTCTTTAACCAAAGATCTGGGAAAAGCCACTCCACTCCACTCCACTAGAGTCTTCTCTGAAAATGGTCCTCACACGAGGAGGAAGGTCCATGAGACACTCTACTCAAAAACCTCTATCGTGAGCTTCTCCAACCATAACATCACCACATCTGTTTTCTTCTCTGAAAGCAACTCCTAATTCTGTCTTTCTTGTATTACAATTCTAATCTAAATTCAACATATTTGACATAAAATTGATCCCTAGATCCCGGGGCCAAATTTTTTGACCTAATCCAATATCTTATTGGGATGAGTTAACATTTTTATATATAATAAGGTGAACTTTTTACTTTTTTCTTGAAAAAAAAATATTTATTTAATCCAANTTGAGAAAAAATATTTATTTAATCCAAATTCTACATATTTAATCAAAATAATTTTGCCGTGTATAGCACGGCCAAATATTGAAGAGTGAAGACTCTTTGGTTTTGAAGACCCCAAAGACTTAATAAAACTTTAGATTCTCACCAAAAAAAGAAAATTAATTAATTAATAAAATTTTAAATCATTAATAACTAACGTTACTTGCACATCATTATCGAATTCAGAATCTGCGCATTTTCTCCTGTAACTTTCTTTTTTTCTTTTTTCTTTTTTTTACTTGAGAATAACTCTTTCTTTTTTAACCATTCAAATGGTGGTAATATGAATCTCATCCGAATTTTATTCCTTTCTACTTTTCTCTCCTCCAATTTCACCCATCTAGAACATGATGGACCCAAATGAAAAAGTAAATGAAATGATAATGTCAATGTCAGATTAGTTAGATAATCAGGGTTATGGCTCATAATTTTGTATCCAGAAACATGAATGCTCTTTGCTGAGCTAAACACTTGGAAGTAAATAACAAGGGTAACAAACAAATTCTTATCATTGATAAACAACACTGAATCTGAGGATACACTATGATAACAATTGTATTCAACAAAATAACTTTTATTCTCTCTCACTCTTTTTTTTTTCTTTTTCTCATGCTACTGACAATCTTATTCTGTTTGATAATACGTAAACTGGAAACTTGATATCCTCGTGCATATGATTCTTTTGCTAGTATAGAAATGGGAGATGTATGAAAAATGAAAATCACTCAGATCCCTTGAGCTTCTTTGCAATGCCTGCAAAGTATTTCCCCTGATGGAAAGCTTGGGCCAATTCTAACTCAGAGGGCTGTCTTGAGCCATCCCCAGCAAAAGTACCTGCACCATATGGGGAACCACCCTTGACCTTCTCCAATTCAAACATGCCAGCACCAAATGTGTATCCAATGGGCACGAAAATCATTCCGTGGTGAGCCAGCTGAGTAATGGATGTCAATCTGTACAATTTTCCAGTTAGAAAACAATTAGTAATTAAGTTTTCTTAGACTTCACTTAGTCTGAGTTCATACAATTTGCAGGAGAAACAGAAAAAGGTGATGGAAACTTGATTGAAGAGTGAAAGAGATTTGGTTACTCACGGTGTAGTCTCCTGTCCACCTCCTTGAGATCCAGTGCTGTAAAACAATCCTGCAGGCTTTCCTGCAAGTGCCTGTGTTCGCCATAGGCCTCCGGTTGCATCAAGAAAAGCTTTGAATTGAGAAGCCATCAGTCCAAATCTTGTGGGAAAACCAAACAATAACCCATCAGCCTCAGGTAGCTCATCGGGTGTAATAATTGGTACATCACTCTTTGGAGGTGCTCCCATCTTTCCAAGAATCTCCTCAGGCAGAATTTCAGGTACCTGTTCAGGTCAAATAATTATAGGAGCAGAAAGAAAACTCCCCATAAATACTGAATAATAAATCTCAAAGGATGACATTACTTGGTGAAAACATTTCAAAGAACTAACTGACAATTTGAACACTTTAGAAACCATAAGCCAATTTTGCAGAAATTGAAGAAAGCCATCCACTCCTATACACATATATGTATGATTCTAAATGTTCAAAAGTTATGCTATCAAAAAGACTACCACAGGCAATACCATCACAAGAGTTGGAATAACTGAACATATTGAGTGGGTTTAAGAGAGAATAGGTAGAATGTAGATGCTGATTGAACAAAAACGAAGGGTTTATTATCACAAACCTGCCATAGTTTTACTTCTACTCCTTCCACAGAGGCAGCTCCTTTCTTAATCTCTTCAGCCAGCTTCTCAACATGTCCGTACATAGAATAGTAACTAACATACAATGTAATTTCAATCAATTAGCCAGAGCATCATACTATGCAGTATAATTAACTTCAATAGCAGGATATGATATAAATTTATTGGCCTTATGGTACTAATTATCTACAAGAGCAATGCAAAACCAAAAAAGGTAAACTAGAAAACAATGGTGTTGAGAAATACTGTCCTAGTGCAGAGATAAAATTACAGAAAATGTTTTTAATTTAGGGCAATAATGTTAAGGCTCAGAGTGACAATGCCAAGAAATATGGCCCTCAATATAAGGTGTGATTCAAAAAATAGTGCTATAACCATCGTTAATGCATTAAGATAAGATTATGGTGGGACTATGCTCTCATTAAGGGAAAACTATAGGCATTTTAGTATCTGACAAGAGATGATAGCATTGACTTCACATTCTTTAAACGATCTGATTAAGCTTTCCTCTATTATATGAAAATAAAAAAGGATGGAATTAAATAAACATATAGAAATTCAGAAATTAAATTTTGTCCGAATTGCAATCCAATGAATAAAGACCAATCCTAATAGTTATCCTGTATTGAGTATCTAGCTGGGACAATCATCAATAATGACTAATGACAGGACCACACACTATCAAAAAGCGTGGGGCTTGAACTCCTCAATCCATGGCTATCGCCCTTTAATGTCAAAAGTAGGTTGGGTTCACAATCACATCTTCCTTTCTTGCTAATGCAGCAAATTGTCCGTATGACCTCCCCCCATCAAATCTCTCTCTCTCTCCTTCATTCTGTTTTTTTTTTTTTTTTTTTTTTTTTTTTTCAATATTGATCTTTTTGGATTAGATCCACTGTGAAGGTAACGTAAAATAATAATGATTACAGTAGGAAGAATATGACATTCAAGTTCGCCAACAGATGGGACAAAAAGTTTTCTTGCGAACATCCAACTCTTAGCCCCCAAAAGCAGGAAACAGAAAAAGAGGAAGAAGAAATGATCAATAAACCCAAAACAGATCTGTGCTAGAACCTCTACTTCTTGGATGTGCTCCTAGGAAGGATTTAATGATATGTTAACTCCATCTCAAAGCTCAAACAGATTTGATTTACAGAGTTATCACATGATCACAGAATTTGGCTTCATCAGTTTCTACTGAACTCCAAGACTCCAAGTCAATTGAAGACAAATAGCAGAATTCCCCAAATTTAACGAAATGATGAGGTAATAATATTCATTCTGTAGCCAAAATTCTTTGATTTGAAGACATAATACTGCAGTAAGACTAAAAACATCCCTATCAAAGTAATTGTTCATTCTTATCATCAAAACGACGAATTTGGAATGGAAGCATAAAACCATCTATACCCAGAATAATAAGATAACTAACTTACAACATGAACCAATCAACAAAGAAAAAGGGTCCTCCTATCAACCATTAAATTCATGAAATTGATGGAAAAAATTAGGCAAACCCAGAAAGCAGACCAATAAAAAGACTAAAAATTTGCTAAAAAGTTTCAAACTTTTCTATCGAAGCAGCTGATTGCGAGCATTCAAGACACACAAAAGCCAGAAAGAGAACAGAGATAAGAGAGAGAATAGCTTACACAATGTAAACTTTAACAGCCATTGCGATTTGAGAGTCTTTGCTCTTAAGTTGCTGTTTAGCTCTGTAGAAAACCAAAAGGCTTTGTTGGTGAATGAAACGTTGACAAAGGGAAGGAGCAGGCGTGCCCATATTTATAATGCCATGGCGTCTGTGATAAGCTCTAGAGGCCCAATCATCCATTTATTTTTTTAATTTTTGATTATTTTTTATTCATTCATTATTGTTATTATTAATAATATTATTGTTGCCTTCACTACAATTAATTTATTTAAAAAGAAATTTTTGTATTTTTCCAAGTTGATGGTGGCTGCTGCATGATTAGTGGGTCAATTCCTAAAACCGCATAGGATAACAGGTGGAGTTGTTGCAGTCATGTCCCTCCTCAAGGTTAATATAAACCATAATTCATAATTGTTAATCAGAACAGATTAATTCTAGATCTTTCTAGATCATGAATCCCTAAAAAAAAATTCTAGATCTTGAATCCCTAAAACAAATTCTAGATCTTGATTACCAAAAGAAACTTCTCTCATTAATTGCTCAGTAAATATATTATAATTAATCTTATTTATTTTGAGAAATTTTAACTAACTTTTTTTTTTGGCTAGAGATACAATATTTATATTATAATATATATTTACAATTAATGTTATTTAGATACTTTAAAATGTGATAGCATAAAAGAGAAAATAAACCCCAGCCCTACTAGTGCTTAAGCTGTTTGATTCTCATTTCTGAAGTTGTCTTTTCTAACAAGTAAAACGATAGAACTTGACCTAATAACAAACAATGGGGAGATTTATTGAGTAAAAACTCTATTAACTAGTCAAATATATTCAATAAGTTTAATTGCTTTAAATTTGTTAATTACTTCATTCCTTAAGAGCCCATACATTTATTGAGTAAAAACAATTGCTATAAAGCTATCTGGTTATAAGGTCTTTGTCCATAAATAGTATAACCCTTCACAAAGTATTTAATTATCTATTGGCAGCAATAATTAATTTCCACACCTTAATTACTTAATTATAGAATATTTGTATTGTGTTTGGTAGGCCTATAATTTACTCTACTCATGAAATCTAAGAATATAAAGACTAAAATTTGCACAAAATTTTAAATATTCTTTGATGAGAATAAAAAATTGAGGTATATCTAACACTTCCTTAGAAAAAGCCTCCAAAGAATTAGCCTAGTATTGACTATAAATATATCTCATGTTATTTGATTAAAGGTCACGAGTTTGAATATATCCACATGATACATATTTATATCCACTCCTAGCCTTACGATTATGCTGCAAAAAAATTTCTCTTAAATCTAATAGTTAAATTATAGATGGTTTAAGGAAATAATTCATTAATTAAAGTTGCACACTAAACATTATCGATCAATAAAAAAAGAGTTATAGTTCAATAAAACATATTTTTAGTTATAAGGTTAAATTTTTTACTTTTTTTTTATTTAAATTTTTTTCGATTGTAAATGCAGTCGTTACTTATTTATAAATTAAAAAAAAAAACCCACTATATTAACCACAAAACTCGAGAGAAAAAAAAAATTGAAAGAGGGAGAGAAGAAGAGAGGGCACTATGGTAAGTTACTTCATCCAGGCATCTATGTTATCTTAAACGAAAAAAGTCATGATACTCCCTAGTGGTCATTGTCTTTGTATACTTTACCTATACTAATAGGGTACTCCCATATCTAATAATAAAAGTAAACTATTTTTAAGTTTATTAAAAAAATAAAATAAAATAATTTTATATTTAATAAAATATAAAAATTATAAATATTTATCACGTCAATATAATATAATATATTTATATAATATTATAAATTTTATGTTATTTATTTATTTGTTTAATATTCTAATAATTATTATCAAAATTTATCATTTTTGATAATGCATTATTATATGATTATTGGGTTGATTTGGGTAGATGCATGTTCCCACTGTACCGTTGTCTTTTCTTTTATCTGACATGGAGTTTTGTTCCCTTCTAGAGAACATGGGATGTGATTCCAATTGGAGCAAATTTGAATACAATAAATGACAGAAAGACGGTGGCTACTATAATATATATATGCTATAGTTTTCATATTTTCAAGGCATGCATGTGATGTGATCTATCGTTTTAAGTATAATTTAAGTCATTATAATATAATGAAGATCTGTTTTATTATTTATGAGCTTCAGTGGGTCATAAATGAGCCTATTTCTTAGTGGTTGCATTGTTATGATAAATATTTTATTTTCGAACAAAAATATAATTTATTTAAAAAAAATTAGATTTCAATTATAAATTTTTATTTTCATATATTCCCTCAGATAAAATTAAAATTAAGAAAAAAATAATTATATCTTAAAAAAAAAATCATTTGAATTCAAATATGCTACATATCTTTTTTATTTTCAAGTCTGCATTGAGAATTTAAATATAAAAATCATAATATTAATAAATAATAAAGATTCATTGTTTATGGACGCCATTGTAGAGTAGATGCGTGTATCGTTGGAGGATTTGGATAATAGTAGTTTATTGGTAGGATTGTACCAGAAAAATAGTTTATTAGGAAGATAACAAGAAACGCGTCATAGCAATTTTAGCAAATCAGCAACCAATAATATTCAACAATCATTCAATTTATCCTTTTAAAAATTCAATTTATAAACAAATCCTAAATTTTTAGTCCACCAAAAATAATATATAAAAGATATCCCCCATAAATGACTAGAAACAGTCAACAAGTTTACATAAATTGATATGATTTTGATTAACTCAACCCCATGACTTGGAAATTTACTGAATACATGGTATATTATATGCTTAGAAATAATCACTTCTTGACTTTGTGCTTTTCTCTTTCAAAGTGTGAATAAGAATGATGTTCTAAAGTCTTTATTAGAATCTGGTAGACAAATTTGGTGCAGAAATTTCTGATTGTGTGTCTGCTATAAGCCTATAACCTAAAAGATGAACTCTGCATGTAGCTTTATATTGAAGGGTGCTTCTTTTCTTTATTCGAGTAATAAACCCTCTTATTTTCATCTTGTTTACGCATTGAGCCATAATTCATAAACAACTCGTGACAATCTTTTTAAAGGAACTTTTGGATATATCTAGTAATAAGATTGATTTAATTAACAAGTGTTTGGTTCAACTGATAAGAAATTGAACTTTAGGCATGCACTCTTGGCTGTAATCAATGATTTGAGGTTCGGTAAGAACATTGTTGAGAAAAAAAAATTAATTATTTTAATTCTCGGACGAAATTAGTCTCATACTTAATTAAATAAAGTAGACACACTTGTAATATTAACTAAAAAAAAGTCAATTTAATGAGATACGTGAGTGGAATAAGTCCAGTGAAAATATTGCTTAAAGTCACATGAAAATGATCCTTTACAATAGTCATACGTATACCATTGAAAGGAGTACATGACTTGATCTTTTTTTTTTTTTTTTTGACTATTTGTGCATTCAATAGTGTCATGCTTTCGTTTATCTCACCTCATGCCTCTCACTAGATAAAATTCTATCCCTCTCATGAAATGTGTACTTGGTTTATTTATGGTCTTATTTATTGAAGATTTTTTATATATTTTTAGTATTTATGTGATATATTATATTACATAAAAATAATCAATGTATGAATAACAAATATATAAATCAATTATTTTTAAATTTGTTTAAAAAATAAGATAAATTATATTTTATATCTAATAAAATATGAAAATTACGTATGTT
This sequence comes from Cercis canadensis, assembly GCA_003255065.1. Lineage (NCBI taxonomy): Eukaryota > Viridiplantae > Streptophyta > Magnoliopsida > Fabales > Fabaceae > Cercis > Cercis canadensis. Next base: position 316,039 of record QAOA01000366.1, read on the forward strand.
TACCACATCAGTATAATATGACATACTCATGTGATATTATAGAATTTTCATTATCTATTTTATTGCTTTTGTAACCAGAAGCCTTCCGTTTAATGCACTCTTGCCTTTTGAATGGGCTAATTATGGGTGATAATATTTTTTTTTTCTTTCATAAAATATATTAAGGTGCAACGACCAAGAAAGAACGAAATCGAAGTTTCTTATGATTGCTTATTATTTCTTTTTTGGATAATGAGAGATGTGTTGGTGGACGGTGAATAATTTAGTAAACCCTAGACTCTTTTTCTTGGTCAAAATTGTTCCAAAAGACTAAAAATGGTGATGGCCATGCGAGAGAATGGGATAGCTCTGAGAAACCGAGCCACAGGAAATTAATGTGAACATTAAATCCTTTTTATATCGAATCATAGCATGATGACTCATTGCTTCCTCTTTGTTCAAAGGTATGATTCATTTTCAAATTAGGATAATTGAGAATGTCAATAAAGGTAACAAATAAGGAAACCTTTTACAAATGATAAAACCCTAGATTCTCTTTTATAACAAAAAATTTAGGTTTGTTTTAACTGTGAGACAGGGTAAACTGTAATTGATGAATGACTATTAATAAAAAATTATTACAGAACTCGAACTGAAAACCTGATAGGGAGAAATGAGCCCATGCTCATGAACCAGAAAACTTTGTATCGACACAATACAAAAGGTTTAGGAACAGAAGTGATTGAATTTTTAGAATATCACATTCCCGGTAGCTGTAATTTTTAGTAATTCATTGCCACTTTCTACAATAATTTACCCATGAGAATGTAAGTTTGAGTGTGTGATCATATATGATATGTACATACTAGAATGAAGTAAAACCAAGTTGTGGTGGGCATCAACAAATAACAATAATAGCCCCTTCCCAATTCCCATGTATGACCCACAATTACATAAGCAAGAGAAATCAATGGCTTTTGCTCCACGAATGCCATGTCCCTCTTCCCATCATATCTAATAGAGTATTGCTTGCTTGGGAGGGGAAAGTCCCAATGTCTTGTGAGATGCTCCTTCCATTTCTTTTTCTTTCCTTTACCCAAATTAAACGCTGTATAGTGGAAGGGCCACTGAACATTCTACCCCACAATCATAGCTCTAAATTAATTAAATGCCTTTTGGTGGGTTTTTGTTGGTCTTTGAGGGGATTCCATTATAGAACCTTTCTTCATCATGTTTCCCCAGTTCACCACCCACACATTTCACTGTCGCTTTGCTGCATGTTTTCTATTTTAAGTTTCGGGTTTGAGGACAGCACACTCTGTTCTTTTGGGAAATTGACACAGTAATTGCCCCAGTCAAAGGATTGAACAGAATCAATACCCCGTGACCACTTGTTTTCACTTTTCTTTCTGCAGGCATTCATGAGAAAATTGAAGAATCTAAGCATTGACCCTGCTTTTTCAATAGCAAAAAACTACTTGCAATATATTAGATACTAGAGGCGTTTTCTATTTTTTTTTCAGCCTCCTAGTTAGTTAGTTTGTTCATGTCCACTTACAATCGACCTTTAATAGCAACTAGTTGTAAACCCGTGCAATGCACAGGCAATTGAAGCAAAAGAGAGAGAAAATCTGTGAAAAAAGAAGAGATAAATAGAAAAAAAACTTTATTTTAAGCTAATATAATGTAGTGATGAGAATGCCAACACTAACCTCATATTGCCTCATTTGCAAAAACTCTAACGCAGGCAAGTGTGATGGCATAGTGGGCTTCTTGCCATTGGATCTACCTCAATAGGGCATGAAATACTTGAGGTTGTAGAGGTCAATTAGGTACCCAAACAACTAGGCTTTTCAATTTTTGAACCAAAACTTAGCCCACTTGTTATACTGGGCTGATCTTTAAAACTTCAAGTTGGTATTGGGCTCCAATGAGAACTAAATTTTGCTTGCTTCTGTTTCTTTCATTTTTTTAAAGGGATTTTCCTCATACTAGAACCAATCTACAAGATTTTACCTGTGAATACCCTTATGAATCATATTAAGATCACATTAAAAATCCCTTTACACAAGGCACCCCTTTTTTTTTTTGTGATTTTAGGGTTGATAGTCATTTTGAGACTTCCAATACTAAATCAAACATGCTATTATTCTCGTAGGATTAATATGATTTTAGCACGACGAATACATTATAATTGCTTAAAGTTTAGCTAATTAAGCCATCTTTGTTTTAAATTTATATAAGAGCTCAAAAAATATATAATTTACAAGAGAAAGGAATTTAAAACTTCTATTTATTTTATTTTATTTTCTTACCATTGTGGTTTGTCTCATTACAATGGCTTTGATTTTGGGGTTTATTGCACCTAATAACGACAAGAATTTAAAAATGATATTAAAGGACCAAATCCAAACGAGACATTGTAACTTCCTACACAGAATAGAATCAAAACCAAAACAATATGTTATTTATTTCTTTTGTCTTTTATTTCATTGAATAGAAAGTAGAAGAAACCAAAAGAAAAGTTAAAGAGAATCTCATGCCCCGTACGCCAACCTTTCTGAAACAATTTACATTTGTAGTGGACAAAAGTAGAAAAAGGAAACTGAGAATTTGCTTTTGTTTTAAAATAAACAATTGTTAGATACGCCTTTTAACAATAGGATTACACGGATCTTTGATCCAAATATTATATATTTAATAATTTATTTACTTTATTATTATAGTTTTAAAATTATTTATCTTAATATTATAATTTTTTATTTTAAAAAAATAAATGTCAACAGGTGAGGCTCATTAGATACACCACATGTTGTGCAACGTGTTCCTTGAAGACATGCCATATGACATGTGGCATGTTTGATGGGCCTCACCACGCAGAAAATGAGATGTGATTTTGCAAGTAAGATACATTGTATGACATGTAATATGTTTAGTAGACCCCACCTATTGACATTTATTTTAAAAAAAAAATTATAATATTAAGGTAAATAATTTTGAAACTACAATAATAAGGTAAATAAGTTATCAAAATATAATTTTTATGTCAAAGAACCTTACACATTGTAAAGCACTTGAAGTTATAGAATTTTTTTTATATGATATTACTTCCATATTTCATATATTTATACATTTTTATGATTTTAAAGATATTTTTATTTCAATTGAGTTCATTCTAATTGATTTTTTTATTAAATTTAGATAGAGCCATTTATGCAATTGTGCATAATTATGAATACACGAATTGTTTAAGAAAATATTTGTTTTCAAAAGTTTGCAACATTTCATTAGAGGTGCATGTTATAAGTTTGTAACATCCATATAATCATTCACCCTCTTGCTTCAAAGTTAAGGATGCATGTTTGACCTATTAAAAAAGATGCATTTTGGGTAAAAAGAGAAATGAAAAAGGAAAAGTGGAAACAATCAACATGCTTCATCATGTTTATGTTTAAACACACTTTTTAAAAAGCCATTAGATATAGTCTACTCCAATGAGAAAATTGAGTAGTTTATAGAAAGATGTAAAAGTGATACATGAAATCAAAATTAAGACAACTTGTGTTTAGCAAAACAGGCACAATTGTTGGAGAAGTTGTAAGAAATGCTATCTCCCAAACAACAATGGAGTCTATTAAAAGAAACAATGGTATAAAAAAAAGCAAGTTATTGCTTTTTATGCTGTCTTTTCTTTGTTTTTCCCAATAAAAAAGGTGTTGATTTACTAGTGAATTTCCTTAAAATAATTGTAGAATACTAAATTATGTTTTTTTAGAACATGAAGAATTTAGGAGATGTGATTAACTGCTATTACTGGCCAATGATGGTGAAGCTAATAATTAGAACTAAATATTTATATAGTTAATAACTTAGCATGAGTTTCTATTGATTTGTTTTATTTTGCTGTGTTTCCTTTGAGGACTAAGCTAACCTTATAATATCAATCCCAATAATTTAATCACTAAACCAAAATTAACCACTAGGTATGACATCATAATCACCGGTCAATCGGTCATCATGTGATTCTCACTCACAATGATCACTTCATTAAACATGTCGACCAATGATCATTATGAGATGCCTCGTGGTCATTTTTCAAATTTGGTAATTATCACTTATTGTAAGAAATGTTCCCTAGTTTTCTGTTTTGGTAATTCTACCTATTGACATTATATTATGGCAAATTGATTACTACGCTGGATTATCTGCACAGCTACAAATTACAAACTAATTTTAAGAGGCCATAGTCCATAAAACAAGTTAACATAGTGAAAATCAAATATCATCATATTACTAAAAAAAATTAAACAAATCAAAATAATAAAATATTGATTACATATATCAAATTCATAAAAATGGCATTAGATGCACAGTTACCTATTTTTTAATCTGCTTAGTTTCAATACAAATCCAAGTCAACTTCAGTATTTAGTCCCCTGAGGCGGCTCAACTGATAATATATTATATGATAATATATTATATTCCATCGCTTAGCAGGAAAACTATTTTTTATATATATACTCTATGATCCCTCTTTGCCTTGTTCGGCAGGTAAGGAATCATTCGGCAACAAAAAAGAAGAGGGAAAAGTGGGAAGAGAATCAAGAAAGCCACCAATTACCAAATACCAGAAAAAAGCCGGTGTTGACCAAACCATTCTCGTGTCGTGACAGATGAATCAACGTCATAGACACTGTCAAATGGCAATTCTCAGCAACCTTAACAAAGCAAAGTATTGATTCTGCATCCATGTTGTTCTTGACATGGACAATATCATCGAACAACCTAAGAGTAACGACCTTTCCAAATCCTTGGAGGGTAAACCTAATCACCTGCCAAACACCACTATGGAAATACACAAAAACAATTGTATTGCTATCTACTACGTCAGACTTGCTCCTCCTAGAGAAGCAATACATGAAAATCGAACAATTTGGTAACTTACCTTTTCAACGTACAAGGGGTTCACAATGACATAAACCAGGCATTTTCCAGCGAAGTTCAAGAACTTGGCAACCTCTTTCAAGTTTCAACAAGTCAGAAAAATCACGCTTAATAATATACTTAAAGTTAGTCAAGTATGGAATTTTCTAATAAATCTCACCATTAAACCTCAAGAGCAGGTAGGAAGACATACAAGACTAAGAATAGCTCGTTCTTGTCAACCAAAAGGTTAAGCATTCAAACTTCGATCTGCTTTCCCCATAAGAGCTCATACAATGACTGATGCCTACATAGGCTTGCTATATCATGAGCACATTCTCAATGTTCAGTTTGCATCTTGGAGAAAGCTTAACATCACAAATCAAAGCATCGACAGCTTATAGAGGAGTCTCTCAAGTTATACTTGAATTGCATAGTCTTACCATTAGCAACTAACATTTATATTTACTAGATTGCAATATGCAAGTGCATGAATCATGCACCATAAAACATAGGGACCAGCAGGAAATTACAGGGATGAAGCTCTCTGCACCACAGTCCACCCATCTGCATAAACTTGAACAATGCTGATGATGTCAATGCAGAGAGCACTATCCCAAAATTTTCCTCCTTATCTCGGGATGAATCCAGAAAGTGGAAAGCAAATGCTTCATAGACCAGCAAGTCATTCATCCCCTTTCAAATGGCCGCCCCATATTGAAAAGTAAACAGTTAGTCAGATGTTCATTAAAAGTCACACCCCTAACACAAAAGCGAAAAATAAAGAAAAAATGGTGTAGAATCAAGGACACATCCATGTCTTAGCGACACTCTGCATTACACCCTCAAATATCATACAGCAATTGAGACAGAACCTATGTAGACAAAAAGAATCAAAGAAGTTTGTTTGCCTCCAGTGTTTTTTTGAGATGAAAAATTACAACCAGTGTATTTGAGATGAAAATGATTCTGCCCTTGTTTGCCTCCATATTATACGAAAAGATTAACAGAAAAGACGCACAGACAAGGAATGATGCAATTTATTCTCCCAATCCATGCACCTATAGAAAACAGGCATTTCCAATTTTGGAACTTTGTTTATAATTTTTCACGAAATTCTTTGGTCAAAACTTTCACTGAGAACTGGATGATAATATCCATCATGATTTCTTTTTATGAACTTATCTAGTCACAGTGGTAGACCAATGCTGCATCTTCATTTTCTATCAAGTAACCATTAAAAACTTTATCATAAAAACAAGAATGAGAACAGAGCAATAACTATGTATGGATTTTTAAATTTCATATATTAGGAACTTAGAATAATTCAAAGTACGGGTAGAGAAGATGTTGATGTACCAGATTAAAAATTGATATAAAACTGAACACTTGAACTACACGTGTGAAATGTAGAAAATGCAAGAAAACAATAAGTTCCTTGTGTACTTACAAGTACAGAAGGAACATAAATACTGTATCAAAACCTTATGTATTTACAAGGATTATTACGTACGAGTATAGAAAACTAGCGATTTGCATGACTAACATAACTAGAAAACAACATAGCAGCAAGCTATTGACCAACTCAGTATAGCAGCATTGCAAGGAAACCAAGAGAAATTTTTGAACTATGAAAGATTACAATTTAGTGGATCAATTAGCAACTTTCTCATTAGAACATCTAACAACAGAGCGCCAGCCCATCTTCTTTATTCAAATGTACAAGATACAAAAAACCCTATTACAACAAAAAATTGATCTTCATTTTTGTACAGAAACTACCCAGCAAAGGTAGAATCAATAAAGAAAAAAACCCAACTCACCTCCACAGAGGACAACAAATCTTCTTATCAAAACTGATTGTTTCCCATCTCCACAAAACATTTTGAATTTGATATCAGCTCATTGCATGGTTGCCACCCAGAACCTGAATCAAACTGGAAGAATTTCTTCTTATTTTCTCATTATCATCCTCCAGTAATCCCATACAAATCCCCAAAACCCCTTCTTTTATCGCCTCTAAGCTCATTTCTTCACTATAACAACAAAGGGAGTTGAGTGCCAACAGGGCATATTGAACTCCTCTAGAGCTTCCATTCCTCAATACCCTAACTAGAATCTGTATACACCCATGATACATTTCCATTTGCTCCCTACCTTCCTTACACTTGGCCAAAATACCCAGAACTTCAACGGCCCTTTCAAGCCCAGAATCAGCAGTTCTGAGCAAAATCGTCACCGCCCCACATTCCACAGCTCTTCTCCGATTATCAGGAAAAGAGCAAATAGCATATAGTGCTGTGGCAGCTTCTTTCTTCTCTCTGCCTTTACCATCTCTGAGAAGCGAAACCAAAGCTCCTACTGCATAAGGGTACCGACCAATTGTGACCTTGTTGACTTCCACAACCGCCAAACTCGTCAGCATAGTTGCCGCCACCGCTCGGCAATCCGGGGACCCACCAAGCAAAACCGCCACAACACGACCAATTACGCCCTCCGCCACCAAACCCACCTTGTTATCGTCGTCTAGACTAAGATTCAGCAGCAAGGAAAGAGCTTTCTCTTGAAGACCGGGATCATCCGAGTCAACACAGTTGAGCACTGCCGACACGACCCCTGACTCAGTCAACCGCCGCCGGAACACCGAGTCGCGTTTTGAAAGCCGGGTGAGATGGCGCAGCGACTCGATTTTGGAGTCGAGGGAAGATGAACGGGAGAGAAGCGTGGAGATTAGGGTTTCGGGTTGAGGAGGAGGGTGATGTTTCAGAGGGGAAATGAGAGCGTAGTTTGAGATCAAGCTTCTGAGAGCGTGGTTGGGAATGAGGGAAGGGTGGTCCGGGAGGGGCAATTTGGTAATTGGACAGGTCCGATGACCGGCGTCGAGCCACCGTTGGATTGAGGCTCGGTCAAAGGTGTGACCCGACGAGAGGATAACCGGGTCGGACATTATCTCTAGCGAAATTGGACACTTGAAGTGGTCCGGGAGCTGAGTCGCCATTACTCAAACACAGACACGCACTCTCTCTCTCTCTCTAGAAAGCTTTTGGTTTGAGATTGAGAGGGTTTATGAGGTTTTTGGAGGCTATTGGCTGAGGTTTCACTCTTGCATTTTTTTTTAGCTAGAGGACGCTGGGCCATGCTGACCAAGTGGAAAGACGACAATAGCCTCCTTGATACACTATAATTTCCATGAAGGGATTCTAGTACCATAGGGCGTATTTGTAATTTTATATAGATTTTAATTTTAATTTTAGAAATTTAAAGACATATATTTTTAAGAGGGAAATCTAAAGAAATAAAATAAGCACAAGTTAAATTATATTAGCCAAAAAGTTAAAAATGACAAGTTCAATGAAAATGACCTTAATAAGGGCTCAATGGCATATGGAGTAGATCTTAGACCTTTAGGCTTTTTTTTTTGGTTATTATATAAATAAAAATAGATTTTTAATTAAAATATATAAAGTAATGTAAGATTCTTGCATGAAACTTCAACTTTTCTAAAATATTCTTAGATCGTATTTGTATCTCTTTTAAGTTTAAATTTAGTGTGGATTTGATTTCAATTTTTAAAAATTATTTTTATTTTTTATTTTTTAAAAAATAAAACAAAAAAAAAACTTGTTTGATAAAGATATTTTTGTTTATATGTTTTAAAAATTTATTCTCAAAACATTGTTCTAAAATCAAAAAAATAAAAATAAGATAGGAATAACCTTAAATAAAATGTATTTTTACATGATGATCATGAAAATAATATAAAAAAGAGAGTATGAAAAATTTATTTATTCAATTGAAGAGTGGACAACTTCAGACTTTTATTAGATAACTTTTCTATTTTATTAAGAATATTGTGTAAAAGTTTTCAAATAGAAATAGTTATTGTTTCATGTATCTCATGGCTAGATGAAATAAACAAGTACATAATTTTTTTACTGCTAACAAGAAAGTAGATAACGGTTGCCTGAAAGCTTTAAGAACATGACCTTTTCTCTATAGTGACTTTTTATAACATGACTAATTAATTAACATAAATGAAATATAATTTACTAGTGATCCATTTTTAGCTTTACTAACGAGTGACTTATATTGGTTAAGAACTAATTAATATATGTTCATTATTTTCTGTTATTGACATTAATTTGAACATTAAATATAGAAAGTGAAATGAAGAAGTAATTTTATTGGCACTTGAAAAAGGAAGACAATAGAGAAAATAGCTCTATCTAAGATTAATTTTTTTGGGGGTACTCTGACTATGGTTTTGGATTCAGACACAAAATCTACAAGTCCTATGGTTTTGGATTCAGACACGAAATCTACAAATCTTAAAGACGACTTTAGTATCACTCAACTATAATTCATTTGGTATATAAGCAAATCTTTGACATAATTAAACAGAATCACTTGATGGAATGACCATAAGGGATGAAAGTATAAAGAAAAATAGTGGATACTATGAATTTTTAAATAAAATACAGATCATTGAATCTCAAAAGAAAAAGTTGCATAAAAATTGGAAAGAATATGAATAAAATGGCCTTAGATTGTGTTCATACATTGAAAGAAAGAAACTTTGGGACAACCATGTAGTGAAATAGCACAATTCCATGTTGGATGTGAACTTATTCGTTTTTAACTTTCTGGAAATTCTTTCGTTTGAAAAATCATTTTGCACTCTCCAAAGAAATGCATTAATTAAATATATTGCTCAAAAAAGATTATTAAGTGTGTCTGAACACAAAAATCATACCAAGGTTCTTCTTTTATTGGTTACACACCAAGTTTCTAAATATAAGCCATGTGAATATACGAGCAAACAAATACACTAGCGGTTTGTTATCTATAAAATAAACTTGCATTAATTTTCAAAAAGAATATTAAATTATAAATATTTTTTACCTGTAGATAAAATAATGATTATATTTATAATTGAGAGAAATATAATAGAAATGTGAGAAAATCAACCTTATAACTAAAAATATGCTTCATTAAACTAGAGTTTTTCTTCTATTAAATTATAATATATACAATAACACATTTGTAATAATAATTAATAAATTATGCTTTTCTTATTCGTACATTTCATTTTTTCAAAGCATAGAATATATTTTTTGTTTTTCTCTTTCTGTGGAATAAAGGATATAATATTGTATAGAAACTAAAACAATGCCATATTTTGTCCATTTGTTCTATTTTTTTAATTTTTTTTTATGTTTTCTGACCTTTTTCAGCTTCTTCTTATAAATTAATTTTTTTGAATTATTATTCTCAAGTTTTAGTATTTAAAAAAAATTAAGAATTACTTTCTACTTCATATAAATTTATTAAAATATCCTTTAACATATATAATTATTCTCTTTATATATATGAATAATCTATTTATATTTAAACACAATAATCACATATTAAAACATAAAATATATTTTATACATAATAATTACATGACGTTGAGAGATATTTTATCATTTTACAAACAAATACTTGCTTGAAAAGCATTTATCTTCAGAATTTTTTTTAGCCTTTTCTATAAAGCATTAGAATTTGAGAAGAATATCATATATATATATATATGTAAATTGATATTTGTGTTTGCATGTAATGGTCCTTAAATTGATAAAATTTCCAATTGAGAATAAAAGGGTATTTGAGACATTTGACCAGGTGTTACGCTCCTCTTTCAACCTTCTGGATTCTGTCGGTTACTTCCCCGGAAACAAGAGGGAAAGAGAGATCCAAAGCACTAAAGCCATGGATACCATTTAGTTAACCTTACTGACAAGAAAGCCAGAGTTCGCGTAAAATGACACACAAGGGTGTTTTGGTCAAAACAGATCTACCTTCTTATCCTATCGCGAGGAAAACCCGAGCAAGACTACAGAATGCTGATACCAGTCAGTCACGAGACTCCGATTCTTGGTGAAATTACCAAGATATCCCTCACTACAAAATAAAGAAAACTGGCACGCCAACAGGAACCAGTAATAACGGTGACCGGTGAACAGGCGAGTGCCCAAGTCAAATGTTAAAAAGTCCAAATTTGTGAGCCAATCTCGCAAGCGGTGACACGTGTTTCCTTCGTGCTGCTTTGTCCTTTTTCTTTTGCTTTCTTTACTTTCTTTTCTATTTTTTTAATTCTATATATACGTGTCATATAAATATCTGACCCAAACGTGTGGACATGGATCTATGTGATTATTTCACTGCTATATTAATTGTGTATTCAATGGATATCCGTAAAAGTATTATTTTCAATATTGTAGAATGCAAAAACCTTATCAATTAAGAGGATTTTAATGCACCTTGATTTGACATTAATGGTTTCTTTTTCTCACCTCTTAATCAATTCAAGCTTCTAACACTTTAGCTAATGAGCCTTGGCACAATAGACACCTTAGCTAGTTACTAATTGTAGTAAGTCTTACCGAGTCAGAGAAACATGTTTGCCTCCAAAATTGTTGTCACACTAAAATTAGACTATCGTGACTCTAATTTTAAATATTCTATATTTAGTTATTCAATTTTTTTTGTTTATTAAAAGTTACATAATAAAAATAGCTTACTTTTTTTTTTTTTTTTAAATGTCATATCGTTTACTCTTAAGGAGATTTCATCAGAATTTCTACAATAAAATATCAAGTTCTTTCCATTAAAGTGTTCCTTGAAGATAATATTTTGAAATACTTTTGATTTTATAGTTTTAAATTTGAAAATTTAAAATGTTTATGATTTTTTTGACAATTTGACTGAAATAATATATTTGAACGAATTATTTATACAAATTGGACACTTTTTAAATTATTTATGTAAAATTGACACTTTTAAATATTTTAGTAATATTTCAATCAAAGTTTAAACACGCTTTTGACAAAAGCGTGACTTAATTTTGAGAAAAGTGTGACCATTTTTTGAAAAAAGTGTGACATATTTTTGCTAAAATCGTGTTTAAATTTTGATTAAAAATTAATAAAATATTTAAAAGTGTCTATTTTATGTAAATAGTTTAAAAAATACTCCATTTATATAAATAGTTTGTGCAAACATATTATTTCAGTCAAATTACCTAATTTTTTTTAAGGCAGCTCATGAAAGATCATATTTCTTTTATGCTACAAGATAAATCACATTTATTAAAGATATTTTGTTTGACGGAAATAAAATAATTTGTTTTTGGTCTATTATAAACTATATATATAATAGAGATAATTTATCTCTCTCTCAAAATCTCACCTAACTCTTCCTAATAAATTTGAACACGAAACTTTAAGATAAGTATTTTGTTGAGAACACGATAAGAAGATAGTTGCACTACAATATAAGATAAAAAAAATTACATGAATTCAAAGATACCCCTATTTTAAGGGCAACATATATAATAGGACAAAGAATACCGTTAATGTTGCCAAGAATGTGCTGAATGTGAAAATGACATTTCCTCAAAGAAAGAGATATATATGATTATATATATATATACATGGATGATTGAGTATGAATCAGCATCCAAGTGGCTCTAGGAAGCTTCTCATCTTTCCAAGATCATCTATGATTGGAGGTGGTTCTCCACAAAAGCAAATTAACCTTGTCTTTTAGTTTCTAAATTCAATTTGGATGCCCTACTTATTTGAAATTCAGCAAATTATGTCATAATTGCACAAATTTTAGATGTGACTCTATTTCAACTTAGCGTTTAGCCAAGAGTAATGAATTAGTGATATATACAAAAACCTCTTCAACAATAGTATCACATTCTTGATGACATATTTAACGGTTGAACAAAGAAATTGGGAAAATATGAAGACTAAATTCTGTCAATTGAAACTAGAATGATCAAAATCATAAGAATTAAAAGTGTAATTAAACCTAAAATTTATTAAATTCATCGATTGAGTATTCCAAGACCTGAAAAGCCTGTGGAACTTGTTTTACATTAGGAAACACTGTGATTTGTATATAGGAGGTTTCTTAGATATTTTGTTGTATGTCATACTATACAAGAATAACCAATATGTGAATGTCATATGTACAAATTAATTATTTTTAAGTTTGTTTGAGAAAATAAGATAAATTAATTTTATATTAAATAAAATATAAAAATTACGTATATTTGTCACGTCAATGTAGTATGACATACACATATAGTATCATAGAATCTCCGTTGTATATATGGTGTAGCTCTTTTGATTTTTGTTGTAGTTTTTTTTTTTGTTTTATAGATTTTAGAGTTCAAACATTAAGACCCAATTAATTAAATGGAGTGGCCAGGTAGAGCTACATAACATTATAACCTCTCTTCACATGATTAGAGGGTCATCTTTCCACAATTTTTTTTTTTTGGTGCATGTTATATGATGTAGGGTGATAAGAAGAAATTTTTGAGAGAGTTATTATAAAGTAATTCAAATAAAAAGAATTTTAAGTAAATTTTAAAATTATTTTATTTTATTTTATTTTAGTTATGATATACAATTATTTTTTATGACTAGTGGCTCTTTATAATTTTAAATAATCGGAGATCATCTAGTTTTTAGTAGTTACACATTGATTATTGGGATAACAAAATGACTACTTATCATATAAAACTTTAAATGACTGCTAGTAAATAATTAAAGAAAAATAAAGTATAACTTTAAAACTTACCCTTAATTAATACCTTTAGAAAAAAACTAAATATTATACATTTATTGTTGTTTAGAAATCTTACAATTTTCTCCGACAAGATACAATAAAAGACATGTCACAAATTAGTTATTTTATCAATCAAATTCATTTAGTGCTACCAATTTTTTTTTAGGGAGATATCATGAATCTTCACTCTAAGCCACTTTTTTTTATCACTTTAAGTTAGTTACAAGTTTTTATTTTTATTTTTTTTGTTACNATGAGAGTGCAATGTACTGGAGAAAGAAGAATGTATTATATGGCAGAAATAAAACACATAACATTAAATACTTTAATTTCTATAATTAAAAAAAGTGTCATTAAACCCACAAATCATTAAAAATAACAACTTTTTTTATTTTTCTTTCTTCTCTTGTGAGTTGAACGTAGTTTAATTTTGAGAATGCAAAACGTGCTCTAATATTTTCCTTTTAGTAACCTAGTGGAGGCATATCCTCATTGTACCAAACTTTAGAGAGTAAAAAAGTCATCAACTTGATGCACTTTTAACAATTCATGCGCATGCAAATAGTGCTCTTCTTCTGAACCCATCATGATTATGAAGTACGTTCACCCAGCAGAACTTGTTCAAAGTTACCACATGGTATTCAAAAGCTTAATTATGCTCATTATTTTGCCTAACCAATTTTAGAAAACATTGTGAGCTTTATTCGCAGCTTGAAATGGAAGAAGCACTTAGTGGAGAAGAAGAGGTAAAGGCCAAAACCCAATTACACAAAGGTGTTTGTATATATATCCATAAATAGAAAAGTGCTAGATGAGTATAATCTTCAAGTATAAATAACAAGGGATGGGATTGGAAAGAGACTAGCCAAAGAAAAAAGGGTACAAGGCTCCGTACAATCATCAAGGGACAGCTGTGCAGAAAGCGATGGCCTTAAATCTATTCGATGAAAGGCCCAAGAGAAAAGAGAAGGTGGGAGAGAGAGAGAGTGCTGAATTTTGTGTGTGTGGAGGAGAATGGCTCTAAAATCTCTACCTCAAGCTAATAAAGACGTACCCTACTGCCCCATATAAGAAAAAATTGGATGTGGGGTTCTCATCTGTTTGTATTTAGCATAGAAGGACAGAAACGTGATGCATGAGAATTGCCATGTGTAAGGCCGTTGGGAGCCGTTTATACAGGTAAACATGACCCCGTGAAGGGGAATTAATTTGGGTTTTTATCAAGATGACCAACAGTGGTCCAATGATTTTGTAGTCACCATCATTGCTTGGACAAATAGGTGTGGCTTTTCATTTTCTGAACCATTATCTTACTACTTTAGTTCCAATTGGGGTTAAACATTTCACCACCTGCTAATGCTATTGCTTGTACTTTAACGTTGTGAAGTTGCATGATTTGGTACAAAGTTTTAGAAATTTTCTTATTTATTTTAATCAAAGTGCTTCCGTTCTGCACTAAAGGTGCAGCTAGGTGAAGTTCTTGGACCACTAGCTTTCAATAATCTAATCTTATAGGGTTGAGGCCACTCATGGGCATAGAGGTAGCCATGGACCAAGAGTCCTTACTAGCATGTCAGCTATAAGGAAGTTGTTGGCCTACATACACCATCTCTCCAACAATGATACTGTCTGAATCTAAACCCACAGCAAAAGGGAATCATTCATAGTCTTCAAGATTAATTGCATTTTCAATTTGTTTAGTTTTTCCTTTTCTTTTTTAAATTTGAACAAGTCTTCAAGTTGCTTGGAGGTTGTTTAATAGTTGATCTAACTCTGTTGACCTTCATCTGTCTGTAGTTTTGTGAGAAAAGAAAGGAAAACGACTTTTCGTGAGGAAAACTTGGTCATGGTCATGGGCATGGGCAAGTTATGGAAGCTGCTTCATTTAAAGGTATATAGAAGAATCTGTAATTTTCTTCCAGCAATACAAACACTATAGCTCGTTAATTCATACTCATAGCTGCTTACAGCTGCATCTGATATTGGTCATATTTACTACACGAAGATTTATTACTGCATTACCCTTAATTTATAACTGAATAAGATGAGTCATATTTGTCATTGTCTAGGCTGTGGTCTAAGGTACGTCTGATAGCAACAACCTTGCATAGATTCAGTGAATCATATAAGTAATGGCTCCCACTCTACTGATAGGGATGGGGAACTAAAATCATCATATTGTGCTATTAAAGTATTGAAGTTTCTTCTCTCTCTTTGCACTAAGCTACTACATTGTTAGTGTGAGGACATCATAAAGTTGCAGTTTAACCTTTTTAGTGCATTGTGGAAGAATCTGAGGAAATATTCTATGTTCGATATGTAGGATCCACTGAAATGTAGTACAAAAGGAAGCAACTAAATTTTTACCAGGGATTACCTAGTTATAACTTAATACACTTGAAGAAGCTCATATTTACACTGTCCTGCTGAATTGGATAAGATATGCATCAATATAACCATTGTTTGTAATAGCCTTGCTGTTCATTACATAATACTGTTATTGTAAGAGCATAGTAATGTAGTAGCATGGTACCAAACAAGTTTTGAGAGTCTCGATCTTCAGCGGGCTTCAATCATAGTCATACTCACCCCATTTACTGAATAAATTCCTTCACTTTTTGACTGGTCTGAACTGGTGTAAGTAGGTCTCTTGAAAATGAATACTGGTTGTTTGGGAGTAGGAAGAGTTGTGTCATTACCCAACATAGAAATAACTACTGACATAGTTGGCCTCTCTGTTGGATAATCTTGAACACATAGAAGCCCAATTTGGATGCATCTTAGGACTTCATGATCAAGGCATGTGTCACCCAATGATGGATCAACAATCTCCATGGCTCTGCCTTCTCTCCACAGATCCCATATCTAAATAAATTGAAGTTAATAGATTAGTAGTATTAAAGGCATTTCTAGATCTACCACTGATTAAAGGTAAATTTAATTTGAAGTTATTGTCCTGCATTGTTACTCACATGTCCAACCAAAGTGGAGGAGGTAATGTCATCATAATGACCACTATTCTTTCTTCCGGTAATGATCTCCAAAATCAAAACTCCAAAGCTGTATACATCAGATTTTACTGAAAATATTCCTTCCATCGCATACTCTGGTGACATGTAACCACTACAAAAGAAAAATATAAATGAAACCATTCAATTTCTTATGTATTCATGAAAAAAATGTTGTAGATAAGAGTTCTGGCAATGGACTATTTTCCTATTTATGTTTTGTCTGCACAGTCTTTCAATTAGTATAGAGACCAAAGTAACATAATGCAAGGAAACTAATGATGTTTTTCTACATTTTTGAGTACTTACTAGGTTCCAACAACACGGTTTGTGTTTGCTTCAATTTGATCCCCACCAAATATTTTAGCCATACCAAAATCTGCAATTTTTGGGTTCAATACAGAGTCCAACAAGACATTGCTGGCCTTTAAATCTCTATGGATGATTCTTAATCTTGAATCTTGATGAAGGTATAAGATCCCTCTAGCAACCCCACAGATGATATCCAACCGTTTCTTCCAGTCTAGCTGTGACCTTCTAAATTCATCTGGACCAGAAATGCAAAGACTTAAGTATGCTTGATTAATTGTTCAACATATACAAGCATGAAAATGTCAAAATAAATGATGAAGAAGTGACATGGTCATTTCTAAAGTGACAGGTCAACTATTAATGGAGCAAAGGTGAAAACAGGACATACCAAAAATGTGAAAGTCCAAGCTTTTGTTTGGCAAATACTCATAGATTAACATCTTCTCTTGTCCTTGAATGCAGTAACCTAAGATCCTAACCAGGTTCCTGTGTTGGAGTTTTGCAATTAAGGCAACCTCATTTTTAAACTCTTCTATGCCTTGTCCAGAAGACTTTGACAGTCTCTTCACTGCTATTGCCATTCCATTACTTAATAGACCCTGAAATCATAACCCAAACTCAATTTTCTGTTAGTGTACACTTGTTGCATGAAAACATTACTTGGCGAATTCTATAAATGAGCTTAGTCATGCTTCACCCATAGCATCTTGCTCTAAACACATGCCTTGATGTCAATGGTATTAACATAAACTACCAATACATTTTACTCTGATGTTATATGAAGTTATGAAATCTGAGACTTGTTAAATAAGAAAGAGTACCTTATAAACAGAACCGAAACCACCTTGTCCAAGCTTGTTATCTGGAGAAAAATTCTCTGTTGCTTCAGCAATGTCGCTTAGATCAAATAATGGTAAATCTGAATTGTGTCTGCTTTCAAGATCTTTTATGCTTGGAGAGTCATGAAAATCAATATTTGATGGATATTTGCGATGCTTTCTCCTCGCTGTCATCAAACATGGAAACAGATACAGCAATTCTCAACTAAGTTTTGGTGCTAAATCAATAAAACTAAGAACTCGATAATTCTATCAAATTTTAATAAGAATATACTCAATTTAGCTTACCGTGTTTCTTTTTCTTTACGAACCAAACAATAAAAACCATGAGAAGCAGGATCAGAAAAACAGACACCACTATAATTGCTGTCATCCCCTTCTTGCCGAGAGAACCATGTGGCTTCTTTGCATATTTAGCTGCAAACAAGATATTGTAAATAATATTGCTGCCAAACTAGTCAATTATGCCTTAAACCTCATCACAGAATTATATAGCAGATAGAAAAGGGGAATGGTTCGAATATGCTTATATGTTGACTACTTAGTAATATCTAGACAACAGCATAAAACAATTTCATACGTTTGAATTCTTGTGTTGAGGAATTTAAAAGTAAACTTTCCCAGCAGCAGAATTTGCTTATAGTGCAGATCCATGCATACAAAGGCAGCAGCTTTTTATCAGGAAGGCAATCTTAATTCTTGCGTCCATTATATGATAATGCACATTCTTTACTGTAATTTGCTAACGAAGAGACTAGATTTATAGTCAATATCAATTAATTTATGTTCCATTCCATGTTTTCTTCTAGAAATTTATAATAAATACATAAATCCCATGAATTCTTTGGTCCTATTCTTCTTTCTAGGAACAAAAAGAAACTGAAATTCTCATTGGAATCGAATTATGTGGCTATATGAATGCCGTGGCCTGCTTCACCATTGCATTGTGTCATTTAGACCGTTGCGTTCTAGTCATTCGATTTAAATCCAATAACCTGACTTAATTTTTCTAATCTCAACACATGTATCGTCATTTTTTATAATAAATTATCAGCATCTCCAAATAATGAACATGTTTAGATAATGTGGTAGAAATAGCACCATGAAGCAGAGGTTTAATGAAATAAAGATATGTGCTGTTATGTACCAAATGATATAAAAAGATGACGAATTCCATCCTACTCCTAAGTTGTAGCTAATGTTGATTGTTTGTGACTTTTTAACATATTGTTGAGACTTACGTTGATATAATTAGTGCAATCTTAGTTTCACTAAATCTATTTAATTATTTTTTTTACAGCTCGAATGTGAATCTTGTAATATTTAGATTGTGCCATTCTGCCCTCTCTAAATAATATATAAAGTGCATTTCTCCAACTAATATCACATCAAGATAGGGGTAGGATAGCAATTGAGAAAAAAAAATATTAATGAGAAAAAAAGAGTACCTAATTCACGTGCATCCACACGTATGTATAAATCTTGTCCCACATGTGTGTATCTTCTTGTATCCACCATATCCCCGTGCCACGTCAAACACCCGCTCCCTGTGCTCTCATTAGCAGAGCTATAAGCTGCACAAGAACAATCCTTCAAGCACTTCTCGTTACACGCTTTCAAGCTCAAACTTGCATCCACACGTGCCTTTGAGGTATCTGGTGTCTTCACAAGTGCCACCTGAACAAACCCTTCCCCGCTTTGACACGTGGACACATTATGATTTCTTACACACCCACCCGACCCATCTCGAAGATACCATTCTCGTGGGAACTTGGGTTCAAACCCGGGCAAACACTCGCACTCAAACTTATCCATAATATACGGGTCACAATTACTATTTTCCCCGCACCGCTTGAAGTTGTCACAATCCTCTTTTGGAGCATACCAAAATTCGATCCATCTATGTTCTTGAGCTTGCCACGTGGCTCGTCTCATATGCCCGGTATCTTCGAGCACCATTTTTGAGAAAACCCTAGGGTCTGTGATTCCATACATTATAGTAACCTCATTGGCATCGTCAACATAACTAACATTGAATATAAAGTTGTGAGTCATCTCGGGCACACCGCTCCATCTTTGACCCGTCCAAGATCCGACACGCCAAAGTGGAGCCCCATTCTTGTACAAGAACAATTGAGGAAACCCGGTGGGGTCAATCCTGTAGGTCAAGTTCCCAGTTCCCGGGTCATTGGGAGATTTCCAGGATGTTAGAAACCGGTTCAACCCGGTTTTCCGGTCCAACCCGAGTTTCATGAATGGAAGCATAGTATTACTTGGGTAATCAAAACTCTGCCATAAAACCTTTTGGTCATTCTGAACCAAAATGAAGTTCCCAGTATCAAGAATCTTAGCTGAGGTATTAGGAGACAAGACTGGAACCGAAACATTAGCAGACCAAATGGGTTTAGCATTTTGGGTTTGATTGTTGAGGATGATAAGGTTTCCTTGGCTGTTGATGGAGAGGACACCAGAGGTGTCAGTGAGAGGAGTGTCTCTATTAGCAACCCAGACAATGGTTTGTTCTGAAACCTTGTTATACCAAATTCCAACATAGCGGTTTCTAGAATTGCCGGGGCTGAAGAAACCAAGGACGAAGGTGGCTTTGTTGGAGACCAAAACGTCACCATCTTTGACAGGATGGTTGGGAGTTATGGTGTTAAGGGAGTTGGAGTTGCAAGAAGGGTAAACAAGGAAGAGAAGCAACGTTAACGGATTGAGAAGCTCTTTAGCGAGAAAGTTCTTCATGATCTAGCTAGTGTTTGGAAATGGGCCAAGTTAATTTGTACTAGTCGTTAGTGATAAAGGTGCTTATATTTTTTTGGTGTTGTTGACAGGTGAATGCTAATAATGGTCAAGTTGGTCCTTGCAAGGGTGTGCGATGAAGACGTACAACTAGGAATTAAATTGGGTAGTTGGGACTTGGGAGATAACGAAATATGTGTGGCTTGTGTGGCTTTCACAGAGCTAGAGTGGCAAAGGATAGTTTAGGTCATGAATGCATACCTTGTTAAAGAAGAAGATATATAACGTGAATGTTCATGAGCATAGGTTCTGTCGGTGAGTAATGATTAATTTGGTTAACACTTTTATAGAAGTATAATCAAAATCTAAATCGGGAAGATTATGTGTAAGCATTTTATTTGCTAAAATTATTCTTTTATGTTATAAAGGAAAGTATTGCATAAAAAATAATACCGACTTCAAAATAACTCAATAGAAAAATTATAAACATATAAATCTACAAATTTGGGCTTGTTTAGTTTGCGGAACGGTTATCCCATTCTAGAGTCTATTTCACAGGAATCAGGGTTTCCTTGTTTGGTAGGAGAAAGGGAAGCCTTGGTTCTCACTGAGACAGGAATCACCATTCTCCCTCATGAGAGGTGGAGATGTTATTTTTTAGCGACCAGGAATGAGTTAAATATTTGATTTCCGTCCTTATTTATCTCACATAATCATGATTATGATTAATTTTATGAGTGTGCAGATAAAAATATATATGAAAAGCAATATGAGGGTAGAAGACAGAGACATAAATTTTGTATGCGAGTATAGGATATTGTCCTTAAAATGTTATTAATTTGCCCCCACAAGTTGCTGCAGAGTTCTGGCAAATACGTCTCTAAGATTTATCTAATCATACATAAAATAATATTTAGCAATTTATATTGTTTTCTTCTCAAGAACTATTCTGAATGATTTTAGAAAGTATGTAGAGAAATTTTTTTGTTATATAATCATTTTGGATCATCACTTATTTATAATAAATGAATTGAATCATTGTGTTTGTATAGAAAGATATGCCTCTGCAAACAAATATCATCGTGTCTTTATAAAAAGATATATATGTTAAATTTAATTTAAATAGGCACACCTAATGTGTATTTTTATACCGGCAAGTATACCGGGTCACACAAGTAATATAATGATAAGTTGAGTATCGTTCCCATGAGGATTAAGGCTAGCAACTACCAATTTCACCAATAATGGTTCTATTTGGACAGATCAATGGTTTAAGAATGATGAATTAACTAAATCTAGAAAATAAAGCAAGAACAATTTAATAACAATTAAACTAAGAAATTAACAATGAACAAAAGAAGGTTAGGGGTTGATTTCACTCGAATTTGAATTCGGTTACTTCATAGACAAAATAACCTTTGAATCACTAAAGAATAAGTTATTCTAATTACCAATCCTTTGTTGTTGGTCAATTTCTCTAATTTGATTGAACCCAATCCCTTGGAGAAACAATCTTTCTTATCCCAATTAATTGCCCAATTCCTTGGTACAATTAACTTGTCTAGGTGATTAAGCTCTAGGAAATTAATTCAAGTAAACTAAGCTCTAGGAAATTAACTTGTCTAGGTGATTTATGGTAGAGATTACAAGAGCACACCCATATCTTACTATCCCTAGCATCAACATGAGTCAATTAATCATTCAAATGATGGCCAAGCATTCAAAAGCATTAAGAACGGTAAAATCTACTCCAACCAATAGATTTGAATCAAAATAACATTAATCAACAACAAAGCTTCATCAAAATCCGAGCTACATCAATCCCTAACTAAGAGAGTTTAGCTACACATATCTAAACCAGAAAAAAAACAGAGAAATGGAAGACAAGATAAAATTAGAAAAACTCATTCTCATGAATTCTTTCAATGGGTTGATCTTCTATCTTGCTCTTCTTCAACCCCTTAGGGTTGGTTTGCCGCCTCTGGCTCTAAATCATGCCTCTAAATGTCCAAAAGACGGTGCTCCTTTCTTTCCCTCTTAAGTGCATACATAGACAATTCTAAATCTAGGGTTTCACCTTTAGGCGCTCGAACACGGCCGTGTTCACTTATGATGACTGGGCGTATTCTTAAAATGCTCTCTGGACCTTGAACACGGCCTAGACACGGGTGTGTCCTACACAGATTCTGGCCGTGTTTTTAGAAAACAAAGGAAGGCTCTCTGGATGCTGGACACGGGCATGACACGGCCATGTTGGTCAAACACGGGCATGAACATTGCCATGTCGTGGCCATGTTCCCTATTTGCATATCAGCTTCTTCTGATTTCTCTCCCTTTTTCTCCCAAAAATCCATAGAATTCTTCCATTTGCTTGATAATTCAGAGAAACACCTGATAACACAAATATATGAGTTAAGTGCCATGTTTAAAGCGAATTTGCTCAAATATAAGTAAGAATCTATTGATAAAAACATGACATTTAAAGGTCTAAAAAGCACATATCAACATCTGTTTGAAAAGAATCAATGACTGTATTTTAGACAATTATTTAATTTAAACAGACTCAACATTTTGAAAAGAATATTGTATTTTTAGACATTTATTTAATTTAAACAGACATAACCTTTTGAAAATAATTAATAACTGTATTTTAGAAAATTATTCTAATTTAGAATAAATAAAATACATGTGAAATAAGCAGACATTTATTTTCTCTCTTTTAAGCAATGTGAAACTTCAGTTTTTGCAAACTAACTTAATTTGTTCAACAATATTTTGTGCATTTTTTTGGGGTAAACTCCTACTATCTATAAATGAGTGTGCAGATAGAGGGAACACAGGTTACCTATAGCGAGGACCGATTGTAGTCATGGTGATCTGGTTTAATAAGGAGATCCTCCGCCAGGCGAAGTTGACAGATCTGGAAGACCTTCATTTCCATTGAAAATGAATGCAGGTTTTAAAGGTGAGGGATGAGTTGTTTCATTGCCCAGCATGAAACCAACTTCTAACATGGATGGCCGATTGAGAGAACTTTCTCGTACACATAAGAGCCCAATATGGATACACCTCAAAACCATATCAGCAGGATAAGATTGCCCTAGTGTTGGGTCCACTATATTCGAGACTTTTCCTTCCCTCCATAAGTCTCATACCTATTAATGAAACATATAATCTCCAGATTAACATGCAAGAATGAAAAATGATGTTTGTATACTAGGAGGTGTAAGGTCAAGGGTTGCTATCTGTGCAGATGTAGAAGAAATGTGTAAAAAATATTTAATTAAGGTTATCTAACTAGCTGTTTTTCCCTTACATGGCCAATCAAATTTAGTGATCCTCTTCCTTGTTCACGATCTGTGTTTCTCTTGCTAGCAATAATTTCTAGTAGTATGACTCTGAAGCTGAAGACATCATATTGTCTTTCTATTGCATACTCTAGTGACATATAGGCACTGCATTATACATAATGGTTATATCATTAATATGGATATCTATCATATTTTATTGAATATTGTATTCTTATTGCATACTCTAGTGACATATAGACACTGCATTATATATAATGGTTATATCATTAATATGGATATCCATCTTTATACAGTATTTAATGTATAAGTTTTTCATATTTATTATGTTCCAACCACTTCTCTATTTTTGCTTCCATGTGATCTTCACATAATATTTTAGCCACACTAAAATCAGAGATTTAAGGATCATTGCAGGATCTAGGAGGACATTGCTAGCTTTTAAGTCTCTATGGATTATTTTTAGCCTTGAATCTTGATAAAGATAAAAGAACACTCAGAACAATTTGGAAAATATTTTCAGAATACTTATCCCAATCCAATGATGACCTTTGGGCTATACCTAAAGTGAAAAACTAGTTTGAGAAANGGATCTAGGAGGACATTACTAGCTTTTAAGTCTCTATGGATTATTTTTAGCCTTGAATCTTGATAAAGATAAAAGAACACTCAGAGCAATTTGGAAAATATTTTCAGAATACTTATCCCAATCCAATGATGACCTTTGGGCTATACCTAAAGTGAAAAACTAGTTTGAGAAAAACTTAATCTACATGCATGTGTAAAGCTTCCTTGAAATTTGGCATGGTGAAAAATTTAATCTATTGTAAATTAAACTTAGATTAATTTGACATTAAATATAGCCAAATATGCAAAATGAAAAAGGAATTTATAAAGAAAGAGGTCTATATGTTACATGATCCTTGTTTGAGAAAAAAAGTCAATAGGCTTATTGATTCAGAATGAAAGTGAATTTTATAGATTTTATTAATTTAAGAATTAGAAATTTTGACAGTTAATTTGTGTATTTGATTTGAGAATTTTATTCTATGTTTGGATCGGTTATTCTTATTCTAATCCTAGTGTTTGATTACAGTTTTACTGTATATAAATACCTCCTCCTATCATATATTTTGGACTTCTTCTCACTTTATTAAGAGCTTTTGCTAGATTAAACGGGGAAACACCAAACAATCAAAGTAAGAAGCGGATAAAAATAAGCAAGCAACTGATCTGACTCTTGTGGCTTAGCTTGATGGAACGACAACGACTTTGCAGTCCTTTCTCGTATATATGTTTCATCCAATTTTTTTATGTTGTTAACTTATTATAATTAGACTCACGATGAAGCTTTTTGATAAGCTTTTCTTTTCTAATTTTGCCACTTCCTTGTCTCTCAATTGTAGGAATAAATTAATGAACATTATTTGTTATTTAAGGGCTTCAGCGTAAAAGTAAAGTTTCTAGGTTTGCTTCTACACTTCATTATTGACCTAGTTTGCAAATAGAGACGAACCTAGGACATTCTAGCTACACAAAAACGCACAAATGAATAGAGATTTAATTATGCTGTTTTAATAAAGATGAACTAATACAATGTGAAAAGTCATATATATTTTGTTGAAAATGAGTTTTCACTCAGCATATTCAATGTACTAAATATCTTCTTAATAGATTTGGTGTTTACATAAGAAGAAATCTCTCTATGTTTGTGTATATCTGTGAGAGTCAATCCAATAAAAAATTTGGATTGTGTTCACTCTTAAGTCAATCCAGACAAGTTTTATATAACAAGGATTTATCTTCCTGTGACTTTAGTGTGATACATGAAATTACTATCTTGAAGGAGGATCTGGATCCAGCGCTTTTTTCTGTTCCTTCAATTTAGACATTATCATCTTACTTGCAGCCTTAGGCTTCAAAATACTCTGCTCAGGATCTTTAGAAATGTTGTTTACAGAAAAAAAAAAAAAAATCAAATGAAGAATTGATNAAAAAAACAAATGAAGAATTGATGAAGAAGGTGAAGAATGGATGAAGACGACTCTGGCGAGAGAAAGACGAAAAGAGGGAGAGAAAACAATTTCTAATAGGAATAGGTGATGTGGCATCATCTAGGCCGTTGAAGTACTTTTAATGAAGACAAACAATCAATGTTTAATAAACATGAAAATATCATGTTAAGATGCAACATGACTGGATCTAGATCCCTTGAATGAGTTATGATGATGTAATTTAATTTATTTCCATGTGAAATGATACCCTATATATATATGTGTGTGTGTGTGTGTGTGTTCCAAAAATATTAATGAGGCTATTTAACTTTGAATTTGAAAATTACATCCTTATCCTACTTGCCGATTGTGATGACAAAATCTTAACATGAATCTATCTCCAAAACACATCACGTACTCTGAATAATTCCCGGTGATTGGTCTAGGTTGAGATAACAGTCCACTCTTTGTCTATAATATATGAATCAAAGTTAGCAATGTATTAAAAAATATACAATATCTACCAACAAGATGTTGGCTCAAAGGAAGTAGGCTGAGCCCTAAGGCGTTTTAGGTCAAAGGTTTTAAGTTCAAATTTTTGGAGTCGCATTTATTGGGAATGATTTACCGGTTACTCCTTCTGTCCTGAACAGAGATTAGTCCCAGATCCAAAAGGTGTGGGAATACTCTGGATGTAAACAAAAAAAATAAAAAATAAAAAATACACTATCTAAATACATTGCTTATTTTCATTCCTCTACTTCCATTACTGTTATCACTTCACATTTCTTTATCGAGCATAGATGGTAGTAAATGTAACCTTGTTTACTGAGGATCCTCCGGATGGCTCTGGATTATCTTCATTGCGATTGAGTATAAATGCAGGTTTCTTTGGTGCGGGAAGAGTTGTTTCGTTGCCAAGCATAAAAACAACTTCCGACATGGATGGCCGATTCATGGAACTTTCTTGCACACATAAGAGCCCGATATGAATACTCCTCAGAATGACAGCAGAGGGAAAAGAGTGACCTAGTGTTGAGTCCACTATATCCAAGGCCTTTTGCTCTCTCCATAGATCCCACACCTGCAAATGCATGGCATATATACACATTAATTAAGATTTGATAGGTTGGTTTCTAAGGATACCTATTTCTTTCTTCTTCTTACATGTCCAATCAAATTTATGGATGTCTTTCCCGTTTCACGATCCGTGTTCCTCTTGCCACTGATAATCTCTAAAAGCAAGACTCCAAAGCTAAAAACATCTGACTTCGTCGAATATTGCCCTTCCATTGCATATTCTGGTGACATATAACCACTGCAATAAGACAAAATATTTTCAAAATATCAGTTATATATAGATCAACATTTCTATTATAGATCATTTATAAGTGCATGGTACTTACTATGTTCCGACCACTCTTCTCGTTCTTGCTTGGATTTGGTCTTCTCCAAATATTTTAGCCATACCAAAATCTGAGATTTTGGGGTTCATTCTCGCATCTAGGAGAATATTGCTAGCTTTTAAGTCTCTATGTATTATTTTTAGCCGTGAGTCTTGATGAAGATATAAAACACCTCGAGCAATCCCAAAGATAATTTCAAAACGCTTACTCCAGTCCAATAATGACCTTTGGGTTATATCTATAAGAATCATAAATATGGTTGTTGAAATTGAACATGCATGATGAGAAACTTAATCTACATATATTGAATCTCGGTTTTAATTGACAGCAATATATATGCCAAAGAGCAAAACCCCTTTTTGGTCCTTGAAAGATTGCTTCGGTGACACTTTAGTCCTCTAATCATTTTTACCGACACTTTAGTCCCTGAAAGATCATTCCGTCCGCCATTTTAGTCCTTTGCTAGGGTCTGTTAGTAGGACTTAACCGAAAATGCCACGTGGCACGTTAAGTGCTGAGGTGGCACATTAAAAAAATTTTAAAAAAATCCCTCCTCTCTCTTTTCTCTCTCTCTCTCTCTTCCCCTCCTCTCTCATTTTTTAATGTGCCACGTCAGCACATAACGGACACGTCAGCACTTAACGTGCCACGTGACATTTTTGGTTAAGTCCTACTAACAGACCCTAGCAGAGGACTAAAATGGTGGACAAAATGATCTTTCAGGGACTAAAATGTCGGTAAAAATGATTGGAGGACTAAAGTGTCACTGAAGCAATCTTTCAAGGACCAAAAATGGGTTTTACTCTATGCCAAAATATGATATTGAAAAGGAAGCACGCATTAGATAATATCAAATGCATGCAATCCTTATATCTAGTTTGAAAATTAAAATTTATTCAAAACATATACAATCACTAGTATGGTCTAAATAATAAGGCTTTGAGAAGTTTAGAAGTGGTCACACTTGTAATCTACATGCCATGATGAATAGGGAAAAAAAATACTCAAAATATAAATGAGATACTCAAAAAATAGTTTTATATCTAACACATTGACATGTAAAATTTGCAGCACATAAATTTCTTAATATTTTTATTTACGATCTCAAAAATTCTGTTGCCAGAAGTTATTTACTGATGGATTCATATTAGCAATATTGACATGATTTAAAGTTCCAGTGCATCATATGTTATCTAAAGGCTAAATGAGAGAGATAAAAATAGAGAAGAGCATATATACCAAATATAAAGAAGTCCAAGCTTTTGTTTGATAGGTACTCATAGATCAGCATCCTTTCTTCTTTATCCATACAACAACCGAGCAATCTCACAAGATTTCTATGTTGGAGTTTTGCTATTAATTTTACTTCATTCTTAAACTCTTGGGTCCCTTGTCCTGAGCCTTTGGACAATCTCTTTACAGCTATTTCCTGTCCATCAACTAGTTGGCCCTGAAATATAAATCTTTAAACCCATCTTACAATTTGTGCAAAATAGCCCGCAGTGTAAAGTAATATGGCAATATCTACTATATAGAATTAGATGAGAACAAAGATTAAAGGAAGTTTCAGGAGTAGTTGAATATGGTGGAGTTTCAAAATTTCCAACTACCTTGTAGACAAAGCCGAATCCACCTTGCCCTAGCTCGTTCTCACTAGCAAAATTGTTCGTAGCAGCAACTATAGTCTTAATGTTGAAAAATGGTAAATTTGGATGTGTTATATTTTCACCATGCCCCTCTGCTGTTGGGGAATCTTGATTTAAATATATCATTCTATCTGAAAGTAGTAAAAGTACGAAAAAAATTGAAAAGAGATAATATAAGAGACATTAGATTATGTGGCAAATTTGAGTAACTCTAATATAATAGACATTATCATGTATTAGGGATCAGGGAGATCTTGTTTGTTTGAAAGCATACATGTGTGTAGGTGTGAGTAGTAGGTACATTTTTCTTTTTCGAGAGCAGTAGTGTGTAATGCAAAATTCAGAGCTTAACAGTCCACTTTTCAAATGTCGTATGGTCAATACTTCAAACTAAAAGCTATCGCAATTGGAGAATACCACAAACACTTCGTTTGCAGGTTACTATATATCTATTTATCCCTAAGTTGTAGATATATAATTTGAGCTTTATGGGGAAAAAGAAGTGTCAAAATGAGTTTACACTAGGGCAAATATCTTGACCATGAAAATAGAAGAATGAAATGATTATCGCCAAGATTATGGGGACTGAGGAATGCTAAAACGTCATCCCACAATGTGAATTAATTAGAGGGAATTCAGTTAAATTCATATGGTGTCATCATTACTCAAAACCAACAACATATTATCAACAATGAAGGATGTGAATGAATTTAGTTAAATCACATGCTGCCAAATGCAAAAGGTGTGCAAGACACATAACTAGAAGCCCATTTGTTAAATCCATTAGTCCCTCCAACCAAGTAGGAAAAGATATCACCATAGAGAATTCAGCTTCCCCATGTGATCGAGATAGTGCATCAGCCACTCCATTTTCTTTTCCTGGCTTGTAAAAAATCTCGAATTGATACCCCATTAATTTGGCTAACGAATCCTGCTGATCTGGGGTAGAAATCCTTTGTTGCAACAAAAACTTAAGGCTTTTCTGATCTGTATACACTCGAAAAGGTCTCCCCAACAAGTAAGGTCTCCAATGCTGAATTGCCATTGCTAATGCCATAATTTCCCGTTCATAGGCAGACTTGGACATAGTACTATCCGAAATTGCTTTGCTGTAAAAAGCTACAGGACGTTTGTCTTGCAACAGCACAGCACCTATACCCCGGCCTGAAGCATCACACTCGATGTCAAAAGGCTTAGAGAAATCTGGGAGAACCAGCACAGGAGCAGAAGTTATCGACTGCTTGAGAGTATTAAAGGCTTGTAATGCATCCTTACCCCAGTGAAAACCATCTTTTTTGGTTAGGTCTGTCAAAGGTTTTGCCACCTTGCCATAGCCTTGAATGAACTTCCGATAGTACCCGGTTAACCCCAAAAAAACCTCTGACACCTTTCACATTTTTTGGCACAGGCCAATTAATGACCGCAGCCACTTTCTCTGGGTCCATAGCAACTCCATTTCCTGAAATGAAGTGACCCAAATAAGAAATAATTTGCTGTCCAAACTGACATTTCTTACTGTTGACCACAAAGTGATTCTGTTGCAGCACTGACAGCACTACCCTTAAGTGTTCGAGGTGCTGTTGCCATGAGGAACTAAACACCAAGATGTCATCAAAGAACACCAAAACCATCCTCCTCAAATAGGGGCGAAAAATCTCATTCATAGCAGCTTGGAAGGTCGAAGGAGCATTCATTAGTCCAAAAGGCATCACCAAATACTCATAATGCCCCTCATGAGTTCTAAAAGCTGTTTTATCTACATCTGAGGTTTTCATTCTAATTTGGTGGTACCCAGATTTGAGGTCTAGTTTGGAAAAATATTTTGAACCATGAAGTTCATCCAGCAATTCATCCACCACAGGAATAGGAAACTTATCAGGAATTGTTACCTTGTTTAATGCCCTGTAATCTACGCACATCCGCCAGGTAGAATCTTTTTTTCTGACCAGAATGAATGGACTGGAGTAGGCACTATTGCTGTGTTGAATGATGCCTTGCTGTAGTAACTCCTGAATCTGCCTCTGAATCTCATCCTTGTGAAAATGGGGATACCTATAGGGCCGGACACTGACTGGTCCTGCCTCTGGCAATAGGGTAATAGCATGATCACATTTTCTGGTAGGGGGTAACCCTCTTGGATTAGTAAATACTGCTGGGAACTTGTCCAGAACAGCATTTAATTCTTCTCTCTGTGACTGAGTCAATTCCTCCATATCTGCTTCACTCACTTGTAACCCTTTTTCTTTACATGACACCTTATGTCCCCCCACAGTTCCTTTTCCAAACACGCTGTGGAGTGTAGAAAGGCTTTTAGTGTCACTTCCCTGCAACTCAATTCTCTGTTTTCCATCCCAAAAACTCATAACCCGCGTGTTCCAATTAATAACCACCTCTCCCAATGTTCTCAGCCAAGCCACTCCCAAGATTAAATCCAAACCACCCATGTCTAGTACCCAAGCATCCATTATGCAAGAATAAATTCCCATAGACAGCTTTAGGTGAGAACATTTTCCTCGGGTAAGGACCCTATGCCCATCTCCCAATCTTATGCCTAGCTGATCCTCTGTGCCTTCTAACTGCAATCCTAGAGCATTCACCAATTTTGGTGAGACAAAGTTATGTGTTGCCCCACTGTCAACCAGAATAAGGATAGGGATTCCATTAATCATGCCTTCTATTTTCATTGTTTTTAGCACACTCAGGTGATCCTTCATGACCCCACAAAATTCCCATAACCCTTGTGAGTCCACCACCATGCATTCCCCTTCACTTGCTTCTTCCTGTTCCTCAGCCTCAGCCACCACCACTTCCCCAGTTTCACCCACACTCTCATCCTCACCCAACAACATTACCCTAAGTTTTGGGTCAGGGCATTTGTGCCCTGGGCTGTATTGCAGACCACATATGAAACAAAGCCCCTTACGACGTCTCTCCTCCCATTCATAAGATGTCAGATTTTGAGTTCCTCTTCGATTGAATGGCCCCTGTTTGGTTTGAGTATTTCTCTCCATCCGGTCCTTACTAGGATCAGAAGATCCTGCCTCTCCTATTTTACCACCAGACCATCCCCCCCCTGATTTATAAGCATTGGGTGAAAATGGACTGGAATTATATGGAGTTCTGTTTACCGTGCCTCGCACTTGTTTCTCCCATACTTTCTTCAAAGCTACCTCAACATTGCGGGCTAGCCGCATTGCTTGTAATCGAGTTTCCGGATGATGAACCCGTACCCAATTCCTGATATCTTCCTTCAACCCATTCACGAAATACCCTACGTACTGCTGTTCGGGTTGTCTGGGCAACAGAGACGCAAGGCATTCGAACTCAGTTATGAATTCCTGNTTGGGTGAAAATGGACTGGAATTATATGGAGTTCTGTTTACCGTGCCTCGCACCTGTTTCTCCCATACTTTCTTCAAAGCTACCTCAACATTGCGGGCTGGCCGCATTGCTTGTAATCGAGTTTCAGGATGATGAACCCGTACCCAATTCCTGATATCTTCCTTCAACCCATTCACGAAATACCCTACGTACTGCTGTTCGGGTTGTCTGGGCAACAGAGACGCAAGGCATTCGAACTCAGTTATGAATTCCTGCACTGTTCCCCTTTGCCTCAGTCCTGCTATTTCCTCGTATGGGTTCGAGATGTCTAACCCACTAAACCTCTCCATTAGTTCCACCCGAAACTGTTCCCAAGTCATCGTCGGAAATACTTCCATCAGAATGGTGAACCAGTGCACCGCCTCACCCTCCATAGAAATCTGGGCAAGTGCTAATTGCACCTCCGATGGTGTCTGTTGCACTCGGAAGAACTGTTCCGCCCGAATGAGCCACCCTCGAGGGTCAGTCCCTGTGAACGTCGGCAACTCCACCCTTCGCGCCATGGACTGGAAGTCCGCCATGAATCCCGACGAGTCCCGACCCAGAGTACGACGCGTACTCCGATCATGAACCGACGCGTCGTGGTGTGATCCCGATGCTCCAGAGAACACATGATCTTCTCGCTCGTCGTCTCCTCCCGCTCGCTTCTCCATTCTAGCCATCATCCTGGAAAATTGATGACGGAATTCTGCTTGCTCCTTTTCGCTACTAACCATGGCTTCTTGCATGGTTGTCATCGAACGAACAAGTTGCTCCACTTTCGACTCCACGGAAGTCACTTTGTCGTCGATGTTGATTACCTTTCCCTCCAAATGGTCTATTCGCACTTTCTCTCCTGACACCATTGTTGCCCGTCGGATGCTACAAGCTCCATGGCTATCCACCTGGATACAAACATAGACAAAGTGCTGCTGTGAACCAAATTTCAGCTTCTCCATCTAGTGAAGATCATAATGCTCCTGCTGTTGGCAATTTCCTTCATAACCTCAATTCCAATCAGTATCAGCAACTCATGGCCATGCTGTCTACTCATTTGTCTACATCTGTCAAGCCTCCTACTGATGGAGATAATCCTTCGGCTTCATTTCCTACAGGTACTTGCTTGTCTGTTACTTTGAATCCTATCTACTCCTCCAGTAAATATTGGATAGTTGATTCTGGAGCTGCTAGACATATTTGTTCAGTTGCCACTGCTTTCACCTCTTTGCGAGTTGTCCACAATGCTACTGTCACGTTACCTAACCACTGTCAGATACCTGTACACCTTTGTGGTGATGTGAAACTGAGCTCTATGCTTACTCTCAAAGATGTCCTCTTTGTTCCGCAGTTCAAATTCAATCTCCTTTCCGTTAGTGCTCTTGTTTCTACCAGTGATTTTACAGTGAGTTTTTTTTCTGCTCACTTTGATATTCAGGAAGCCAGCACTCAGAAGATGATTGGCAGGGGTGACAAACATGAGGGCCTCTACATTCTCAATACCAGTTGCATGCATCCTTTTTCCACTTCATCTGTTAATCATGTTTCCTTTCACACCTGGCACAATAGACTTGGCCATCTCTCTTTTAAACGATTAGATAGCTTAAAGAGACATTTACACTGTGATTTTTCTGGTTTGAATAAAACTCAACCATGCTATGTTTGTCCCCTTGCTAAGCAAAGGCGTTTGTCTTTTGAATCTCATAATAACATGTCTCGTTTTCCCTTTGATTTGATACATTGTGATATATGGGGTCCTTACAAGGAATTCTCTTATAATGGACATAAATTTTTTCTCACATTGGTGGATGATTGTACTCTGTTTACTTGGATTTTTTTGCTTAAGCATAAGAGTGAGGTGGCCTCTGTGATTCCTAAATTCTTCAGGATGATCTTCACCCAGTTCAATGCTAAGATTAAACAGTTTCGGTCTGATAATGCTCCCGAATTGTTGTTTAAGGATTTTTTCAGTGAACATGGAGTATTCCATCAATTTTCTTGTGTTGAAAGACCTGAACAGAACTCTGTGGTAGAACGCAAACACCAACATCTCTTAAATGTGGCCAGGGCTCTCTTCTTTCAGTCACGAGTTCCAGTTCAATTCTGGAGTGAATGTGTCCTCACAGCTACCTTCTTGATCAACAGAACCCCCACACCCTTACTCCAGCATCGCACTCCTTTTGAGGTGCTCTACCAGACTACTCCTGACTATTCCAGATTTCGAGTCTTTGGTTGTCTCGCTTTTGCTTCTACCTTACTTGCTCATAGGTCAAAATTCCAACCTCGCGCTCGTACTTGTGTTTTCCTTGGCTACCCTCCAGGCATGAAAGGCTACAAACTATATGATGTTCTTACCAAGCAGGTGTTCATTTCTAGGGATGTGATTTTTCATGAGGATATTTTTCCTTATCATACTGTCACCCCTTCAGCTGACCTCATTGACCTTTTTCCTGATTTGGTGTTGCCTCATGCTACTTTTGAGCTCCCCTCACCTACTTGTTCTGATATGCCTGCTTCTGGCCCTGTCCCTCACATGCCTCTAGATGTTCCTCCAGTTGCACCTCTATCTGCAGAATTTCCCATCTCCACCTCTATGCCTCCTACAGAGACTATTTCTGTTTCTCCCGCAATTCCTCTCAGAAAATCCACTCGCATTCATAAACCTCCTTCTTATCTCCAACAATTTCATTGTAACCTTTTACAAGGTTCCCCTTTCCCTTCTTGCCTTACTCCTTATCCTATTGCCAACTATGTTTCCTATGCTGCCTTATCTCCTGCTCACAGGTCTTTTACTCTTCAAGTGTCTAGTACTCTTGAACCTCAGTTTTACCATGAAGCTGTTAAGAGCTCTCAATGGTGTGCAGCTATGCTTGATGAGTTAAATGCCATGGAATCAAATCACACATGGTCTGTGGTCCCTTTGCCACGTGGTAAACACACCATTGGTTGTAAATGGGTTTACAAGCTCAAACACAAGGCAGATGGCACTGTTGACAGGCATAAGGCCCGCTTGGTGGCCAAAGGCTATACACAACAAGAAGGCTT